>OY754966.1:18368998-18603998 GCA_963576475.1 Molanna angustata
GCACACTATGAGTTTCGACGTGGTATATTTTTATGTATGGTGTACGACGTTTCCTTTTTGTGTCTTCTCTGCAGCCAAAAATAGAAGTCCAATCGACTTCTTATTTACATATGTGTAAAGTGCATAGTTCTAGGGATGATAAGTTTTCCATAGAAATCCGTTTATTTCTTCTCTATGATTTCATCTGTGAAATTTTTCAAAATGCTCTCATCGAGAGCATTTTGAAAAATTGCTCTCGATGAGAGATCGAGATTTTTTAAATATTTTTTAAACTTTTGATACAATAAAAAAAACACCCTTCAAAAATGCATTCACGGATGTCAACCTTCAAAGAAAAAAATCTATGGTCTGTTTTGGAATTGGATATTTGTATGAAAAATATATAAAACAGGGGAAAACTGAGTGATCAACTTCATATTGATATTGTATGTGTCTTTATAGACCAGTGTTTTTTTTTACTCTTCACGGTCTTCATCTTCTTCAAGAAGTGAGAACCGAACACCTATCTTGACACATACCTATCCATCGCCTCATCAACATTGATACATGCTCATCTTGCTAGTAATGCAATTTTTTACATAAATTTCTCAACAGGTATCATGTAGAAAGTGTCTATTATGAGTTTTTTGACAAGTTTTTATATGTATGGTGAATACTTTAATTCTCTGGGATTCTTATACTTGTTTAAGAATCTAATAGAAATTTACTTCATAAAAATGCATTTAAGGATTGTCAACCTTTCAAGAAGAAAAAAATGTACGCTTACTATGTAGTGGAGAGTTTAGTGTTGACCCCAACCCATTCGTTTTAACTATATCAATATTGTTTGATATCGTACATAGGTAATTCTTTGTCCTGTAATTATTTATTTGTTGAAGGAATATCCCCTTTTGATCATAAAGTGTCGGAATGATGACAAGTATGCACATATTGCAACAATTTAAAAAGTCGTTATATAAATAGGTACCTGCATTCCCATAGATTTGTATGGTTTCCACCGTACCTTTTCAGTACAAACTAGACATCATAATTCAACGAATTTTGCCAACATCAAAATGGTAGGTATCGTAGTAAAAAAACCTATTGTGAATACAAAAACTGCAAATAATCAACTTGGAAAATTAATCAATGATGGATAGGTTATGTTAAATGAAACAGGTCAGAAAGGGAGTCGCTGCAACGATTTATAACAATAATATGTAACATGAAAGTTCACGGTATGGCCGGTAAAAAATCACAATGAATGACCCTTGCAAAATAATTCGGTAATTGAATGTGCGAAAAAAGAACGGTCACAGGAATACAGGACCCTTCAATAAACCTTTCTTGATTTGCTTAAACAGGTTGTAATCCGTCAATAAGCATTAGATTTATTGCGAGAAATGAGGTAGGTAGTTGAGTCCAGTTTTTGTGCCATTTAACCTGCGATTACAAATGTCGCACCGCGGAACAATAGATGGGTTACGACCCTTAACGCGTGTGACCCTTGGTCAGTTGCAGACTTACTCTTCTCGTAAGTTATAAAGAAACCCGACCTTTATGGTCAATCTTTAGTTGCCTACACGCGCTTGAATCAGGATACCACTCGATAACCTTTTGCCCCAGTTTGACAAAGTGATAATAATATTTAAAATACCTTTTCAAACATTCCCAGAATGAATAATTAATTCTAATAAACACCTGGTGATGATTCATGTGGCATTCTTTAATGGAAACAATGTGGGCGATCGTTATCTCATCTTATTTATAAACTGAACGAAAAGAGTAGAGATTAGGTACATACATACCTGATAAGCGCAAGCTGTTTTAATTCTATCATTCCAATCCTCTCTATCTATATGACTTTTTTTTCATTTAATTATTTTTAAACGTTTTGTACACATTGCATTAAAAGTCCTATGGACTAATTGCCATATGACAATATCTTCCAATCAACTATCTTAATTTGGTGGGGTAATTTGTGCATATGACACATTCCAATTTATGTGAATAAAATTAAATACAAAATATACAATTAAAAAATAAAAATAAATTACATTTGTCGGCCGTCGTGGTTCAGTTGGTAAAGATTCTGACTACTGATTCAAAGGTCCCGGGTTTGATTCCCGGTGGAGACACAGTTTTTATTTTGTTTTCAGTCTGGATCTGTGAGACGATTAATATCGTTAGTCTCCAGAATGTGGCAACTTGTTATTGGGTACGTGTTAATATTTGACAAAGTACCTGTAAGTTGCCCGAGAAGATTCCTTTTAAGGGCTGTTATACCAATTCATGACTCGCCAGATTATGCAAATATGACCTTAGTAAAAGTGCCTTAGTTTTCGAGATATTGCCACTTTTACAAAGTGCCCGAAAATCTCCGCCTTAGATTGGTTTTTCGAGTGCCATTTTTACATATTTCAATATTTTGGAATTCTAATTTATCTTCCACAATCTTGAATAACTCAGCTGTTGATCACAATCCAAAATAATAATAAAACTTTTTTTTGGCGGAAATTAAATTATGTAGAATTTTAATTTAAGTCGTACAAACCACAAGCCAACTGCATTCATTCATTCATTCATTCATTCATTCATATCATCACGGCAATGTGGGGTAACCAGCGAAAGGTGTGCGGGTGTGCATTGCCTTATAAAAGGGAGAACAACACATCTATTTATACCCAGACTCCAGTCTCAAATGGATAAAATTAACAAGCATAATGTAATCTTAAAAATAGTAAAAGCAAGAATAAAAATTACTACAGCGAAAAAACTGACAAAACAAAAGAAAATACATGATTTAAACCACACAAATACAAATGAAAATCAAATTAAATGTTCAAATTGCATGCCACCAGTTTCAATGCATATTCGGCATCTTTTTAAAAATATCATTTAATCCATATTTAAATTTTTTGCTTTGCCAGTTTTTTCTCTAGTTATTTTATTTTTAAGATTTGTAATTCTATAGATTTGTATGATTTTTAAATATAGTTTTTAATGTAGATTTTTAATTCTAGTTCTTAATTTTAGCTGTGTTCTATTTGTTTCATTACTTATTTTCTTGATTTTATTATTTTTAATGTTGTTTTACTTGTTAGTTTTATCAATTTGTAGTAGTGGTATTAATTTTTAGTTCACTTATTTACTAAAGAAGAAGCAAAATGTCAGTGTGAACACTTGCCTTAAGATTATTTAAATGTTTTATTTAGTTCAAATAAATCCTTGTCACTTTAATAAATAAAAGCAAGTGTTTTCGCCGGAAATCCTAATAAATGAAATAATTTCACAATCAGCTCATTTTGCAGTAAAATAGCAATATTTATTTTTTTTATTGTAAAACATAATAATTGTTATACTATTGTGGAAATAACAATAATTGCGCCTAATTTTGCAACAATTTTCCAGGTTAGCGTCATACATTTTTTTTTCAGTGTGAACAATCAAAATTGAGTAATATTTTTTTTTAAATTCATAACACCCGGGCCATAATTTTTTTTCCGCCAATAAAAAAAAGTGTTATTATTATTTTGGATTGTGATCAACAGATGAGTTATTCAAGATTGTGAAACATAAATTAGAATTCCAAAATATTGAAATTTGTAAATATGGCACTCGAAAAACCAATCTAAGGCGGAGATTTTCGGGCACTTTGTAAATGTGGCAATATCTCGAAAACTAAGGCACTTTTACAAAGATCATATTTACATACTCCGGCGAGTGATGAGTTGGTATAACAGCCCTTAAAAGGAATACGTTGGATTATGGGACACCCTTTATATATACTTACTTCTTTCTTCCAGCTTTATGATTTATATTCTACTTTTTGCCTCTATAACTTTAACTCTAACCAGAATAATTTCATGTTGAATTTGTCTCTTAATTTTTTAATTTTAACATTTGTTTGTTCATTTTAATTTTAACCAGAATAATTTAAAAATATGATTTTTTTACTCTTTGCTTGTTTACTTAAAATATGTTCAGATATTAATACTTTTTATATATGTAAGTGAAAACATGCTAGCATGAAATACTTTGTATCATTTTTGTTTTTATTATTATTATGTATGCTGTATGTTTTTCGAATAAAATAAAATAAAATAAAAATATATATTGAAACATTTTTTTAATATAAAAATTGAATATGTCCTTGTTAAACAAGTACATATACATATTTCTACGTTCCCTAAAATAAGCATAAATGCTTGTGCTATAGGTGAACCTAATTGGTCGAGGCAGGATTCGAACTCGCGACCATTACTAACCCAATGCGCTAACCGCTCTGATATCGACCCATCTAAACATATAAATCAAAGAGCAATAAAAAACGGATGGGAGAGGAGGGTACAAGGATATGATAAGGAGACAAATTTAAGTGTTATGTTTAAGGAAATAATTTATCAGATTTCTGTGTTAATGAAGTTTTTTTTATTGATGATTGAATCAGTTATTGTTGGTACTTGAACCAAGTTCGATTCTGTGGGTCCCCACGATTGAGGTTGGCCTCTTACTGGCAGAGGTATGAAATATTCCTAATAGTAGTTCCTTGTGTCGTCCGACGAGCACCCGCTCGGGATGAAGAGAGCTAAAAGCTCTAGAACGTTTCCAATGGCACTCCATTGGGGTGGGTGACTGCGAAATTCCTCTGAATGGTAAAGTATTTAGGATTTTTTAATTTACTAGATAGGTATTGAGTATTATTAAGGAGGTCAGGTCCGGTCAAACGACGATATCAAAACACTCATGATAACCTATATCGTGGATATAATTATCTTATTGAGTTCTATAATCTTATTGAGTTCTATAATATCTTTTAGAACACCATAAGATAATTGTATCCACGATATAAAAAAAAATATTATTATTATTAAACCTAATGGAAGCCATTATTTAATGGAAATAATTAACATTTTATAGAACTCCATTAGATAATTAAAACCACGATATAGGTTATCATCAGGGTTTTGATTCTACCGTTTGACCGGATTTGCCCCCATTTGCATTTTGATTTACTTGTAGGACAAAGAAAATGTTTATTTGAAAAAAATATACATATACACGGATAAAAAAACAAAATACCTTCAGGGGGGCAAGTTCCGTCAAACGGTAGAATCAAAACCCTCATGAAAATCCATATCATGGATATAATTGTCAGTATGGTCTATGTGCAAACCGCCCCCCCTCCACGTCGAAGAGAGTCAAGAACTTTTATGGCATCTATAACAGACGTTAAATTCTAAGTTCTTGAATATAGTAATCTATATTATTATGACAAAGTAGCTGGTAGATATTTTGAGCATAATTTGCACTACATATGTTAGGAACTTAATATCAATTAGAAATTAACTATGGTAGGTGGGTTCAAAAGAAAATACATCTAATGACTGTAAATTTTTTATTATGGTATGTTAATTATTGATATATTTTTACATCATAATGCTATATATCTACATATACGAAACAGTCAAATTCTTACACTGCAAAGGGGAACATGAAATGAAATTCCTAATAACATCATATATTTCATTTATTCATATAAAAATTAACAAATGTTTTAATATAATATCAACTAAAGGAAATTAAGTGTTGGTTCAACTTTAATTTTGAAAAAAATGAAAATTCAGAAAATAGACTATTAATAAAAATATATGAATGCAACTACATAACGAAACATAAATAAGTACGATATTTATTAATTATGTACATTTTTATACCCATATATTTGTAATAAATTATATATTTTATATGTTTTTTCTCAGTCACTGTTTAAATATACTATGTACTGAGAAATGACGTGGAAAGGCCTATAGACACATTCATACAGTATAAATTAAATTTTAAAAAAATATCAATAAAAATAAAATAAAATATAGTTATTAATCCACAAACGAGTAATAGACTTAAAGAGTTTTTCTAGGCTCTGCTAACATCATCTGACCACAATTTATACTACAAAATCAAATAAAAGTAATGAGTTGATGTTAAGTTAAAAAAACAGTAATTCATTATAATTCATTAATTGTTTATAATTTTATTCATAATTATGGACTTCCACTGTTTTCCAAAATTTTATTTATTCTAACAATACTTACTAAAATAAGATCAGTTGAGACCTCTTTCGTAAACGGTCGAAACTAATATCATAATCTCATGTAATACTTTGATAGATTTATAATGTAACAAGTCTACATCATTCAGATTTATAATTAAATATGTCTTATGGTAAACTAGCATATTTCGTTTCTTATATAATTAATATATACTTCAAAGTTATGGCATAACCAGCAAAGAACATATATCTGGTTTGGGTGAATATCATAACTCGCTAGTAATTAAAAAATAAAAATATATGAAAACGAGAGAAACAACCAATCAAAAATTAACAGCATATAGTGGGATATTGGAAAAAAATCTGATCTCTGAAATGTACTCGTATGTATGCAATATTGTGCAAATTAAATATGTGCATAAAAAGATTGTATTTTTTGATAAATCTGTTAAATTTTCTCGACATATATTCAACATCACATAAACCACATCAATTTGTATACACTATTTACCATTATTAATATTTTTTTCATTTCATAATTTAGTCTTAATTTTTTTCAGAGTAAAAAGATTTTTGTCTAAATTATATTAATACATAAGGTCCAAAGATACTACTGTACCAACATTCTATCAATACCATAGTATCATGATACTCGTAGTTAATCTGGATAAAAAATATAGTAATTTCTTTCTAATGTTTTCTTTTTAATGCACGTAAAACAGGCCATTCACCAAATAATAACTACATACCAATCTATGAGCAATGAATTCATTTTTGGAATAAAATAATAACAGAATTTTCTAATTCAAATTAATAAAATAAAAAAAAAAAATTTTTTAATTCAAAACTCATATATAAACATGAAATTATATTGTGAATGGAGAAGAGGCCGAGATTTTTAACATATTCATAAAATACGTCTATTTTGAAATATTTTTTTTCCTTCAACATAAAATATATTATGTAGGAATGTTTATATCAAATGACGAGCCTTTTTTTGAAATATTCTTACAGCAATTACATTTGAAATTTAAAACATGTCTGTATCAATATAATATATACAATAAAAGAGGGATTGAGTAAAATTTAAATATTAATAAAATAAAAATGGAAAAAAGGATTGGTTTAACAACGTATCTAATTATAATAATATATATTTGCAAAACGAGTAGTTTATACATAGAAAACGTCGATATTCGCATAAATATAGGTACAATACATAATTTTGAAAAATATTAACAACATGCAAAAATTATATTCCAATTTTTATGGTGAAACGTAAATTCAGTAATAAATTTTAGAAATCAAAAAGTTTGCAAATTCGCTTGGTTCCCAATACCATTCCTTATAATAATGTCTTTATAAGTTTGTGTTATTTCGATAAACAATAAAATAAATATACACAAGGGAAATTGAAAATCAATTAAATATATTGAAAATAAGTACCTACTTATACATATTTTTGTCATCAAAAAAATCTTGTAAGTACCTACATACTTCATAAAATTTATAAAGTATTATGAAAATAATTTTTATTTATAATTTAATTGAAATTGTGTAAAATATATTTTATTAGTGATATATATTTTAATATTATTTTAAATATTAGAACTATGTAGTTCAATCTACGTAATTCAATATAAGTTTAATACAAAAATGCATTATGCTAAACTACTGAAGCTAGAGCTTAATAATTTACTACTGCTTACTTTGGCATTTGACATTCTACACCTAATTATAGTATAATACTAAGGTATATTAAGTAAAAAAAATCAATTTACATGGTTCATCCATCATTCTTTGTTTTGCTATAACAAAATATTTATAATTTCCAAGGAATCATAATGTTAAATCTAAATACTTTTAATATTGTTGCTTGAAATACTGTTGTGAATTCATAAATAATACAATATTTGGTCGAAAAGACAGACAATAAATATATTATAATTACCAAGTAATAAATTTTAGTTAGGTACAACATGAATAAAATATTTTTTGATTTAATTGAAGTAAACACTCAATTGTAAGGGCATCAAATAAGAGTAGTTTTTTGTTACATTTGCTAATTAATTATTATACTTGAATTCGGACTGAGAAAATTGAGACAAAAATTGCAATCGGGATATAACATTTTTTTATATTATGCACTAAAGAAATATATTTTTGGCTACAGGTATATTGTAATTCAAATCAAATTATATTTTTTTCAATATGTAGGACATGTGGATAATACGAATAGGTATACATATAGGTATTTCAATAAAATATAAATACAATTTAATTAAAATAAAGAGAACTCCAGAAAGATTTTTTATAGCATTACTTATATTACTTTAGTATATTTTTTCCAAACTTTTTTTATTTAATAAACTTCATAGTTCTTGAAACAATCAACCGTGTTCACAATAATTCTCATATAAGTACGTTATTTTTCAACGGACGTTTTTAGTTTCTAGGAACCGAAAATAATTTGGAATTGAATTATTTTTCATAGACACGATACAGTTTTTTTTTATATATTCAATTATCAATTCATAAGTGTATTCAATATTTTCACTTAGGTCTATTGCGGTGTAGGAGTGATAGAGCGTCTTGCTGCTTCGACTTTTTCTTGGCACAATTGTCGTATTTCTTGTATTGGTTTAACCAAATATACAGGAACATCATCATCCCGCCTCTGTGAATTTAAAGAAAAAAACAAAAAAATCTTGTACATTACAAATTTTAATGAAAAATACACATGTTAAATAACAACGCGTAAAAATATCGCATTGAATAAATCTTAATGTTGTTATATAATTAAATTCGTTATTTTTTATTCTTTGCAATGGTATGGTTAGGATTAATCAAATCAAACTTATAACACTGATGCATTCTATGGCTTGTAATTTCTAATACTAAGGGGGAACGAAGCGTATTTCATAAAGGCGCTATTTACTTTGTCAATAAAATCATAGATGGCGGGACCTTTTCCTCAATTGAAACTATTGTAAATACTAAATACCTACTTAAAAAATCATAAATCAAACATATCTATTAAACAAAAATAAATACATATATATAAATTGCTGGCAATATTTATTTTTTGTTTAGGTACTTCGCATTTGCTAATAAATAAAACGCAGTGTAATTTTTATGTCATAGGTACTGTGATACAAAAAACCACGAACAGATTTCTTGAAAATGCTATTTTAGTAACGCAATATGTAGGTACAGTATTTTTGTAATGCAGTGCAATATGCAACCTAACAATACTTATAAAAATAACAATTTCAAGGAGTTACGCTCATGCAGGCTGAATAATTTGGCAGGTATATAATAAGAACATCAATATTCTACTAAATATAGTGCTGCTTAGATAAAAAAGCAATTCAAATTTGCAATGAATTCGTTTATTTATTTATTGATAATCGCACAATTATAATAGGTAAATTAAAATTACTAATAATGATAAAGATTATGCAATTTAAATACCTGGAATAAGCATTCTCCTTCGAAATCAATGAAGTGATGTTTTCTCGCTCTGAGTAATAATCCCACTAGTTTATCATTAATACGTGTGTAAATCTGTAAAAAAATAGAGTATTACTTAAATTCAATTAATAATAAATAGTCTTCCAAGTTTTGTAGGTAGTCTTTGTCTTGGTCAGGGGGTATTCAATCCAGCGGGGTATTTGCGGATTTTCTAGAAAATTGTTGATCCAGAGCGGATCCAGCAATATACAGATTTACAATGTAATCTAAAATATTCCCATAAAAAAACAACTTAGTTGTATTATAATATAAGTGTATTGGAGAAAATTTGAAATAGTATAAATAATCCATGTCTCTCTTTTATTATCGTTATTATGTCGTGTACTACATTGATTAAAAATGTTGTACATTAACATTTTTCTAATATTTTATTTCGATATTGGCGAAATTCCAAATGAAGCTGTAAAATTGTAGAAAAAAAATAAACCGACCTAAAACATGATAAAATTATTTAGTAATAAATACATATATAAATACTCAAATTATTGTATACATATTTTTAATTAATTATTGTTTTATTAATTATTTATTAATTTTTAGTCAATTATTTTTTAATTTTTAAATATATATTTTATTGCGGCGCTGGCCGATTTACTAATGATATTAATAACAATTAAGCACTACAAATAATAATACTCAATTATTATTATTACCATCCTCACTTCCTCAAAAGAATTAGCAGATCAATGCGTAAATTGTAATTTATTTAAAAGAGCAAAATAAAATGCAACAAACGCATCATCAAGCTTTCAATTGGGAATAGTTCACAATATTAATTAATTATTAATTAATATTGTGAATTATTTATTATTAATTATTTTTTATTTATTTATTGATTATTATTTTTTATTTTTAATTATTTACTTATTAATTAATTTTTAGTAATTAATTAAATTATTATTTAATTGTTTAATTAATTAATTGTTAAATTTATTTAATTGCAATTAATTAATTAATTAGTTAATTTGTTAATTAATTTTGTAATTATCATATTAATTAATTGATTTAGTAATGTATTTATTTGTTAATTAATTTTGTTAATATCATATTAATTAATTGATTTATTAATGTATTTATTTGTTAATTAATTTTTAATTATCATATTAATTAATTGATATATTAATTTATTTATTTGTTAATTAATTTTGTAATTATCATATTAATTAATTGATTTATTAATGTATTTATTTGTTAATTAATTTTGTAATTATCATATTAATTAATTGATTTAATAATGTATTTATTTGTTAATTAATTTTGTAATTATCATATTAATTAATTGATTTAATAATGTGTTTATTTGTTAATTAATTTTGTGATTATCATATTAATTAATTGATTTTTTAATGTATTTGTTAATCAATTTATTAATTTATCTATAAATTAATTTTCTGACCACCTAAGACATTTTAGATCTACTCTAAGGTGTAAGACCAAGATCAGGCTCTGTAAAAGTCTTGTGGTCTCGCAAAACTTATTTATTTTTATTAAAAAGTAAGAAATAAGTAATATCGATATTAAATTAGTTTTTTGTCACATCTCATATTTATTATTGCATTTTAAAAGTTTTTTGCATAGTTGTCAGACCTGAAATATTTGCAAAACCAAGACAAAGAATATTGAAAGACCAATATCAAGAATCGATCAAGACCATCCCGGTTTTGGTCTTGCATTTGTTCATCACAAATATGTTCATTAATTTTTTTATTTTATTTTATTTAATTTAACAGTTTAAAAACAGCTACGAAAAAAATTACAAATATACATTTAAATAAAGCCAATTATAGACGATAAAATGATACAATGCAACTCGCACATGCGATTTACCGCAAAAATACTGATGTATGGATGATTTCATTATTAGGGAAAAATTTCAAAATTAGGTATCTGCAAAATATACGATATGTTCTAGACTGAATTACGATATTTCATAACCCTGAGGAGTTTTGAGAACTAACGAAATCGTATTTAAGAAAATAACTTACCTCAAACAAATATCCAAAAGATATAACTCTGATATCTTCGTCAACAGCCTCGCCATATTGATATATAACATCACACAATTCCAACATTTCTTTACATACATGAGAAAAGGCTTTGACACCGCGTGCTTCTGTGAGAGATCCTGGAGCTGGTCTGAAAATAAAAACATTTGTTTGTGCTTAAAACAATTGATTAAATATTTTTCTGGATGATTTTTAATCTATAATTAGCATTCTTCTCAACAAATTTTGGAGGTTATTCTTATTCGTTTGGTAGACCTGTTGGTCTAAAATTCAAATACTCTGCCTCATAGTATGACGAAGTCCAACTATCTTTCCATCTCTTGGGTGATCTTCCGGGTAGACGGCGACCAAAAGGTATTACATTTGCTGTTATATACGCTAGTCTATCACTTTCCATTCTGGCTACGTGGTCCCAACAATATCTTCATCCGGATCTACTCCACCAAACGATGTCCTCTATTATACATGTTTTTCTTGATTCAGCATTACGAACACGATCTCATTTGAGAGTTTTTCCAGTAATTGACCTTAGAACCTTCATTTCCGTTGTCCTTTGGAGCCTATTGGTTCACATGTTCGAAATCGTTCGTTAGTGGTTTGAGTTCTTTCACATCTATCCAAAATGTCAATTTGTTTAAGAGTACTCTGTTCTCTTAATATATCGACTAAGTATCAAGCCAGGATACGCGAAATTTGTATGCAGGGTCTATATTGTTCACGGTCTTTCCACCTTTGAAGTAAAAAAAAACAAACTTAGATGCTTCGCAGCATATATGTTCCATACATTGATTTACTCAGAATTCATAGTTGAATAACTAATGGCCATAGTACACATTGTTTCGTATATTTAACATTTACTCTGGTTGGTTGGAAGAAATTGCCATTAGGCAATAAGCCCGCCAGTGTACTAATTATATGTACAAGAAGATTAAATAAAAATAAAAAATTTAAAAGTTTAGTGTGTCTGTGTGTGTGTCCCCTGATAACTTTAAATCCGCTTGATTCACAGAGCCTATAATTTCAGAAAATATAGAAAATTTAAGTCTAAAAAACTCGAATTTAATTATCAGAATTACGAATTTAAGTTTAGATCAGGGGTTATCAAATTTTAAATTTTTGCTTTATTTTTCTACATATCTCAAACAACATTAAAGCTAGATCGCTGTAAATTGATATAAATATTGACAAATACAAAAATCTCAAATATGTTTCTTAAATATTTTTTATTAAAAAAAACTTTTTTTTGTGATAAATTTATATGTTTAAATGCCTATATTATTATTATTTAAAAAAAATTGTAAGCCCCCGAAACACCCCAAGTAGATAATTAAATTTTCTATAAAAAAGTATGTACTTTATAATAGTAGGTACTACTCAAACTTTTTTTAACAATGTTTATATAAGTATATAAATTATAAATTGCATTTAGTGACGACATCGTTTCATACAATTTGTATGTTAGTATACACTACACAATATCTACAGGGACTCTAAATAGTTTGATACATATTCTGGGTAAGAAAAAAGGACTGACCTCCATACTATCCTTACCTAAATGTATTGTATAAATAACAAAATATCTTAAAATATTCAATAATTTTTATTTATGGTATAGTTTGGTACGTATTCTTCAATATCGACAGATGGATCTCATGTGTTACATGCAACTAGTATTATTAGTTAAAGTCATTAGGTATTATTATTTATAGGTAGGTGGTATAGTAATCTAAATATTATGATCTGATCATTCATTTTTACGAGTTTTCTGCTACTTAAATATTTTCTCATTACAATTTTGAACATATAAATATCAACTTAAAAATACTTCATATCGTACTAGGTACAAATTTGGTGTAGATAAAGTGATAATTACTAAATATGAGAGCCAAAAATCTGAGAGTCAGTTTTAAATATCTGCGCGCTAAAACACTTCGTCAATAAGCGTTATATAATTAAAACATAGCATTGTCGTAAGAACTGTACGGTAGCCAAAATTGTGTTTAAACAATCTAATTGTATGAAGTATGATTCATGCATCTGTTTGACATTAGCTTATTAAATATATGTAATTAATAAATAAGTACTTACTATTTATCAAAGTTTAGTTTGTCGATCGACAATAATTCTTGATAAAACTCCATTGTATGTAGATAGGTATATTACAAATATAAAAAATATATGTGGTATTAGTTCTATTGAAATTTATTTGATTATCGACGCGTTTCGTGAAGGCACATCGTCAGAATAATACTCAAGACAAGACTGAGACTAGTGGTTATATACAAAATTTACATAACAGGTGTATAAAAATGTTGATTTTTGAACGGTTGAAAAATTAGTTACATAATGCATTCATTTGCATTATATAACTTTCAAAACCAACCGTTCATCAAACCAACATTTTATAAACCTGTCATGTAAATTTTGTATATAACCACTAGTCTCAGTCTTGTACAGTATTATTCTGACGATGTGCCTTGCAAGAAACGCGTCGATAATCAAATAAATTCCAATGAATCTACATAATACCAAGTATTTTTTTTATATTTATAATATATATACTTAATTTTAGATGTCTTAGAACTCCATATGATAATTATATCCATGACATGGGTAATCACAAGGGTTTTAATTTCGCCGGTTGGACCAGACTTGCCTCCAGTAACTATCAATTTCAATTTATTTGAAATTGAAAATATAAGAAAAATCTAAATTGATTAACAGTATACACCCAACAATTCATACAAATTTCGATTTCTTTATTATATTAGTGCTTAGGTATGCATATTAGGTACATTATTCTACATATGTTTAAGTCGTTTCTTTATTCATGAGTTATTTGTTTGATAACTATTTTATACATAATCTTCTTCTTCTCTTATCGGCTTTTTCTCTGGCATTGGCATAGGTATTATGGCCTATAGCTTATCGGAACAGCTTCACCACTCCAACACACAAAAATACACCATAATAAAATAAAATTTTACATACTTGCCATAATCTTCTGCACCTATTCTAGGTTTAAGTAAATTGTTCCCACCACTGTAGGAGTTTGAAAACGGATTCAACTGCTGACCCTGTCTGTGTTGTGCGGCAGCGTTATTGAACCTCGCCACCTTATCTTGCAGGGAAGAATCCTGAAAGAAATAATATTATATTAAGTCGAAGTTCTGAAGAAAATTTCCGGACCGAATACATCCTACGAAAGTATTGTCACCTTATTGCGTCCTGTTATAGATCTGAGCTACTCATTTTTGTCCACGGATCTCTTTTTCAAAGTCCCATTTTAGACATGCGGATTTAGTGATCTCAAAGAACAACTAAAAAGGATTCAAACATTTCGTTTATAGATGATAATAATAACGGTGTCTTATAATCAAATGTCGTTTATTTAATAGTTTTCAAATATATTTGTTACTTGTCTGATGCCCAACATAAACGTACATAAAGATGAAGACATGACAGTCTGCGAGAAAGAATCTTCTGTTCACACTATTTGACTGTTATTTTTGCACCATGGTGCCAAGATCTAGAGTGCTCTATATACGCATCGATTATTATTAGGTATTTATTCTTCATTATTTACAAAAAAAATTTTAAAAACGACTGTATTTTAATAATTGTATTAGAATTCATACTGCGTGATTTAGAATCACTCAAAGGGCGCAGTGGAAAATAAATAAAGAAATAAAATTATGTATATTGCATAATGTTAATACTAAACATTTTTTTTAATTATTACATAATAATAATGTTGAAAAATGAAAGTGATAAAATATATTTACAGTATACAATTAACTTTTAAATCACGTTTGTAATTGAGAATTTTTTTGGATAATATGATAACATGTAAAACTAATTGCTACCTATTTGGTATAAATTAATTTATAGACTATCTATTTATTGGATACACCGAATAATTATTCGATCATAACCGTTTTAAAAATACTTAACTTATACAACAGTTCAGTGTGTAATATAAAATGTTTATGAAAATAATATTAAATAAGATTTAGGTATTTATATTAGTTAACTATCAAATTAATTATATAAAGCTTCGGTCGGTGTTAACATAGCTTTGATATTAATTTGCTAGATACCTTTACAGTATACATATGTCAATAAAAATTTTTATGTGACAACTGAATATAGCATATGCCGAAACGATTTTCGTAATAAAAAAATCATTGTAGATAGGAAAAATAAGTGTTCATATATTTTTATCCGTAATTATTACCTATGGATCACTACAAATTGAAAGTTATCACAAAAGACTACAAATAAATTATGTGATATTTAAATTGATCTATATATACTTAAATGAATATTTAAAGCACAAGTTTGCATGTTATATTATACCAAAATGTATTTGCTAGGTAGCACAATGCCATATTGTAAAGTGATCATGTAAATTAACCAACCAAAATTTCGTTAATTTTGGTTTATCATATTATCATTAATTGATCTTTTATCTTATAGACTATAGTAGGTATAGACTGAACCAATATATTTTTTTTGCAATTTTATATGTATATATTTATTTATTCGTTTGTTTTTTATTTATTTATTTATTTCATAATTTATTTATTTATTTATTTATTTATTTGTTTATTTATGTATTTATTTATTTATTTATTTATTTATTAATTCATTCATTTATTTATTTATTTAATATTTATTTATTTAATATTAATTTATTTATTTTTTTTTTTTTTTTATTATTTATTTAATATTTATTTATTTAATATTTATTTATTTATTTATTTATTTATTTATTTATTTATTTATTTATTTTATTAATTAATTAATTTATTTATTTATATTTATTTATTTATTTATTTATATATTTATTTATTTATTTATTTATTTATATATTTATTTATTTATTTATTTATTTATTTGTTTGTTTGTTTATTTATTTATTCACTCATTGATTCATTATTTATCTATTTACAGCTCAAACTGAATACACTATTAAAAACTGTGTCTGCAGTTGAACCCGGGACTTTCTAATGTCAGATATCCAACTAACTTGGTCTCGAAAACCGATGTATATATATACCTAGTTGAACAAAATACAAAATTAACAAATAAATCTTCGTTCGATTCGTTAATACGATTCTAATTTTTACAAATAACATCATTTAAGATATTTCAATAGGTTAGTGTTTGTAGTTTCAACATACATAAGATGCTATATTTATTTAAGATTGTTTACTATGTACAGATGTGTATGAAAATGGGAAATTTGCCAAGAGAATTGTTAAAAAAAAACAGTATGTTGATATCAACGTGTGAAATACTCAATATTTCATAAAAGATATAAGAACTGGGTGTGTGACTAAGAACATACATAATATGATATACATATATTACATATATAGAACTATCACTTTTGTTGAGACGAAATTCTTTACACTATTTGATGTGGGAACATATTATAACATTAATAATGAAAGTAAAATGTACGCAAAATGTGAAATCGTATATTAAATTTTATTTATTTATTATTATTTATTTGTAAAGAGAAAAAACAATTATACATCACACATTTTTGTTTTTTTAGATAATAAAGCTGATTATATGTGCAAACACAATGGGTCGATGGCAGAGCGGTTAGCGCGCTGGGGTAGTAATCCATTGGTCGCGAGTTCGAATCCTGCCTCGACCGATTTCGTGCACAAGCATTTATGCTTATTTTAGGGAACGTAGGAAGATGTATATGAACTTGTTTAGCATGGACATATTCATTTTAAAAAAAAGTTTCATAGAGAAGTTACAATGTAAGCATTGAAATAGAGATTAAGAATGTAAACATAGAGATTAAGGTAGAGATAAAAGTAAAAAAATATAAAAAATCAATACTTACTTATTGAAAAAAAATATTATGAAGTATTAAGTATAGTTGGGAATACACAAGAATGACAGTTTTTATTAAAAAAAAAATATAAAAGTGCATTCCAGCCATACCCAGGTCCAAAGAGGTTATATCAGTGATCTTCTTTACAATGTCCCCGTTGAATATAGATTCAGATACAATAAAAACGTCAATATGGTCATTAAAATTTTTACATATTCTATAAAACGGTATCCTGAATCCTGCATTATTTCTCGGAGTATTTGTGAAAAAAAAATTGTCTTGTTATTTTAGATGGAATTTGAAAATGAAGCATACTATTTAATTGAATGCAATCGAATTTACCATGGAATATTTTATATAATGTTAATACATCAAAAAATATACTTTTGTTGGCGAGATTTATCATGTTATACCTTTTTATTAAATCGTTATAGTGGATCTGACGTTCATGACTTCTATACTACATACACCTAAGGAATTTTTTTTGTTTCCTTTCAATATTATAAGAATATTTCGCATAATTAGGACTCCAAATAACACTTGCGAACTCAAGTCTACAGCGAATTAAAGAGGTGAATAATATATGTAGGTATTTTTTATTTTTAAACTTTTTTTGTGTTCCGGAGTACAAATCACATGGAACGATTCGGTTTTGATATAAATTCCTCAATATGAGCATTGAAGTGCAATTTGGAATCAAATATAACTCCAAAATCCATATTATCGGTAGGAAAAAAGACTGCCCTTCATAATATCCTATCCTGACATACATTCCTACATGTTTTATATAGAAAACAAAATATCTATTATTAATTTGTGTTTTAAGTGTTAGTTAAGATTGGTACGTATATTCTTCAATTATGCATACTATCGTCATCGACAGTTGGATCTCATGTGTTACATGCAACTACTTAATAAAAAAGCATGTGAATTAACGATATGATTTCAATTGATATTATTTGGTGATATTTCTTAAAAATAATTTAAATAATTAATCTGTTTAAATAAAAAAATATAAATATATTTTTACAACTAAAAACAAATATAATATCGTAGGTACTAATTATAAATGCAATATAGGGTTTTTTTATATTTCGTTTACAAATAGGTATACGCCCAAGGCTTTGCTGAAAACTAGATGCACTTAGGGTCACCACGGGTGTACCTCCAGCTGAGCAATTTGTTGTAAAGTAGCGCAATATTTTTTTATAACTTTTAATATTTCCAATATATAATGCATTATTTATTTATTTGCATTTGAAAATATTTGTTTACTCGAGTCTTAAATGTTGCTTTAGTTAATTAGAAGAGATTACAAATGTTTATTTGTAGATGAAAAATCTGTATACATTTAATAATCTGCCAAATTCACAATTGTCCAGTAATAATACACAAATTCTGTGTTCACTGTTCACATGCTCTAAAGAAATATGACATTAGTGAAAGTATTAAATATGTAGATACACAGTATATATGTAATATATTATGCACCTATGACAAGTATAATATTTGAATTATAAAACGTAGGTACCTGTTTTATAAATATTTATGATCAGAGTAGAAATTTATTATTTATGCATTTCTAGTGTTAAGAAAATAAATCATTTACAACGATTATTATTTTACTGCTTTCTCATTTTTAAAACCACATTGCGTGAATTGTCATAAAAGGGGAATCATGATTTAAAGTGCTCTGTCAAATGATACAATATCTATATAATACATCATCAGTATCTATTTTAATTATACAGATAGAAAACTTTTTACGGTTAATAATGAAAGTATAGCAGATTTTTCAGAAACACTGTAAGCTAATATATCGCAGTTTTTTTATTCAATAAGCGTCGTATATATTACGCGTTTTAGTATGTGTAGTATAACAGAGATAAATAAAGGCATTAATTAGATTATTCCATTTTACTGCATCATCAATGTTTACAATCTATTGAAAATAATAATCCACAATTTTCATTTTACATATAACTTCCGATGTACAATGAACATTATCAGTTCAAATGTAATCCCCAAATATCTGGCAAAGTAACATAAAATTGAAAATTAATGTATTTGAATCATATTATCATACGTTTGAAAAAACCGCAAGTAAAATTATTAATAACTCATCACAAAAGTTTGATAATCAGAAGGAATAAAATAATATGTCGAATAAGGAAGTCGACAGTGTTGACGAAAGACGCGAATCAGCGTAGCGGACGGAACCAACATTAATTTATTTTATTCAGTTGGTAGGTATTTCATATTCATTTTGATTTTGTATTTTTAAGAGGACGCTAAATCTATTGACTGAAAACATGATATATTAAAACCGCCTAATGCTGTATGTAGTTACGCTTTAGTAAGGGTAACTATCGCGTGCGTTAAAAAAGGTTTATACGTGATTTAAATTATCGGAAACCCAAAATTTGTTGATTTTTTGCATTTTAAGAACACACCTTAGTTGAATTGAAAAAAAATTACCGGTCATTCACTTTGATTTTATGCACTCGTTAAGCACATAAAACATTTATTTCTCTACGATACATAGTTATGGAGTACTTTAAAAAAATCTGTAAAAATAAATCTTTTAAAGGGGAATTTAGGCTGAATTTTAAACAACATTCACTAGAGAAATGTTGAAAACACTGTTTAACATGTTTGAGGAATTTGATTTGGAATCGGGTTGTTTAGCTTTATATGCCCCCTTAAGTGACATAATTAAATAACTCCTACAGTGATTGGACTTCGAACAGTAATATTCAATGATTCGAGATTCATGTCGACATTCATTCATACGGCGGCAGCGACAGGTGTACAAATTATCTTGTAGAAAAAAGCACGACAAGTGAATGTATTCACATATTATGTATATCTACGAATACACCATATCAACGTATTATCTCGTTTAGACCTAGGTATCTTATTTAATTTTGAATGATCTACCCAAAAGATCCCTGAATTTATTTATTTGAAGCATTTTTTTTTTCATCTTAGAATAGAAAACCTTACAAATGATATATTACATAATATTAAGTAATGATTCATAATTTAATTTTCAACCTTCGGAATGTGGCGATAGTTTGGTGTACATCAGTTGAAATGTTATTATTTTCTTTGAATTATATTATTTTACAAAATAATGCATGGAAATACAAATTATATTTTTAGATTGTTTCAGTAGACGCTGCTGCTTATATTATTACCTACTCTGTTACTGTTATGTGTGTCACTGTGATGTTTCGATGATATTTTTAATACGTTTATTTTTGTAAATTGGAATATAGGTAAGACAACGTGTTTTTTGCATTTTAATGTTACCTAATATATGCGTATTTAAAATGAATCATATTCTTTAGATTTATTTTAAATAACCAAGTACATACATAAATTATATTTAATAATACACTATGTTCTCACTTTCACTGATAAAGTGTTTGCACTCAAATTACATATCTGCCATCTGTTTAGAAAATGTATATTATGAATAAATTAGAATTATTATCTAAACATCTAACGGATATAATTGATACACACAATTAACTACTTGTGGCGCATAAAAATAGAAGTTAACTTAAGATACAGTTAATTTTGTCCAAGAATATAATGTAAACTTAAATATCATAATTCTACGAACGATTTCAATCGTTTAGTTTCTGTATTCGAATCTATAAAGAATGTTGGAATGAAATTCCATTGTTGGTAAACTTTAATACCATGAATATTATTTTTATTATTAAATCTTTTACTTCATTTCCTATTCCCAGTTACATTAACCTGGGGTCCAACCTTCTGGTAATAATAAATTAATTCATAAATTTACTTTGCAGTGAATTTTGATACTCATAACGAAAATGTTGCAAACGACAATAATTCTTATTTTAGTTTGAGATATTTGATTTGATTACCTTTTTTGGTATAAGCAATATACGTACTTCAATGATAAGCTTGTTAGATATCTAAATACTGAGCCGAATGTCCCGGGTTCGTATCTTATTGGAGATACAGATTTTCAGTTTGGATTTGTGAGTCACTTTAATTATTTAAACATCTCCAAAATGTGGCAATGAGAAAAGGATTTATCGGTTTTTTATATAATTTGAACTATAACATGATATTTTACAACAATGATATATAGTAAAAGTGTGAATTTTTTATTGGATTCTATGTACGTACTTATACTTCATTTGGAATAAAAATCAAAACAAAATAAATTTACCATCATTCTTGTAGGACAAGGAGAACATGATCTCGCCCTTCGTATCGCTGGATCAAATGTTGGTTTTGGCACATCAAGTCCCACATTTTCTTTGAATAAGTCTTTTGGCGGTGTCACTATACACTCTATTCCTTTCGCGCTCTCCATTTTAATTAAATGTAATCGCTCAATTGTAACTAAACTACTCTTACCAATATGGTAAGAGACAGGTATTATACACAAAAAATATTTTTAAAAAACTAGAGGAACTTTAAAATATACACAAAATTAAAACTTGTATGGCATTATTTTAATTGTTTATAAGATTTATTAGTTTCACACGTTTAAATTAAGGGAAAGAAAAGATAATTTATGTTGATATGACTATAATTAAGACGAATTGTAAAGTGAAACAGGGTTAGGGGGAATTTGGAATGATGTATATTATTAAGAACGTTATGTTGGAGTTTTCGCGTGAGTTTGGCAAGGAATTTATATTATAAACACTGTTTAAGATTCTTCGATGGCACTCTGCTTTATAACTTGTTATTTATCGTTGTTTATCATTTGTTATTCGATCACTCTACAGCAATACCGTTCCGCTTGGTACATTAGAGTCCACTAGAGAACGAAATCTTCTATCCAACGTGAGAACGAGTGATAATTACATTGTATTGTTTTCGGCACACTATTATAAAAAGTACATAGTTTAGTGACTAGAGTGAGTGAGTGAGTGAGTGAGTGAGTGAGTGAGTGAGTGAGTGAGTAGAGTGGGTGAGATATAGACTACACACTCGTGAACCCGTTGCGTCACATCCGCGAGAGAGTGGCCGACTTCTTAGGGATGTTAACAGTTAAATATAGTCCCCACCACAGAATCGGCGTCGGGAATCCTACCGTAAAAATAAATAAATCCAACAGATATAATGTTTTTATTGGAACTATGACAAAACGAAACGTGTAAACAAAAAAAAGTCCGAATCTCTTCATACACAAGGATAAATATGATTTTTTATGACGAAACAATTAAATTAGTTATGTTTTGCCATATAATTTACGAAAAGAAATGAAGTACTAAAAATATTGTTTTAAGTATTAAAACCAAATTTTATATACAACATACGCATATTTAAGAGAAAAATCTCCTTCCTCTTTTTTATATAGACCTTTAGGTCTGTTTTTAAGAGGACTCCCACCTATATCCCTCCAACTTTAAGGCGATCTACCGCGGTTATTATCTTTCATATTTAACTTATTTGTCAGCCTTCGTGGCTCAGTTGGTCAGGTATCTGACTGCTGATCCAAAAGGTTCTAACCAATTTAATAACACTTTTCAAGGTTTATACAGTGAAATCCTGAATTATTTAATATAAATGTCAAGCATACAATTATTTTATACTTAATATAAATAAAAACATTGTTATATTTGTTTATTTTGATTATCGTCGCGTTTTATGCGTCCAAATATACAAGTATTCAATTAAGTTGTATTTATGTGAAGTTCTGTCATGAATTATGAGTCGATTAAATCAATTTAGTATTTTAAGTAAATTTTTCAATGATTTTTTTCAATAGAAAATATTTATGTTAGCTAATCGCTTTCAAAAACCAATCAGATCGTGCGCTTTACATGCTGTAAGCATAAACTTGGCATATTATTATACCTCGCGTCGATCGTAAATATTTTAATGAAAACAAACAGTATAATAGCATATTATGTCGAAAACATATTTACACTCATTCACAATCAAAATTATTGTAATCCATTAATAACTCCGAACGTACGAGAAGGTATATTTTTAAATATTATGTAAAAAAACATTGCGTAGGTTCCCCATATAGATTATTCACAAAATAACGTAAACAAGTTCATTTTCGGAGCAAACTTTAGTTGATATTATAGTAACCATAGCATTGAAATAGTTGCATGAATAGTAAATTTATTGTCATCAATAGTGAATACCTATTACACGAAAGATCTGAGGTACTGCCAAAAATTTTCTACAGATTAAATTGCACGTTCCAGAACTTGTACATACTTGTACACTAAGGAAAAATACGAATTTCTTGACGATAAAAAATAATGGCCGAATTTATTAAACATTCTCTGACTTATGTATGTCTGTGCTTTGCATCGAGAAAAGTGTAGCAAGGACGATTATTGAATTTTAAACATTATTTCATTCTTAAAACAATGTATTTAGGTAAAGTACCAACAAGAAATGGTATGTTAATCAAAATATTGGTTTAAAGCTGTATACCTATGTATTCATTTTATGAAGGTATCCTAGTATATATCCTATTCTTACCTAGGAATAAATTGTTATAATAAACTCTCTTTAGATATAAGAAAAATCAACTTTTTGCAAAATTTAAAAAAGTATACAATAATTTAATATTCACAAATCAACGTTAAACAATTATGTATCTAATATAATATCTTTAATGTACCTATTATGGACATAAAATAATTGCTACGCTCTTCCTCCGCTGAACACGAGATTTACTCTTTCAGTGGAGTAATACGTACCTATTATATACTGTATTGTATTAATTATAAGAAATATCATATAACTATGTACCAACATATTTATTGCAATATAAATAAATAAAAGAACCTTAAGAAATATAGGTCAGATAGAAAGGCTTTTCGCATATCGATATCGATATCGTCAGCCTGTGTTTGCCCACTGCAGGACATAGGCCTCCCCTCTCCTTCTCCACTCCTCCCGTTCCTGTGCGACTCCCATTCACTGTGGTTTCGCATATAGTTTGTATAAACTTGTAATGAAATATCTTTGCTTGTAGGTATCTACCATTTTTTGTATCTGGCTAGTTTTGATAACATTGAAAAGGTTACATTTCAAAAAAAAGAACCAAATTAGTAAAATGTTGTTTCCAGCTATTTTTCATTTATTTTTCTTTCTGTTAAGATGAGTGAATCTAATGAAGAAATTCGATACCATAGAAA
Source organism: Molanna angustata (assembly GCA_963576475.1). Classification (NCBI taxonomy): domain Eukaryota; kingdom Metazoa; phylum Arthropoda; class Insecta; order Trichoptera; family Molannidae; genus Molanna; species Molanna angustata. The sequence continues at coordinate 18,393,593 of OY754966.1, forward strand.
TATAAGGTATAATCTAAGTTCGATACATTTTAAAATTTTATTACAAAAAAAGCTTGTATGCAAAAAACGCAAAATACAACGCAAAGCGCGAAAAAAAATTGTGATGTTTATGGAACTCAAACAAACTTAAATGTACTCAACGAGTAATGGATAGACAGATGTTGGACGTATCCTTGAGAGACCGAATAAGAAACGAGAAAATAAGACGCCGGTCAAAGGTCACCGCCATTGAAGAAAGAGTGGGAAATCTAAAATGGCAATGGGCAGGTCATATGGCAAAACAGAGAGATAATAGATGGACCCCCAGAATTCTGAATTGGTCACCCTATCATAATAGAAGAAATGTAGGGAGATCACAGAGGAGAATGACTGACGATATTGTCGAACTGGTGGGACATAGGTGAAAGCAGAGTGCCCAGGATAGAGAGAAATGGAAAACTCAGGAAGAGGCCTATATCCAGCAGTGGAGTGAAAGGGGCTAAAAAGAAGAAGTAGAAGATGAACCTAATGCAGTGTCAGTAAAAGTAGCACAAAGTTCGTTTAAGCGTTTTCAATCCGGGAATTTTGATGTCAAAGATGCACCTCGCTCTGGTTGCCCTGTTACAGATAAAATGGAAGCCATTTTTGAAAAAGTGGAGCAAGATCGGCATATCAGTAGTTACGAATAGCCGAAGAACTGGGAATAGTCCACAAAACAGTTTCGACCAATTTGAAAAAAGTTGGGTACAAAAAAAAGCTCGATATTTGGGTGCCACATGAGCTCACTGAAAGAAACCTAATGAACCGTGTACTCATTTGTGATTATTTATTGAGACGTAATGAATTCGAACCATTTTTTTTAGAGATTTATAACTGATGATGAAAAGTGGATTACGTACGACAAGAACGCGCGAAAAGGTTCGTGGTCAAAGGTCGGTCAGGCTTCACAGACTGTGGCAATACCCGGGTTAACTCGCAATAAGGTGATGCTGTGTTTATGGTTGGATTGGAAGGGCATTGTTCATTATGAGCTTTTACCGCCGGACAGAACCATCGATTCGGATCTTTACTGACAATAACTGATTAGATAAAAGCAATAAGTTGAGAGAATTGAAAAAGAAGCGGCCGGAATTGATCAATAGAAAGGGTGTGGTCTTTCATCACGATAACACAGCTTTAGACACTCAGTCAACAGAGTTTGGCTGGGAAGTGTTAATGCATCCGCCATATAGCCCTGACCATGCACCTTCACATTCCCACCTGTTTCGGTCTCTTCAAGATTCTTTAGGCAGTGTCAGGTTAACATCAAGAGAAGACTGCCAAAATTACTTGTCGCGTTTTTTTTATCAGAAGTCCTAAGTTTCTACAGCAACGGGGCCATGTCACTTCCTACAAGATGACAGAAAGTAATTGAATAAAATGGCACATATATACTTAAATTTTGATGGGTCGATGGCAGAGCGGTTAGCGCGCTGAGCTAGTAATCCGATGGTCACGAGTTTGAATCCTGCCTGAACCGATTTCGTACACCTATAGCACAAGCATTTATGCTTATTTTAGGTAACGTAGGAAGATGTATATGTACTTGTTTAACAAAGACTTATTCATTTTTTATTGAAAAAAAATAAATGTAAATAAACGTTAAAAAAAAGGTCTCGAATTTTCATATAAAATGCGAATTAACTTTTTCCACAATAATTGTAATATCTTCATTCATTAAAAAAATAATACTGCAGTTTCCTAAATGATCTGAAGATTTTATTTGCACACCGGCCCTGTTTCTATTTAACATCAATCATTCACTGAAGATACTTAATCTTGCTTTGTGTTCCAAATTTTAAAATGCTGATTTTTTTTATGAAAAAATATCTTATTATTAAAAAAATATTCATTAAATTTGAGGTTTGAGCAAACTTACTTAATAGAATGACTCAGTACGTGTGACATGAGCGTTGCGCCTGCGCAATTATGAAGTGATCACGTAAACCAGCCGATGACAGGTCGTAAGCCCTGTAGGTGCCTTGAGTTCCTGGTTCTTCTATAATACCCCAACTTCATCTCTATTGAGATGTTAGATATTGTACGAATATATTGTAAGAATATCTTTCCCTTAGCACTTTTGTCCCGTTTCTATCGGGGTACGCTTTGACCATGATCCTGGAATTGGCGAGTCTGGTTATTACATTGAAGCGACTGCCATCTGACCTTCGTAACCATTAGAAAAGGGAACCAGACGAATTGGATCATGGCTACACATAGCTAGTGATATAAATACGCACATAGATTTTTTGAAAATCCAGAGATGCGTGCCCCGCCCGGATTCGAACCGTCGACCTCAAGCATGTGATGCGACGATATTACCGCTGGGCTATCACCGCTGTTTTGGGCTATCACCGCTTTGATTAAAAATAAATGAAACTGAAATATAAAAATAAATGTTTTTATAAAAAGCACGTTTTTATATAGGTATATATTTTTTTATATTATTATTTATTTATAATTATGCATATAATGTTCAAAACGATACGACATATCGTTTTATATAATATTGTAATGTGCTATGACCATAAACAAACGATGTAGTATTGCAATTACATTCATACATAATAATATACTTTCTTAATCAACAGCCTTAAATTTGAAAGTATAAAATGTTCAGTAAATTACTTATGTTATGTATAGATAATAATTTATCCACGTACAAAAATCTTCCCTTCTATTTAGCAGTAGCGGAATTGCTTATAGAAGCCGAAAATCTTGGCTTGCCTATGAATATTATGTTAAGAAATTAATTTATTTGTTTTATTGCAAGCATACTGCAAGATTAAAAGTTAAACCGTTTGTAGATACGATGCTTTAGAGGGCCACACATCTAAATATTATGTATACAAATATATGTCGTGGACTGAAATGAACAACGATGCTAATAAATCATTAAATTTTCCACATTTTCCAATTTTCTTCCAGGGTTTGCCTAGTCCGAAGGTTCTATGTTTCGCCCCTGCTATTTAGCATAGGTCATATTTATGCATAGGTACGTATAGAAAAGTATTTTTATTTATTGTTAAGTGGATAATATCGCCAACTGCAGCAAAACATTTTGTCTATCACATAAATCAGAATATATTAGACTACTTTTCAGATCATAAGAAAAATTCACCATAAGTAAATATTATTTTTCGTGACAAATTAATCAAACGCAAGTAGGTATTGTGATTTATGATACGAAATAAGAAGTCAGATAAAAAAGTATCCGCTTGTCTCATTAAGAGTCGTGTTTTTATTCGTGGTACACCTACGAGGATTTCCGCGAATCTCAGCCAAAAGCTTGTCATTCGTTATAGGTATCTACTCTGGCAAAGTACATAGATGATGATTCAAATTATAAATACAGTTCTAGTTTGTTAGATATACATATTACATATACAGGTGAAGTTGAAGTACGTATGTATGTGCTAGATACAACAATGTTTTATAAATAAACAAAATGGAAATAATTATCTTACAAAACGTGTTACGCGACAGTTTAAAACGACATGTTGTGTCGATTCTTGTAAGTAGGTATATTATACTTCTTCATCTGTATATAGGTACTGAGATAAAACAAGAATTGTAAACAAAAAAAATATTTTTATTGACAAACTTTTTTAAACATCTCAATAGAGACGAAGTTCTATTGAGATGTTTAAAACAGGAACTCGAGGCACCTACGGGGCTTACGACCTGTCATCGACCTGTTACGACCTATTTATAAGGACTGTTGCTTTCATTGTTTACAAATAAACTAATTTCTCAATAGATGGTGTTACAAAAAAGCTTTTCCGCATCTACGGGGCTTACGACCTGTTACGACCTACTTATAAGGACTGTTGCTTTCATTGTTTACAAATAAACTAATTTCTCAATAGATGGTGTTACAAAAAAAGCTTTTCTGTTACTTTATAGATGGCAATAGTATAGTTCCTAATTTTCAGGTGAATTGTTTCTCACTTTTCAAATATACAGAACTTTCAAAAATTATATTGATAAAGGAACCCAATAAGAAAGTATAATTGGTGAACGCTGCGCAATCGCATAAAGTTATCACGTAAACCAGCCGATGACAGGTCGTAAGCCCTGTAGGTGCCTCGATTTCCTGGTTTTTTTTACAATATCCCAACTTCGTCTCTATTGAGATGTTTAAAAAAGTTTGTCAATAAAAAATCATTTGACTCACGAAAGGGGAAAAAAATCCAATGTTTATATACCTATATGGTTGGATAATTTATATAGCGCCGTTTTCGTGAAAATTCACCTCAAGGGCGCTTAATGTGTAATTAAAAAAATTATTCGAAAAGATTTATTCATAATAGGCGTGATGACAGTAAGAAAAAATCATTGAAATTATGATTTTATTAGATAAAATATGTTATAAAGATTTGAAAAAATATATTTATTTTCATTTTAAAAGAGCGAATAATATTAATATTATTAAAATAAAAATACAAAATATGTTTGTCCGCCATTTTATGTGAAACACCAATCAGAGCGCATGACGTCACCATATTGTCACTGTCAATTGTGTTTGTTACTGTCAACTGTTGTGTTGTTCGAAATGGCTATTTTTTTCATAACAAACTATATGGAATATGCTGCTTATTTTTAACATGCTATTTTTATTTATTGATTTATTTGGTTTATTTGGGACAGTAAACCAAATAATATCGCTATCCGCTCTATTGAATCGTTGACGCATCTGTTATAACACGCACCGAGTATTGTAACGTGGTGGAGAATATTTAACGTTTCAGAAATAAATAACTTGGTGGCTTTCATTGCTTGATTATAAAATAAAATGATGTAATTATATTGTTTGTGGGAGTTGTACAGTGTTACATGAGGTTGAAATGGAAATACACAATGTATTATGATGAATCTAATATACATATGGGATAACTGTTATGATTCATATACATATTATGATTAATATATTAAAATATGTAATAGGTGTGATGACTGTAAGAAAAAAATCATTGAAATTATGATTTTAAAAAATAAAATAGGTTATAAAGATTTAAAAAATGTTTTTTTTTTTAATTTATAGGAGTGAATAATAATAATATTATAAATATAAAAATACAAAATGTGTTAGTCCGCCATTTTATGAGAAAAAACAATCAGAGCGCACGACGTCATAGTATGGTCGCGTCAATTCTTCTGATAGTCTTCAATACAATATACGCATTAATTGTCGGTCTGGACTATGTTTTATTTTGGTGTTATCGATATATTAATATTTTAATTAGATACTTTAAACTAAAACAAATTAAATATAAATGGAACAAGTATTCATCAAAGCAAATAGTTTCAATTTACCTAGATACTCGCCTACCTATCGGGGGACACTATGGGCCGGTATTACAGTGTCAGTTTAAGAGCTAAACTCAAGTTTTACAAAAATATAGCGTATTACAGTGTCCGTTTAGACCTAATCTTCCCTCAAATACGTCACTAAAACGACAAATATTTAACTCAACGTTTCTGGCAGATTAAGTACTTAACTGTGAGTCAACTGTCATTTGCTAGGCAACTCGTGTAGTTTCAGTTTCTATCACTAGAGGCGTTAGGCAACGTGTGTAGTTTCAGTGTTGTATCGAAGGTGGCGCCACACAACAAAACAAACTGACAGCCGTATTGAAACGAACACGGGCATTTAAAAGCATTATTTTGGTGAAAAAAATTAAATTTACCATGTTGGATAATAAAACAATGGTATTTAAAGTCGTAGCGTCCCGTTTTGTATTTCGTATTATTTGAGGTTATTTAAATTTGACAGATAATAACCACAGAAAAAGTGAAATATGTCTATAATTGAAGATTTAGTAACTGACATGTCATATTGCACTGTAATACGGAAATGGATTCAATCTCCCCTTTACATTAATCTTGAGTTTGGCAAACTCAATGAGTTGAGGGCCGACTGTAATATCGGGCCTATGTTAATTGTATTTTGTATGTAACTTAGTTTTTATTGAATAAATAAATAAATAATGAACGCTCGCAACGTATGGTAAACTAATTTAGTTTTAGTATTCTACAATTTTGTCACGCGATGGTGAGCTGACGAACGTTCGACATGTTATGATGCTGGTCACTGCCAAACTAAACTAGCAAGCTATATTTTTTTCATGCAATGAAGCGATTTGCGAAACGACGGCGATTACGCGAAGCATGCGTTTTAAAACATCGTTACAATTTTAGCAGCATACGAATTATTACATAGCTCTCGTTATTTGTATTGTGTTCATAACAAGCTATATTTATCTGCTATCGTTATTTTTAGCAATAGCAGCCATAGTAGTTATTTTTCTGCCTGTCTTAACTACTCTTAACTAGAATGGAACTTTTGATGGTCGGATATTTCTTTGCGTCGAACAAAGACTTTTGTTCATCAGAATTTCGAAACGTAAAAACTTAATAATAAGTACATATAAGTACTTTATTTATCTGTAATTTAAATACAACTTACATCTCGAAAATCGATAAAATATGCTCCTTCTTCTCTCTACATTATGTGTTCATAAGCTAAAAACATACGCGGGAAACTTATGATGGCCTATTTTGACGTTTGGACATTAATGAAGTTCTTTATATGCTTATTGCCTAAATAATGGTAAATATTATATTATTGAGAGCTAAAAGTGGGGGAACAAATACTGTACTTCATTGTAAACGCGTACTTAATAAAATTCACTTGTGTCTCGCCGTGCGAAATTTAATCACTTATTTCTCTTTTTTTTCGCGTGGGACGAAAACAAATACCTCAGTAGGTGTTTTTTTCGTCGTGTTTGTACATTTAGGGACCGCACAACACTTATGCACTTTTGAATTGATTATAAATACACAAATCGTCTTAGAACACATATATTACATATAGTAGTGATATGCAGTTTACGATACCATGACGTCACCGTCAGGGTCGGCAGCCGCCATGACACTACAAGCTTTTTTTGGCGTAAATGTCAAATTTGATTTTAAAATGGCGATTTTTGCTACTAAACCTTTATTTTATGTAGAAATGTATATATATTTGAAAACAGTGAATGCGTAAAAACATCGTGAGATAGTTTTTCAAAATTAGTCATCATGCCTATTATCGAATGCCATTTTTCCAACTAATCCATGTTTATGTCAATGCATGAGAAATATTTGATAATAACTGTTCTGGAAAAAAATCAACCCAAGGGGGCTACTCATGACACGTTCTTAATGCATTCTTATAGCTTGCCTTAATCTTAAAAATGTATAAATCTGTACTCGATTAAATTCCAATCTTAATCCTTCTCGTTTGATCATGAAAATTTGTTAATATCAACTTTTACTATGAAATTTTCATTAATTATTGTATAAATAAATATTATTATTCAATTAATTTAGCATCAAAGATTGCTAAATTCTGAAGCTGATCTTAATTTTACTGTTATCAACTTCATGAGTATCACTGCTGAACGTCGCGTCGGCTCTAAGAAATGACGGTATCGATGGATTTTTTTATAAATGAAGATATATATTATTATTCCATAAAAAGGCAATAATTGTTTATTTTGAAACAAAATCGCTGAAGTAAAAGCTCAACCCAAGTTCACTGGATTACTAATCAAACTATTTTGTCTCTTACCAATATGTTAAAAAAATATTATATTAGGTATTTTCAAAGTTTTTAGCCACTTGTCCATTTACCATTATATAATACATATTTAATTCAATAACCGATACAATAATCAAGAAATATCTTGAAGTATGTAGTTGGTACCTTACATATTTGCGCTACATAGTAACAGGCGCCATCGTAAACGTAATCGAGTTCTCTCCATAGATCTGACATAAGAATTCGAACCATTGATTTATAATATTTCTCCGTAATCATAATTTACTCGTGTTTTTACAAAGTAGACGTTTGCGCCGAGTTATTTCTACCTTCTAGAAATGCAAAGATTTTGGCTTTAAATATACCACAGTCATCCTTAGTAAAATACTGTATCGTTTATAACCATTTGACTCACTGAAGTTTCATTTAGTGTCCACATTGATAATTAATTGGTTATACTTTCCTCAAATACAGTTTTGATAAATGAATACGCGAAATGCGCAAATTAAAATGTATGAATCACAAGTTTCAAACACAAAATTTAGACATGTCACAAGTTTCACAAGAAAGACAATTTTTGACATTTAACTGATCTGCGTCGAAATATTTATCTTGAACCTCATTTAATAATATATTATCATATTCCTGAAAAATATTAAGGTTTGGCAAGAGGAAAATACAAATTTCTTGACAATTTCTGATAATGATGAGTAGTCGGTGATTGAAAAGTTATAATGATGCTCCCTCTACGTTGCTTAGGTATTTATATATATAGTTTTCTGACGCCAATGTATTATCTAAATTCCTACATACTATAATATTTCTCCAATCAAAGGTCGAATATTTTTTAAAGTCACATTATCTATGAACAAAACCAATCACCAGCTTTATTAATGACGGGTTTCAATCTATCGAAGACCATCGTCAAATTTCCATAAATCCATCATGGAGTTTCACCAAGATTTGTTCCCCGGCACACAAAATAAACCAAATCCATATGTACATATCTGCATTCCTAAAATATATTTCAAGGTATAATCTATTGTAGTTAATATTTTATTTGAAATTCAAAATTTTATAATGTTATTAAAAATGATAAAGAATTTGTCCATACAGAATCATACGTACCTACTATTTAGTTGCAAAGTAGTAAGATGTACCTTCACTATAACGGAAATTAATAGGGTACTTAAAAAATAATGTAGTCCAGTCAACGAATTTTCAAAAAGAATTGTAGAATTCATGGACGGGGTAAGAATTTTTGACTTCAAGAATGGGTCTGGGGTTCTAATGAGGAAACATGAAAGCTGAAAAATCTTTCTACACTTTTATTAATACAAAGAGATTCTTTCTTTAACCGTTCTCAAGTAATGTGAGTGTGTCCCCCCCCTTATAACTTTTGATCTGCTTGATGCATAGAACACACAATTTCTGTAAGTATGGACATATATAATCTCTAAAATTATTTTTTTATAAAAAAGTTCCAGGAGTTTCAGGGTTTAACATATTTCTGTATGCCGACCTCCGTGGCACAGTTGGTAAGCCGTTCGGTTTCTGTGCGGGCGTCCTGGGTTCGATTCCCAGCAGAGGAGAAATTTATTTTAATTCATTTCTCACGCAAATATTGCTGCTCTGGGCTGGAAACACTGGTTATTTGGAAGAAATTGCCTTACGGCAATAAAATCGCCACTTGCGCAGGGTGCAAGGAAGTGTTCTTTCTTTTTTTTTATTTATGTTCTGTGTTTCCGAATTAAAATCGAAAAACCCAAATAAAAGCCCAATTTTAAGGCATGATGGTTCCCCCCACCTTCAGCTTAGCTCTCAGGGTCAAACCCATTCCTCCAAAGTCAAAAAATATTCCCCCCCACCATTTACTTACTCTGTTTTATTGGTTGACTGAAGTATGAAGATTATTGAAAATAATATTTGGTTATTCTATATTTTTTTATCTCAGCGTTACATTATATAATGGATATTCTAGGATTTATGATTTTTAAACCTAACCTACAATAGTTTGGTAAAAATATGTTGGTCATGTTTGTTATTAGCTATACCAATTGTAACTACAAACCTAATGTGTATAATGTGTAACAAACCGTAATTTATACAAATTAATTCATATTTTTAATTTATTAAAAAAAAATAATAATTAATTTAAATGGAATTCCATCATTGTCCATCAAGAACTGACGATAACAAAGTTAAATCTAATTGATGTAAACAAACCTATTGCGTATAATGCGACTGGCGTGAGCCATTATACACAATATATATATATATATATATATATATATATATATATATATATATATATATATATATATATATATATATATATATATATATATATATATATATATATATATATATATATATATATATATATATATATATATATATATATATATATATATATATATATATATATATATATATATATATATATATATATATATATATATATATATATATATATATATATATATATATATATATATATATATATATATATATATATATATATATATATATATATATATATATATATATATATATATATATATATATATATATAAAAAAGTAACAAAAATATAAAAAAAAACTAATTTGGTGTGAATACTAGACAAACCGTCTGTACATAATGTGTCAAAAACAAAATCTGGTGTACAAACTAGGCTATCCTTTCGTAATCAGCCAGTTAGAAATAAGATATAAAAAATGCACATTTAAACTAAACAACGTGGTTGGTTTCACGTAATACATAATATATATGTCTTTAATGTATAAATAAACTATTTTGCAACGGAAGTGCGTAAAACAAAACAAAAATATAAATTTTGGCATTTAGCCGTCGGTTATATAAAAGAGAGAATCGTGTGCAGATAAAAGATAGATATAAGTACTACGATTAAAAAAAACTTTGATTATAATCAACACACAGTAGCCGCAACAAAATTCTTGGCATATGCTGTTTTAAAACAATATTGATGGTTTCATATGGCGGAAATGACTGGCCGCAATCTCGCCAGCGTCTGAGAAAATTTGGCTCAATCTTTAACCTACGATTCACAGCCGAAGTTGCAAATACGAACCATTCCACATCCAATAACGGTACAGGGAATATTTCATGTAAGCGCCCCACGACTAAGATCTGTTTTCCTTTAAGCTTCTCACTGACGTTAGTCACATTGTGAAATTTCATGTATGTTTATGCGTATAATTTAAAGTAAAACATAAATTGGACTATAAAATGATATAAAATACACAGCGGAAAAGTTGGTCAAGGTGGTTCAAGGTATTTTCGTGGGCGAAAACAGATGTCGGGAATTTTTTTAATTTACCGGGCGACGAGTTCTTCCTTTCTGCTCGGAACCAGTCTCGATACAAATGTGTAGGATTGAGTAATGTATTAATAGTTGTTTGATGAAAGGATTAGATATATGAATTTGAAGGTAAAGGTTAATGAACATTTTATCGACAGATACACATTAACAATCTACATACATATGTTGTTGCACACAAGTATTTTTTAATATTTACTCGCTAGCATTTCAATTACTATTTAGTGGTTTTCTTATAATACATATTATATTATATATGTACTACGAACCGTGAGAGTAAAACTGAAGTATGTACAGTGCAACTACGAAATACGGGAATTAAAAGATTATATATTTCTTGGAAAATTGGATTGGAGACGAAGATTTCAGAAGCAGCCTCCTCTCACTTTCTAATAATGAATAATGATTGAATTACTCCTATATCTTCAACTAGAGTACATATTTGCACATATTTCAGTTATGCACTCACAGTACCTACATATGTATGTACTATACAAATATTATACCCACTATACAGAGAAACAAGGTACTGTGTTCTCAGAATTATCTTATTATTTGTTTGTTTATTTATTAAAGTATTTATACAGCTCTGACTGATTTATCAATGAAATTAATAACAATTAAGCACTACTAACAATATTATTCACATTTTATTTTTTTTCATTTGTTTATTATTTTTTTAAATTATCTATTTATTTAATTATATATCTACTTATTTATATTTCTATTTATTTGTTTGTTTATTTATTTGTTTATTAATTTATTTATTTAAATGTTTTATTTTATTTATTTTTTTATTGTATATTTATTCATTATATTTATTTATTGTTTTTTTTTTTTTTACGGCGCTGGCCGATTTACTAATGATATTAATAACAATTAAGCACTACAAATAATAACACTCAATTATTATTATTACCATTATACACTTCCTCAAAAGAATTAGCAGATCAATGCGTAAATTGTAAATTATTTAAAAGAGCATAATAAAATGCAACAAACGCATCATCAAGCTTTCAATTGGGAATAGTTCACCCATCCAGATACTAAACATATCAAAGGATTTGGCACTGAGGAGGTCTCTATACTACCTAACAACCCTACTGATTCCCGAATATTAACGTTTAAAAAATCTTTAACGATTCTACATGTATTCATAATTACCGTTTTTTGCATTTTTATTATTAAATTTTTCGATAAATCTATAATTTCTAAATTACGGATTAACGATTTTGGAATAATGCCAGTGGCTGAAATAATGAACGGTAATATTATTATTTTACGAGAATGCCAAAGCCTTTTAATCTCATTACCTAAAGCGGTGTATTTTCTAATTTTTTCATCAAAAGTTTTTATTATATTACTAGAATTTGGAATAGCCACGTCGCAAATATATGTTATTTATCTATATATTTATTTAGTTTATTTTATTTTATTTATTTGTATATTTTTTTATTTATTTATTTATGTAAGTTTATTTATTTATTTAATTATTGTTAATATTTATTTATTAATGTATGTATTTATTTATATATTTATTAATGTATGTACTTATTTATTTATTTATTTATTTATTTACTTTATAATTTATTTATTTATTTATTATTTATTTATTTATTTATGTATTTATTTATGTATTTATTTATTTATTAATGTATTTATTTATTTATTTATTTATGTATTTATTTATTTATTTATTTATTTATTTTTTATTTATTTTTTTATTTATTTATTTATTTATTTCTTTAGCCTGGTCTTCACACAGGCGCTTGCTGATGTGGACATAGGAGTTAAGGTTAACGATATAGCACAACTCCTAAATAAAATCCACTCCGCTGGTGAACGCTTCGGTTTGAATATGAATGTCAGCAAGACCAAAATGATGATTTTTAAGTCGGGAGAGCCACTCAAACGTACGCCTAAATTTGGGCGGTGTTGACATTGAAAGGGTGAAACAATTTAAATACCTGGGCAGTATTGGGTACTACCGAGAACCTAGACCCTGATATTGAAATAAAATGCAGGATTGAAGCGGCCCGTAATTCTTTTAATAAAATGAGAAATCTCTTCTTTAACGACGACATAAATCTGAAACTACGCCAAAGGATGATCAAATGCTATGTATGGTCCTGCTCTACGGTGTTGAGGCATGGACCCTCAAGGTTGGTACCGTAAACCGCCTGGAAGCGTTCGAAATGTGGATTCACCGTGTAATGCTAAGGATATCCTTGACCGACATGGTGAGCAACGGTGAGGTCTTGCGAAGAGCTAATACTGACAGACAGTTGTTCACGACAGTCAAGCTCTGAAAGACTTGATATTTTGGTCATATAATGAGAGGCGAAAAATACTCGATCTTACAGTTCATAAAAGGGAAGATTGAGGGCCGTAGAGGGGTCGGCAGGAAACAGCTATACTGGCTCCGTAACATTCGGGAGTGGACCAGAGTGAGGCGTGTGGAGGAATTGTGTCGCACCGTACAGGACAGGGAAAGTTTCTCCCGAGTGATTGTCAACGTCGGAGGGACCCGATAGGACATATAGAAGAGAAGTTAGTAATTTATTTGTTTCTTTAATTGTTTGTATTTTTAATTCATATACATACAATAATGCGTACAATGGCGAGTTTATTCCCATAAGGCAACTTCTTCCAACCAACCAAACCAACATGAGGCCATAAATAGTGTAGAGGTAGGTACATTACATTTATTACAAAAAAAACAGAAAGGCAAACACATAAAATTATCAAATGTAAAATCATAACAGCAAAGCAATGAAGGATTATGTCTACAATTAAAAGTAAACCACTTTTTGATTCTACATGGATTTTATTATGGGCGATAGGCCTATGTTGCCTTGTTGGGGCATTTACTAGCTTATAAGCTAATAAATGCCCTAACAAGGCGAAATAGGCCTATCGCACATAATAAAATCCATTTAGAATCAAAAAGTGGCTTACTTTTAATTATAGATATAACTTATAATGGAATTCTACAAAATAAAAACTTCGTCGATCATTAAGAAGGAGATTGAGGTTGTGAGCAACGTTCCCTCTAATTTTTCTATTGTGTGTGCGGATCTTCGACGCATCTGTGCAGTGGCGGTGAGATAAATTTACACCAAGCCCCCCCCCCCCATAGACACACATACAGTTTTTCATTAAAATGTATATTTTTATCAAAACTAAAATCTAGCAATGGGAACTTTCTTATATAATATTGACTGTGCGGAGGGTAAAACATGTGTGCGGATACATTTTAGTAGGTGTGCGCACACCTTACAGGGAACATTGGTTGTGAGAGAAATGGGAGTATGGAGATGGTGTGTCAATTAAGAGTTTCTAAACGGGTATAACAGTTTTAGTCTTTTTTCAAAAGTATAAAATACTTAAAAAACAATATATAGATTATGTGCCTATCTAATAATGAATCACAACTTACTTTATTTTGATTATCGGTATATTATTATACTTATTTCTTACCTTTTCATACATCGTCTTGTTACAATATTCTTCTCAGCGATCTCATTTCAACTGCATTTATTCTGCTTTAATGCGTCTTCTCCCACGTCCACATCTTACTTGCATACGTCAGGATTGGGACTACAATAATTCATTGTGAATGACAGTTTTGACTTTCAACGCTATTTTGCTTCAATTGCTTAAATTATATTAACAAAGCAATATGAAACAGCGCGTCTAACAAATATTATATTATATAAATTATGATAACTCTCAACGCCAAAGTGAAAAGTACCTACTATTCATTCACCTTGGAGGAAAGTCTCATGGACAGAAAACGGTAGATGGCAGTGAAAATTTGTTGTCGTGGTAATATATCATAATTTTTTTCACTTTTGACATGATTCAGAAAGTGATGGTACCAACCTGACCACAGGCCAGCGGCAGGTCTTCTACGTAAATTGAGTGTTTGTCTACAAGTGCCAAATGATTCTTTCATAGTGTCTGGGTGTAGTATTATTAGGATCGCATAATATGAATCAGTTTTCACGAGCTAAAGTTCCTCAAAATGTTTCGTAATAATTCAAAAAACCTTTTTTGTAATGCATTTTTTATAAACCTTAAAATTAAATGTGCCTTTACCCAATTGGATTTATTGACAATATATGGAATATTTTTAAAGTTAAAAAATAAATATTATTTTAAGCGATTTAGAAAATATTCATGAAATTATAAATTACATACAATGAAATGTTACCAAAATCACAGAATTATATCGATAATACGTAGTTAATTTAATTGTTAGTTTTAAATTAAAAATAAATTAGTTTATACAAATTCGCGCGACCGCAAGACTCTTGTATTAAGTCTTGCAAAGCCTGATCTAGGTCTTGCGCCCTGTGGTGTAGTTTTGAATGACTTATATTAATTGGTCTTGGTGTTGCAGTGACACATGCAGTCTTGGTCTTGCATGTCTCGCAATACAAAGACTTGCAAGACTCATCACTAATTGTATACAGTGGCGTAGCTAGACATATTGGGTCATCATGCAAGAACCAAGAATGGGCCCTAAATATTCTTATTTTAAATTACAGGATATTTTCACATTATATTTATTAGTTCTACTACATATTTTTCACATAGTAAAATAATTGAATATTAAAGTCGCCGATTTCAAAATTTCTTCATTTTTGTCTTGATAATTGCGAATTCACTAAAGATTTTTAAGATCAATTTTTGAAATATTATCTAAATTATGCATGTTCTGTTTAGGTTTGAATTGATTTACACGTTTTGGGCACTTATTCTTTGCATTACCCTACAGATAGGTGGCTACGCCGCTGATTGTATGAATATTATTTTAAAAAGAATGAATATGTTCTTGTAACAAGTGCATATACATCCTCATACATTCTATAAATTAGCCATAAATGCTTGTGCTATAGATTTATGAAATCGGTCGTGACAGGATTCGAACTCGCGACCTCTGGATTACTAACCCAGCGCGACAACAGCTCTGTCACCACACATCTAAGATTTAGATCGGTCAGAGTACCTATATCATTTTTTTCTCCAATGTTTGGTAATCCTAAACACTTTAAAAACAAATGTTTTTTTACACATTAATTAATTGTAGGTACCTACCTACGCCAAAGGTATAACGTACAGTTATCAGTGAAGTACAATGAAAAAACTAATTAATTGAATATTAAAAAATATATAAAAAATTTCAACACTAGAATTGAGAATCATTAACACAAACATAATTAAATGAACGTTCCTAAAATACGGACAGCATGAATATAGGTACAACGTTTTAAACAGTTTCCACACCATCGCTGTTTATTTTTCAATATTGAATAAATTAACGGTAAGAGGACGACTTTTTATAATATGTAACAAATCATACTGGCACATTTATAAAAAAATACAATAATTTGTATAAGCGCCTTTTAATGACACAAGATCATTCCAAAGACACATTCTAAGGGTCTAAGAAATGAAGTAATTTTAAGCAATTCACTAATGGTCAGGGAGTATATTATTATATTTTACATACATACATTCCATCACGCCATGTCCCTCACGGGGTAGGCAGAGAGGACAGGACGACATCTTGTAACGCATTCATTGCCTCCTCAAAATTCGTTATTCTACGTTGATGTATTGTTTACACTATAACCGTATAATTCGATACTCGATTTTGATACTCGGTGATTAATTAATTGAATTGAAAGGACCAGAAATGAAGCCATTGCGTTTAAAAGTTATAAGACATTGAAATTCAAATTCATTGAAATTGGATTTTTTCCCTGTCGGGTGTCAATGATATTATTTTTCACGTAAACCAACAGATGACAGGTCGTTCGCCCCGTGAGCACTGATTTCCTAGTTCTCCTATAAATGTATATTCCAACTTTGCCTCTATCGAGATATTAAGTTTGTCAATTGTAATCATCCTTTTCATTTTCCGTGTTTAACCGTCTTAGAATAAATAATATATTTAAACAGAATTCTTTCGTTCATATCTCTATAAATATTGCAATGGTAAAAATATGCCAAAGTCGAAATCATTGAGGATAATTTAATAATAGTATCTTGGAGCAAAGAATCAATATAACAATGTACATTTCTCTGTACATATGTATTCCGCTCATCTCTGTTCACGATATAAAAATAGGCACTTACACATAGTTCCAGAATAACGAGCAAAATTTCCTATTTGAACAAACATTCTTACCAGCATCAAAAAACACCACTGATTCATCGACTTCCACTTTTGACAGTATGTGTTATGAATATACGTTTACTTACTATTGCCGAAATTCTTCAAAGAGAATTCGCAGTAGGTATTCTTTTGTCCCATTAAAGTACCTACAGATACACTGTAGTAAAAATAGCCTTGCGAAAATATTGTGTTTGAATTTATTAATTTCGTGTAGGTACCTACCTATATGTATTTATATTTGGAAATCACATTTGAATTGACATTTATCGTAATAATGTTATGAACAAATCGTAAATGACTATGATCAGAATACGAATTTCACGTAGGTACCTATTACCTATTTTTATATGACACGTGTGTGAATAATTAGGTACTTAATCTTTCTATGAAGGTTATAATAATAAACAGTTCCTTGCACCCTGCGCAAGTGACGATTTTACTGCCATATGGCAATTACTTACAACTAACCAGTTTTTCCAGCCTAATGAAGCAAGAATTGCGTGAGATTTTTTAAAATAAATTTCTCATCTGCTGGGGATTGAACCCAGGGCGCTCGCACAGAACACAATAGACTTACCAACTGTGCCGCGGCGATCGGCACTGTGCGACAGCGCCGCGGAAGTCGGCGGGAAGGTTCTAAGGTTAATCACTGGAAAAACTCTGCCAGATCGTGTTAACAATATTGAAATGAGGAAAACATGTGGAATATAGGACATAGTTCGGTGGATTAGATCCGGAAGAAGGCATTGGTGACACCTCGTAGCCAAAATGAATAGTGATACTTGCGTATAATATAGCAGCAAATACAATCCCTTCTGGTCGCCGTCTACCGGAAGACCACTCATGAGATGGAAGGATAGTTGGACTTCGTCACCTCAGGAGGCATGGTTTTTTTATACCAACAGGTCTACTAAACAAGGAAGAAGTAAAAAATTACAATACTAGTTGAAATAAATGTTAATTTTAGATTAAAAATCTTCTAAAAATATTCAATTAATTGGTGTAAGCACAAACAAATGATTTCATCATCTCAAGAGGTATAGTTTTTAATACAGACTAACATGTTGGTTTACTTAACGAAGAAGAAGATTACACAATTTATTGACTTAATAATACAAATGGCTTAACAATTAACTTGTGCTTTTTTTGCTTCTCCTCTTATTTTGACAATTTTATTTTCTCCCTCCATTTACCTAACTACATAATTGTAGGTACCTACTAAAAAGAGCCTTAAAAAGGTTTATAACATAATTTGTAACTTAATATTCCTTTGTTAGTAGGTAATATCTATTATAATCTGTTGGTTCTATATATTAATAAAATAAAATATAAATAAAAGAATTGATATCTACTTTTTTATTGCAACTAAGATTTAATATTTTTTTATTTAATTAAATTTATAATACATATTATAAAAAAAATAATTAAAATATAGAAAAACATACACAGTAAGTAAAAACATATTTCCCTTTACCAGAGTGCAAGCACCCTTGTGTACCTAAAGGAGACATTTAAATACACAAAAAGACACAAAATATTATGATACATAATTATTATCTATACAAAAAGAAGTTAATATAATTTAAATTATAATAATATATCTATGTTGGTATATATTTTCAAATCTTTGTTTTAATACAGGATAATCAATTACGGATGCCTTTCGATCTGCCAGAATCCGCCCCAAATGTTGAAAATAAATTATAAATGATCGCTCTGAGACTTCTCGGTGATAAATTTTCTAATACGATATGTTTAAAAATAATTAATAACCTATGTATATGTATGAACATTGAAAGCGTTTCGGTAATGCACACAACCTTCCATTGACTGATCATATAATATATGACGCACGAAAATTGTTAAGTTTAGAATTTTTTGAACAATCCTGGTTTTGGTGATTTTTATTTTTACTTGTTTTATAAATATCTGTAAGCACTTCGTGCCAAACACGTATGATTTAATATTATGCTTAGAACAAAATAGACAATTAAACTATTATCATAGTTTTAATTTATATTTGAAATAATATAATGAAACACAAGACATAGCAATATATATTGTAAAAGTCTGTTAATTATTAATTACGATAATAAGCATAGGAAAATAATTACGATATTAGCATAAGAATTTGTCATATAATATTTGATTTTTCTGACAATTGTTGATTTTCGTTTTTATGGCTTTGAACAAACCAATGTAGGTACCTACATATTCGAAAAATGTATCCAAACCATTTGATTTTTCTGATATACATACTCGGTTGGTTTCTATGATTCCACACAGAATATGATATTCAAATAGAATTTATTATGATACAAATTCGATTTTTTTTAACATTATTGTAGGTAGGTACCTACCAAATACTACTTACAAACCAACAAAATACTGATTTCCAAACTATTCTGAAATTTTCATACCATTTTAGGTTAAGTTACAAACTATTTCCTATAGTCTAATTCTTATTTGTTCTTTTATGCAGACCTTTGGATGAGTATTATACAAAGTATTTTCTAGAGTATAATTCTTCTTCTTCTTTTATGTAGACATTTGTGTCAATTTTTTATAAAAATTATTTCCTTTAGTCAAATTCTTTTTCGTATTTTATGTAGACCTTGGGTGAGCTTATAATTTTTTTTCCTATAGTTCAGTTCATCTTCTTCTTCTTTTATGGATATTGTTGGGCAGTTTTTATACAAACTATTTCCTATAGTCTACTTCTTTTTCTTTGTGTAGAACTTTGGATCAGTTTTTATAAAAACTATTTCCTATAGTCAAATCTATTCCTTTTTTATGTAGACCTTTGGGTCTGTTTTTATACACACTATTTTCAATACTAATTTCCGTGTCCAAGATCATCAACCCATATTGTGTCCCTCCAGTAATTTGCAGTCATAATTACATTTTCATTCGCTTCTTCCTCAGAGCACCCACACTCAAGAATAAGACTATTTTCAATTATATTTTCAATGGTCCTATTCTTCTTCCTCTTTTATGTAGACCATTGAGTCAGTTTTTTAACCATTTACAATATATAGTATATCTTTTTATTTTTTATTTTGATCTTTAGGTCAGTTTTTAAGTCTAATAGTCTATTGTGCAGAAATATTATATACAATACGCACATTTGATGAAAATATATAAAAACGAATGGGATGTGACCAACACTAGAATGTTTTCAATACTTTTGTTTAATTATATTTAAACCATTTCTATCATCCGATATTGCTTAATTTTCAATACCTTCGCCTTTTTTTCGATGACAATGTATTAAAAATGGTGGTTTTGGCCATTACCGGCCCTTCACAACGTTTATATTCAAATTTATAACTATTTACCATAAATTAAGTCTTCTTCTTCTTGTATGTAGACTTTTGTTTAAGTTTTAAGTCTATCAGTCTAATTGTGCAAAAATATTATAAAATATATGCACACTGATGAAAAAATATAAAAACGAATGGGATGTAAACAACACTCTTTCCAATACTTTTGTTTAATCAAATTTTAAACCATTTCTGATCATCCAATATTACTAAATTTTCAATACACATTATTTACTTTCGATGACAATTTATGAAAATGGAAATTGTGGCCAATACTAAACTCTATACAAAGTTGATAATCAGTCATTTTTAAAATCATATCCTATAGTTTATGAGTGCAGAAATTGTATATATTTTATTCACACTTGATATCAATATATAAAAAAGGATGGGTTGCGGCCAACACATGAAAATTTTACAATGCTCAATATATAACTCAATCAAAATTCAAACCACTCTTCATAGTCCGATTTAACAAAAAAAATATGTGCCAGTATTATAAAAACGATTGCTTATTCATTCACAAATTTACATTCTTGGCCAACGGCGGGATATTAAAGCTAGTTCATAATATAATATAAACGTATAGGTACCTACCTGCCTTAACATTGAAAGTGTCGATCAGAGTTGTGTTGTAGTGCTATAAGGGCACACAGAGAAATTCGGTTATTAAACTATATTTAAAAATGAAAAACAACGATGTGGAATTTGTTGGCATGAGCTCACGGTCCTAGTTGGTGGAATTGTAGGAATGTGAATTTTTGGCAGCGGCGTGAGTCTGGCGTTCGATGACGTCGACGGTGTGTTTTTATTGAATGGACGGCCGTGGCGTCTTTAGTTGTTATCGCCCGATGATGAACGGCTTCCGAAGATGTGCAAATCTGCATGCGAGAGCGCGTATGACAACATGTCATGTCATGCGCTCGCTGTGTAGGCAGCGGCGGTATTTAGGGCATAAAACTTTGAGACGGTCAAAGGAAAAGATAAGAAAAGCACACAACACTTATGAATATGATGATAACCATTTCTTCTTGCATACCTACTTATCTGGATAATCATGCGCCACCACTCACCACAGCATTAAACAGAATACAGAGTTATGTATATTCATTTGAATGCATAGGTACGATTTCATTCGTAAACTAAAAATTGAATCAATCATTTTATAGATTTTCAAAATATACAAACAAGGCATATCAAAATCTTTCCTATCGTGTGACGCACTAAATTTTAAAAGCGCCACCGTTCCCTTTGAAATTGGTCTTAAAAATATATATATATATTTTATTCCTCATTAACCAAAGGGGATATAGTGGGGAGTTATGATTTCGCAATTTTTAAGGCTATTTTTTTATTGCAGATTATCAACTAGTATATGTGTGTGTGCTATGTGCTATGTGCTGTGTGCTGCATGCTGTGTGCTGCGTGCTGGGTGCTATGTGTTATGTACTGCGTATTCATTTTACTTTATCAATTATAGTACTCATTCGATTCTTATCTAATACTCTTTATGTTTATCTAATACTCGCTTAGACCCCATTAGATTTTGAACGATATCTGAATAGTGCTTCTCAATTTTTTTAACTATCAAATATTTCAAAGTGACCCCAAGCTCAAGAAACTTATTATTTGAAATTTTATTTTCAAATTGGTAAAAAGGCTCATCACATTCATAAAATGGCATTGAAGAATTATCAAGTTTTCATAATAAAATATTTAAATAAAAAAATAATTGAACAAACTGATTTCATGAAGATGCTGAAAATTTTCCATACAAAATTTGAATACTTTATGGAGTAACTTGTTAGTGAGGAGTTGGCCACAAACCACTCGTTTAAGTCGTCGAAAATAATTCAACTTTACAAATATCACATTTCTTTACTATGAATGTGTGAATATAAATGGTTCGAGTGCATCATTTAAACATGGTGAATCCGGGCCCAATACAAATAATAATAATAATAATTAGAATTTATAAAGCGCCGTTTAGTGATACAAGATCACAAAATACATATTGTCCGAGAAATAGCAACGTTTTCGATTAATCATTTTTAATGACTGTTTTTCTTTCTTATTGAATATGTGCATGAAAAAGGTGAAAATATAGGTGAAAAATGCAGAAATTACGTAATTTCAATATAATTTGTACTTGTATGTTATTTGTACCTATAAATTCCGTTCGTTTATGAAATATGCACTAACTGTTACTCAAATATATAATAAAAAATATGAAAAAAGAAAGAGATGATTTTTTTCAGAAATTTTCCCGGGAAAACATCACCAAAATTCATTGTAATCTGATGGATGGTATAAGATGACAAAAAGGACTGACAAAGATACAAATGATACTGAAGAAGGAATATTCTAAAGAAGGAATAATTAAAAAAACAGCAATTAAAAAATGAATTGATATTTGAGGATGCTATCTCTTATACTAACAGGAGTTACAAAAACATCATTCCTAATACAAAAGTACCTGTGTTATTACTTATTTATTTATCTAAGAAACAAATACAGTCTAATAAAATATTTAAGGATTTAATTTGTTACTGCTATGATATTATAAAATAAAAACAACACTTATGAAATATTCGTTATAATAAGGCTGTTGATTTCTAATTTATTGTTCGTACTATAATAATTAAAAATTAATTCTTAGTGATTCTAGTGCAAATAATATATTTATTTGAAATTTGCTAAAAAACTAATGGGTTTTCATTTTTATTATCTGTAATAAAAATTGCACTATTTGAATGTATCTAAGGGAATCTTTAGGAAGGTGGTATGATGATAAAACGATACAAATAAATTATGTTTAGAAATTGTAATACCAATTTATTGTTTCCTCTCTATCTATGAAGTAATAAAAATATTTCCTGGATTTGACGATTAAAAAGTTTCCTTGTTAATCGTAGGAACTAATTAAAGACCGTTTGACGGTTTGATTTCCATAATATGAAGTATCAATAATATGCTGTTATAATTTGTGCCATAAAACTGTAGTCCTATAATTGTAGGTAATAATAACTATATAAATTTGTATTTATAAATTTCATGGGAAAATGATAAAAAGATTAAATTAAACACATGTTCATTAGTAATTATCCCATATAAGACAATTCTTTTAACCTCTCAAGGTACTGTAAATAAAACTTTATTATATAACCAAGTATTTCCGCAGTCCAGTATCTGCATTGGAATGCAGGTATTGTGGACCTTGCAGCACACTTATAAGGCTATAAACCTCAGTAGTAGGTATATCCACATTTTTTTAATTCTTTATAGGTATTATTGTTCTGATAATACAAATACTAAAGTTACGTAATATTTTAGCCGATACGATCTTATTTTCTCTTTGGAAAGTATGATATAATTTTGTATGAATTATAATCATTTCTAGTAAAATTGAGAAAATATGAATCCCTTCGCGGCATAGATTACGTAAACAACATGACTAATTAAAAAAAAATGTTCACACTTTTGAAGATCATAAATTGGAATGCCCCATACTAATTCGTGCAGCTTGTGATCTAGGGAAAGATACAAAGGAGAAAAAGATCAAAACGTCGAAGATTTCCATGGCTTCGTAACATAGATCAGTGGTTCAGAAAAAGCACTGCGTCACTATTTCAAGCCTCCGCGCCGTTAGGAAGCCCTTATGGTCACCAACCTTCGCAGAGAAATGGCACGCGTAGAAGCAGGCTTCATAATGAGTATCATTAATGAATACTCTCGAGTTCTGTATCCTTTGCAAGTCATGCACCGAGATAAATATTTTGATTTGAGAACCAGAATTCTTGTCTGTAAAACATTTTTCGCAAGTCGTGAATTGCACAAATCACCCAGTGGTTTGTTTCAATAAATTAAAGTAGTTTATACTCGAATACATAATGAATCCAAAATATGATGAAACCACAGAGTAAAGAATATACAGAGCTGAAATAAACTACGACCAGGGGACTGTACATAAAGTGAGGTGGAACGGGGGTCTCCCAAACACTTTCATTAATAAGGATTACAATGACAATTTTATTTTTCTGTTCGTGTAAGACTTCCGAGAAATGATTGACAAAAGAACTGCTATGCAATATGAGTGGAATATGTATCGCATGTAATGCAATAATGGATTAGAAAAAAATACTGCACATTATAATTTGTAAGTCAATGAAAATGCCTCTGATCAGAATATTAGTTGCATACTTACGGTTTCTTTTGCACATGTCTTTATGTATTATAATTACATGGGAACTTAGCACAGCGCGCATAAAATTATTATGTTTATTGACAACTTAATATAGATATAGTAAGGATGATATTTGATGATTACTTGAACAATGTTCTTAATCTGAATAGTTTTAAATTAAATAAAAGCCGAAGTGGGTATTGCAATCCAGCAGGATTTTAAATCCGGCAGGATTTTTGCGTAATTCCTAAGAAATTGTTAGATCCAGCGCGGATCCTGAAATTTGCAGATGTTTAAAAAAACAAAATATTCTAATAAACATAAGAAAACTTAGTTGTATAATATTATATATATGTAGTATAAATAAGTCATATATTTCCTTAATTATTGTAATATTGTCATGGAGAATTATCAATATTTATGCACGTTAAACAATTTTTTTTTCCTTTTCCGATACTGCTAAATTTTCAAATGAAGTAAAATATATATAGAAAAAAGCGATCTGGATCCACCGCATTTTGCTGGATCCAGCAAGACGAAAAATGTGCTGGATGAAACTAGTTTGCTGGATGCAGGATCCTATAATTGCAATTCCTAAGTAATGATAAAAGGCGCCAAAGGAATGCGTGGTAGATGATAATATATTATGTAGAAGTAGTCAGTCATAACAAAGAAAATCCGAAAGTTGCAAAACCTTTATTACCTCATAAACAAAGTTAGGGACAAGAACCAGAAAAGACTCGTACATAGTGACTGAAAAATTAGAGACGATCATTTATGTTAATATTTTTGATATTGAAGTTAACAATGGCGAAATTAATAATAATTACATCACACATGGTAGCATTTATTTTTATTGCGCGAGGAAAGCATTTATCGATTCGAATATCGGTTCGTTCTTGAATTACAAAAAATGTCAAAAATAGACAAACAAAATGAAAGGAACATTGTAGACATAACTATGAAAGATTTATGTAGTGGCGTGACGTTGTGAGCAAAAGTACGAAACACTGAACTGCCCTCAAGTTTTGGACTAAAGCCAATGTCTTGGGATGATAGAGATCATTATTAGAATAACAGAATGTAGTGTAACAAACTATAATAGAGAATCCCAATTTTTAGCAACGCCCATTTTTTCATAGCGATCACATGAGTACATGTTTATTCTCGATGAGTTAAAACAAAAGCATCATACTGAATAAGTTCACATGACTTCTATTCATGGAATGTCTCGATAAAACAATGAATTTATTATGAAAAAGTGATGTACGTACCTACATACATATATTTTATGCATCAATCCAAGATGTTTGAATGTACCTATCATTACATACGTTTCCTACAAGGTTTTAATGAATACGGAGCCCACGAGAAAATTTATTAATGTTTTAGGCAATTTTAAATATAACAAGTTTAGTTTTTTTGATAGTCAATTCTTGATAGAACTACATAGTATTTTTACTTTATATTTATAAATTATAAAGTAAAAATCACTGGTATTCGTTCTATTTCAAAAGTCGTTAACTTTATATTTTTTATTTTAAAACAAAATATTTATTTTTTTCTTGTGTTGAATATTTAGGTACATATTTATTTGTATAACTATTTAAGGGACAAACACAGTCTTATAAAATATACGAAATACACTATGAAATAAACAATAACCTAGTTATAATTATTTACCTACATAATAATATAATTTAATAATTTTATAATAATTAACTACTATTTCATCACATTCAATGCTAAAATATTGAAATGACACTCCAGGAGTTAATAGTTTTTTTTAATAATATAAGAGTAAGGAATAATTTTATCAATATTTAAAATGTACGCATATTACAAGATGGTTCCTGGAGTCGATGCAAAATCTATCTATGTAGGACCTAAAAGATGCCTAAAATCAGCTACGAGAAGCTGTACCCAGAACGATGAGAATAATATTCGCTCCTTGAAATCTCTAGTGGAAGATTGGTATCAAAACGAAGTATTTGATGATTCACGAGATTAAACCATACCGGAAATGAATATACATTTCCATACTCCGATAAACAATTCGGAACCGATTAAAGAATTCCAAATAAATATATGTACGAATACATACGAATACGAATTCCGAATGCATCACAGCATCATCTGGTCTAACTTAAAATCATCAGTGTCACATCCAAAGAATTTACCTATGAATTTGACTTGTAAGCTTGGACTAGCCTCAATACGTTTTAGCGTGAGTTATTTTGTTATGAATGGTACCTATTTTTTTTATTCTTCTTCTTTCAGTGTCCAAGATCATCAACATATATTGTGTCCTTCCAGTAATTTGCAATCATAATTGCACTTTCATTCGCCCGCCATAGATCCTCCTCAGAGCATCCTCCCTCCACCTCCAGTTCAGCAAGTGTGAAATGTTCTGCGTCTCCCCACATTCACATGCCATGTCCTGGTCATCCTCTAGCATTCCTTTTTTTATTAATTTTTTGGAACACTAACAGTTATACATCAATTTAACAGCCAACTTGAAGTCTTCGCTGATAGGTTTTGTATTGTATTCAGAGAATATTGGACATAGTGCTCAAAGGGCGCTGATGACCTTGAGAATCTCGTCGTAATGGGAATCAAGGAGGATAGAAAATCTAGAGGTCGCTCATCGACATTGTCAATTCAGCTACAGGATTTTTAATCACCGAAGCCTTGCCGAGACCGCCCTACATGATCAAGGCGGACCATTCGTCTTCCATTCGTCAAATGATTGAGTGCAGCCGCCATTCTCAATCACGAGATCACGGAAGAACAAAAAGAATTTTGTTATAATTTTAGCGCCATATTGATATTTTATACGCAAGGACAAAAGCTTTTTGATACGTACCAGACATAATAAAAATTGAGTTTCATGCGTCTATGTGAATAAGAATAATGCTTCCTGTTGTCCCAGTGTATAATTGAAAACATCGCTATTCACAATTAATTCGCGACTTTTCTTTAAATCGGATACATTTATAATAAGTATGCTATAGTGTTATACTTATACCAAAGTCTAAAGGTTAAAAATGTTATCAGATTAAATTTGGCATCAGTGTCTTATTTTCCCTGCTTTTACTTATATCGATATATTTAACGGAATATTGTGTATCACTATATACCTACCTAGAATCATATTATGTCTATCTCGGTGACACTGTGAAACTGGGAAAAGATAATTTAGAAGCTGAACTATGTAGAAAGAAAAACAGGATGGTCTAGGATGGGCTGCGTTCAGCAAATTATCAAATGTTCTGAAATCTAATAATACCCCAATCCACTTAAAGAAAAAAGTTTTAACTCTTAATATTAAACTATTTGAATCACTTTCTTATGAATGTTTGATTTAGACTATATCCTCTATTAGATGATCGAATAAAATTAATATGAAATAAGGTTTTTCTATTATGAAGCTGTTCTTCCCTCACCACCATCTTGCTTCTGTTTATGGGGACTAATAACGGCCCCTTTCAAAACTCTGAAAGAACATATGAAGAGTCCGGAGAACTCTAAAAAACTCTCAAACATTGCACATGAAGAGCTAAAGAGTAAAGTGAAGTCAGTCGTTAAATATTCGTCAATCGAGAAATTAATTATTTTTTCCTGATTCTTTAGGCTGTAGTAAATTTATATTTCTCATCTCAAAGATATAATAAACAAAAATCGACTCTCTCTATGGTTTACATTGTAATATAATTACACTACTTGTTGAAGTTTTATTTAAAAATTAAAGATTAGAAAAGCCATGAAAATAAAAAGATAAAAAATTAAAAAAAAACATTCAGTTATCTGGTCGCAATTATTACTTTTTAATTTTCTGAAATCTTTTCAGCCATGAGTGATTCTTTGATAACATTGAAATTCTAATTCTATTTTTTTTTTCATTATCTAAAGTAATAAAGCAATTAAAATGTTAGTGTTTGTGTGTGTGTATGTGTGTGTGTGTGTGTGTGTTTGTCTCACGCCTTCTGAAAAACCAAGAGCATCTAAAAATCTAATTTATGTGCGAACGTGTACCTGTATACCTGATGCAGTGTCACGCTAAAAATAATGCGATAAAAATGCTGAATTTTAAAAATATTTCAATAATTATTTTTTTCATACAAAATTTTCCAAGTCGTATCTGTCAAAAAAGTGTACATTTTGCACGCATATATCTGTTAGTTTAAAAGTTAGAAGTACGTATTTACACGAAAAAAATTTACTTTCAAGTATAACTTAGCGTTTAAGTGAAAAACATGGTGAATATTTTGTATAATTATAATGTTTAACTTATTTTTAAAGTAAGCGTTTTGTACATAAATGCCGCCATTTTAATATCTTTTCATACAATATTTCATTTTCCTACCGAATGAATATGTTCTTGAAAATAATAAACCTTTGAAATAAATATAAATATGAAATAATAAAATGAAACACAAGACATTACAGCAAGTGTTAAGACGTATATTGTAAAAGTCTGTTAATTATTAGTAAAGATATGGGCATAATAAAATTGCATAATTTGTATATAATATTTGATATTTCGGACAATTTTCATTTTTATGGCATCGAACAAACCAATGTATGTAGGTACCTACATATTCAAAAAATGTCTCAAACCATTTGATATTTTTTACGTATTGGAATGGTTACTATGGTAACGGAAAGATTCTGATATTCAAATAAAATTTGTTATGAATCGAATTTATTTAGAACATTGTTGTAGGTAGGTACCTACCTATTATTATTTACTTACAAATCAACAATATACTGATTTCCTATCGGAAAATTATTTTATTTATTTATTTATGAATGTATGAATGTATGCAAGCGATGTGCTCCTAAACCGTATGTCCGATTACAATGAAACTTTGGCGAATTGTCGAGCGTGTGCCCGAGGTGGTTACTGGATTTAAACTTTTTTCTTATTCTTCTTCTTCTTCGTGTATTTGGTCATTTTACCAATGAAAGCGGAATATCCTGGGAAAAGAAGGTCCGACTGTCCCTCCATCTCTTCGCAGGTCTTCCAGGACGGTTTCTGGATTTAAACTTTTTTCTTCTTCTTCTTCATCGTGTATTTGGTCATTTTACCTATAAAGGTGGAGTATCCTGGGAAAAGAAGACGGTGCTTACATCTCTTCGCGGTTCTTCCAGGATGGTTTCTGGATTTAAACTTTTCTTACCCGAATGAAGGGACGGGATGTAATTGAAGGGAAGGGAGGCACTAAAGGGCCTGAAGGGACGGGAGGTATTAAAGGGCCTGAAGGGACGGGAGGTACTGAAGGGCCTGATTGGAAGGGACGTGATGAGGGATTGAAGGGACGGGATGTACTGAAGGGCCTGATGGGACGGGAGGTACTGAAGGGTCTGAAGCGACGGCTCCTGGAGTCTAATTATTTTTCTTCTTAATTTTATGTAGACCTTTAAGGACAGTTTTAATACAAACTATTTCCTATAGATTAATCTTCTTCTTCTTTTATGAAGACCTTTTGCTCAGTTTTTATACAATCTATTTCCAATAGTCTAATTCTTCTATTTTATGTATTTTTTCTTATTTTATGTAGACCATTGGGATTTTTTAAACAAACTATTTCTTATAGTCTTATACTTATTCTTCTCTTTTTTATTTAGACTTTTGGGTTCGTTTTAAGTCTAATAGTCTATTGTGCAGAAATATTATTAACGATATGCACACTTGATGAAAATACATATGTAAAAACGAATGGGATGTGGGATGTGAAGATGTAACCTGCACTAGAATCTTTTCAATACTTTTGTTTAATCAAATTTAAACCATTTATATCATCCTATTTTAAATAATTTTTAACACCTACATAATATATTTGATTTCGTTGACAATATTTAAAGAAAGGGAGCTGTGGCCATTACTGAATTCTTCACAACGTTTATATTCAAATTATTTACCATAGTTTAAGTCTTCTTCTTCTTCGTTAATGTAGACTTTTGTGTCAATTTTAAGTTCATCAGTCTAATTGTGCAAAAATATAATGCACACTTGATGAAAAAATATAAAACGAATGGGATGTGACCAACACTGGATCTTTTCAGTACATTTGTTTAATCAAATTTTAACCACATCCCAACATCCAAAATTACTAAATATTCAATAGGTAAGTACATATTACAATTTGTTTTCGATGATAATATTTAAAAATGGGGGTTGTGGCCAAACCAATCTCTTTACAATGTTGATAAACAGTCATATTTAAAACCATTTCGAATAGTGAAGAAATTGTATATTATACTTCATTCACACTTTATAGCAATATATAAAAAATAATGGGTTGTGGCCATCACTTGAACATTTTACAATCAAATTCAATCATATTTCAAACCACTTTTCATAGTCCGATTTTGCAAAATAATTGGGTGACAATATTATAAAAACGATTGCTTTTTCCTTCACAATTTTACATTCTTGGCCAACGGCGGGACATAAAAGCTAGTAAGTAATAATGAACGCGCAACTTTCAATATTATTTATAATGAGTTCAATTTATTAAGATTTTTTGTTAGTTGTGAATAACACATTGGTGGTGTATTTTGTATTGCTTGTAAATAACCATGCATTGTGTGCTTTTGTTATATATAATATTTTGATTTTATTGTTTCCCATCTCTTATACATAACCTGGATGTTTATTTAACTTCTTCGTGTTTGTTGAAATGTTTCTCCACTACATACAGCTCCATAGTATATGGATGTATTTATCAAATATGTAATGTATTACCCTTACATAGGAGTAATGCAAAAATATAAACCTTTATTATATTTTACTAGTTGCATGTAACACATGAGATCCAACTGTCGATAGCGATAGTATGTATAGTTGAAGAATAAGTACCAAACTATAATCCCATAAATACAAATTATTTAATATTTTAAGATATTTGATTTTCTATACAACACATGTACCTACATATGTATGTATGTCAAGATAGGATAGTATGGAGGTCAGTCCTTTGATCCTACCCAGAATATGAAAACAGAATGATGGTATGTATGTATGTTTGGAGATTAGTATCAAACAATTAAGTCTTCTTAGATATTGTGTGTAGGCGATTGCCATACAAATTGAATGAAGCAATGTAGTCACTAAATTCAATTTTTATAAAAATTATTAAAAAAAAATTGAGATGTGCTAATACAATGTTAATATTTTTTATATAAAATAAAATTGTCTAGTTGGGGTGTTTCGGCTTTTTTTGATATTTTTAAAAAATTTGGAAATATAGGCAGTTAAACTCATAAATTTATCATAAAAAAAAATATTTTTCTTAATAAAAAATGTTTGAGAAATCCTGGATTTTTTTAAAAAAAATTCATTTGAGATTTTGTATTTGTCTATGTATATAACAAATTTCAGCGTTCTAGCTTTTATGGTTTCTGAGATATATGGAAAAATAAACCAAAATTTCAAAAGTTGATAACCCCTGACTGAAACAAAAATTTACACTTCTGAGTATAAAAGTTTTGTAGAACTAAAACTGTTTATATATTCTAAAAATTTGGGCTCTGTAAATTGAGCGGATCAAAAGTTATAAGGGACACACACACACACACACACCACACACACCCACACACAGACACACACACAAAACTCACATAAAATGTTCTACTCCGCATTCTGAGTAAATCCATGTATAGGAACATATATGCTGCGAGGCCTCTATTTGGTGTTATTAGCATGCAAAAAGTCCACTACACCATACAAAATTTTCCTTCGTACACGCATCTTGGCTTAACAAGTTGCATGTAACACATGAGATCCAACTGTCGATAGCGATAGTATGTATAGTTGAAGAATAAGAATCAAACTATAAACCCATAAATCCAAATTATTGAAAATTTTAACACATGTTGGTATATATGTCAAGATAGGACAGTATGGAGGTCAGTCCTGTTTTCCTACCCGGAATATGAAAACAGCATGATGGTTCTGTATGTATGTTTGGAGATTAAGTACCTATCAAACTATTAAGTCTTCTTACATATTGCGTATAGGCGACTGCCCTACAAATTGTATGAAGCAATGTCGTCACTACATTCAATTTTTATAAAAATTGTTAAAAAAAGTTTGAGATGTGCTAATACCATGTAAATATTTTTTATAGAAAATTAAATTATCTAGTTGGGGTGTTTCGGCTTTTTTCGATATTTTAAAAAAAAATGAAAATATAGGCAGTTAAACTCATAAATTTATCATAAAAAAATATTTTTCTGAATAAAAAATGTTTAAGAAACCCTGGAATTGTTTTGAATAAATTAATTTGAGATTTTGTATTTGTCTATATTTGTACCAATTTTCAGCGTTCTAGCTTTTATGGTTTCTGAGATATATGGAAAAATAAAGTAAAAATTCAAAAGTTGATAACCCCTGACTGAAACAAAAATTCAAAATTCTGAGTATTAAATTTTTGTAGGCCTATAACTGTGTATATATTCTGAAATTTTGGGCTCTGTAAATTGAGCAGATCAAAAGTTATAAGGGGGGGACGGACACACACACACACAGACACACACACAGACACACAGACACACGAAATGTTCTACTCCGAATTCTGAGTAAATCCGTGTATGGAACATATATGCTGCGAAGCCTCTAAGTTGGTGTTTTTTGACTTTTTTTTTTTGTTTAAGGCAATTCACCCTGTAAAGAGTGCTATGTGCCAATTATTTCATGTCAGAGGAGAAAAGTTAATTTTTTTATAAATTTATGTCATTCAATGAAAGGAATTTTGAAATAACGGACAGTACACGTGAATTATTAAGAGACAAAAGATGTTGGATATTAAGTGGAGATTGGTGAGTGATTTTAATTAATTGTTTGTATATATTTTTGAAGGCGGAATTATTTTTACAGTTAAAAAATACATGATCATCACCACACTGGCAAAGTGGGCTATTTAGAACTCTAATTCTATACAGATGGGAGGCAATTGAACAATGGCCAATTCTCATTCTAGAAATACATGATATTAATCGTTTAGATATGTTTCTATTATAAAACCATGGTTTAGAGGAAATTTTTTGTTGGATACCTACATGATAAGCACCCTTATATTTTTTTGTTTTGTACCAATTTTCATCCCATTTGAAAAGCATCTTTGATTTAAGGCGGGGTAAAAGATCTGAGATTGGGATAATAAAGTTATCTGGAATTGTGCCCGAAGTAGTTCCCAATTTCGCAAGTTCATCAGCCTTTTCATTGCCCTCAATCCCAAGATGTCCAGGGACCCATGATAGAACTATGTCAAATTCGTCGTTTTTTAGATAATATAGAAAACTTTTAATGGAACATGTGATTCTGTCCTCTGGATAATTTAGAGGATTGGATGAAATTTTTTGAAGAGCACTACGGGAATCTGTACATATTAGGGCGCGGTTGATATTTTGCGATCGAGTAAGAGCCAAAGCTTGGTTGATCGCAAAGCTTTCGGCTGTGAAAATGGACACTTCATTTGGCAATTTGTAAGAAACATTAATGCCGAAATCAGGAATGTGAACCGAACCACCACAGTTCTGATTTTCAGATTTGGATCCATCTGTATATATGAGGGTATATTCCGGGAATTTGGAATTAGCAATTTGTGTAAATTTTGTGTTTATATTAAGTATATTTGAACTATTATATTTTTTATCTAGCCCGAACGCTGAAAGTTGGAAAAGCCGTGAAAAAAGTAGACCTCTCCATACAATTCTCGCGTATTCTGGCTTGAAACATTGTCGATATGTTAAGAGAACAAAGTTCTCCTGAACAAATCGACAGTTGGATTAACTAAGTAGGTACCTACCTACCTATTAATTAAATAGAAATTGTAATTTTTGTACCATTGGAAATAGTATTCCGGTTTCTTCCGAAGACAAAAAAATATTTTATTAACTATATTTGTATTAAAATATCTTACTTTATTCTTTGTTCTCATTGATTAAAATAAGATTTCTCCGTTCTTTGAATACAATGTGTAGCGGTGAAATACATACACACACACACACATAGATTAAAAAAATACTTTCACTTTATTAAATAATACCTAATTACATACCAACCAAAATTCATTACAGCTTTGCCGTTTATGTTTGCGGATTCACATTATTATCGGAATCGCAACAATGAAAATTTCAATTGTACGAAGAAAGTATACAAGTTACAACAATATTTTTAAATATTATTTTCTTTTGTATTAAAACATACGCAATAATAACACTCATGGAAACACAGAATTGAGAGGCCAACAGAATTGGAGGCCTTTGTCCAATTCTGGAGTCAAGAAAAGACCGAAGCTGATGTGAGGATTGTATTGCTTTCGTGCATGCAATGTCAAATACAAGCTAATAACAAGTTGCCACACTCTGGATACTTGTGATATTTTATCGTATCTCAGACCCAGACTGAAAACACAATTATAATCTGTGTCTCCACCGGAAATCGAACCCGGGACAAAGAAACCCAATTTGCACGTAAAACATTATGTCGTGTTCCAAATGGGGGTAGGTAGCGATAAACGAGTTCCTCGCAAACATCATCGTTTAGAATATTTTATTATTGCATATGCGCAAACATTGGATTTTTTTCCCTGTCGGGAGTCAAAGATATTTTTTTAACAGATTTTTAAGTATCCCGGTTCTCCTACAGTAAATATTCCAACTTCGTCTCTATTGAGATAATTAAAAATCTGTTAAAAAATATCATCGTTTCGCTTACATCTGAACTTGCACGCTCTTATGTTATTCAAATCTCTAGTATTTTCTATCCAATCTTTTTGTTGACCATTCAATTTAGATTTTTTCAAAGTGATAAAATCATCGTAACATAAGTATTTTTTAAAACGTAATGATAACCTTTTTTATTTTATTTTTTTCTCAAACCGTAACTCAATTTTATTTTTTTATAAGGTATTAAAAACGAGAATTCCGAATATGAAGATAAAGAACCCTAGTTGCGCAAATAACACACATTTTGAATAAATCTAAATAAAGGTGTAAAATTGATTTCCTATTGTAAAACTTAGAATTTTTATTGTTAATGGTTAATTTGAGTCATAGGTTATAATCATACCTATACCTTCATATCTAGATGCTTTATCAGCGAACATGACCATCCGCATATTCCTCAATAATAATGTGTATCATAAGGCAAGTGTTGATTTTTGCGGAATTCCAATACCTACATTTTTTTACCTACAGTTTATTTGTAAATTTAGAATAAAATATATTTTTTAATGTTTATCTATTTATTAATAATACTAGTTGCATGTTACACGTGAGATCCAACTGTCGATGGTGATAGTATGTACCTATAATACCTACATATACATTTAAAAAATACGTATGAAACCAAATCCAAATTATTGAATATTTTAAGATATTTTGTTTTCCTATACAAAACATGGGTGTCAGAATACATTAGTTTGGAGTTTAGTACTTTTCCAACCCAGAATATATATATATATATATATATATATATATATATATATATATATATATATATATATATATATATATATATATATATATATATATATATATATATATATATATATATATATATATATATATATATATATATATATATATATATATATATATATATATATATATATATATATATATATATATATATATATATATATATATATATATATATATATATATATATATATATATATATATATATATATATATATATATATATATATATATATATATATATATATATATATATATATATATATATATATATATATATATATATATATATATATATATATATATATATATATTTCAAATTCTGAGTATAAATGTTTTGAGGGCCTTTTTTTAATAAGGCATAGCCACCAGTTTTGAAGTCCTAAAATTTTCTTTACATTCTGAAATTTTCGGTCATATGCATTAAGTACCTTTAAGTTGGTATTATTTGACTTCAAAGTTGGAAAAACCATGGAAAATGTTGCCTGGCCATAAACAAAATGTTGCCTGGCCATAAATCTTGGCTTGAAACTATGTCGATATGTTAATAGAAATAAATTCTCTTGTACAAATCGACAGTTGGTTTTATTTATACAATAATTTCTAATAAATAACGATACCTTAAAAACCCTGTACAAGTGGCGAATTTATTTACGAAAGCCAATAAAGTGTATCCAACTTAACACTGTTTTAAGACCAAAGAAACGATTTTTTGTTTTAAGAAATTACTTTAAATAAAATTACCTCTCTGCTCGGATTCGAACCCCTAACGCTGATATAGAAATCATACGTCTATGCTAAAGGCAGTTAGTGAATTGAAATACACAAAAAAGTACATTTTCATTTTATGTAATAACAAAATTTATATACATTTTTTTTTATTTTTTTACTATCGATATGATAATTTATTATTGAATAAGATTTATATTTTTTTTAGTAATAATTGTTTAATGTTGTTATTTATTTTCCGAAGTATCTAAAAAAGAAAATAATATGAAACTGGAATTTATTTGATTGATTTTGTAAAACAACGAAATAAAAAAAAACATTCGCTGTAATCAAAAAATAAATTTATGCATTTAATAAAACGTATACGATAGTGGTTTAATCAATTTATTGAATTAAGAATTAATTAATCAATTGATTACTAGCTTTATTAATTCGTTGAAATGATAAGATTTTATTGAATAAATGACATCATTTTTAATTTCATATTTTGAAGAGTGCTTGATATTTATTTAGGAAAATATTGTTTCAATAATAAGAATATTATATTGTTCTAAAATAAAATATTTGATATAAATTCTTCGCGATGTAGGCACAAACATCTGCATATAAATAAAGTAGATCTCGCTAAAAATAAATTAATTTAGTAATACTTTTTGACAAATTAAACAGTCGAAATAACTTACCACAACATATTTAATTACGCTGATTTCGTGGTCTACATCAGACATTTTGATTAAGTTTATAAATTAACACTTGTATGAATTAAAACACTTTTGCAATAATTATTTCCACAAATAAAAAATAAATTAAACTTGTTGAACACTGTCTCTCAATGAAGCGTTGTTTTGTTTTTAGTTCTTGAAAAAAACATTTGAAACAACGATGCGTGTTGGTTTTGTGTCAAGTGGTGATACTGTGAGACGAGAATATGGAATTTCTCACAAGTTGATCAGTGTCGGGGGAAATATGTGATAGTCAAAAGCTTGATAGAATGTGAATCACTAGACGGACGCTGTATAGTGTATAGGTGACAATCTCTCAACTTGACCCAAGCCTACCCAAGAATGCGCTGACGTTTGGAAAACTTATAAATGCTTGTATATTATAAGCTGGTACATTGTAATAACGACGGTGTGTATACAAACGCCATCTTTAATTCACCATGTTCATAATGCGCTAACAAAAATAATCGCATCACTATGACCAACATATTAGCATGGAGGAATGCTCCAACATATTACATTTATTATCTATTTATTTTAGACACCGCACGCCCGTCAAATATTTCGCGCCAACAGATATCCGGATGCGTGAATCATTCAACTATTTTGGCTTCCTGTGGAATATTATAATTTTTACAAATAACACGGGCCGGTCATAGCATCAATAATATTTTACACCCTCATAACTCCATATAATGGTGATACACACCTGTCGCTTGATACCCTACATTGTGGGGGGGGGGGGTGTATATCTACAGATTTTTGACTGACTTGGACATCTTTGATTTAAAGTACCTATGCAAAATTTGAACAATTGAATAAAGATATTATAATATACTAGTTGCATGTAACACATGAGATCCAACTGTCGATAGCGATAGTATGTATAGTTGAAGAATAATAATCAATGTATAAACCCATAAATCCAAATTATTGAAAATTTTAACACATGTTGGTATGTATGTCAAGATAGGACAATATGGAGGTCAGTCCTGTTTTCCTACCCGGAATATGAAAACAGCATGATGGTTCTGTATGTATGTTTGGAGATTAAGTACCTATCAAACTATTAAGTCTTCTTATATATTGTGTATAGGCGACTGCCATACGAATTGATAAATATTTTAATATAATATTTTGTTTTCTATACAAAACATGTAGGTATGTATGTAAGGTCAGTCTTTTTTTCCTACCCAGAATATGATGGTATGTATGTATGTAAGGAGATTGAGTATCAAACTATTGTGAGTCCCCATAAATAAACCAAAATAGGATAGTTTGGAGTTTAGTACTTTTTCCAACCCTGAATATATTTTTTTCAATTTTAACGATTTTAAACTTATGGCTTGATAGTATGTAAGTATGAAGTATCAAATTATAAGTCCCCGTAGATATTGTGTATACTACCAAACAAATTGTATGAAAATATGTCAAGAGATTTACCAATTTGCAAATAAAAGATAACAAGAGACTTGCCAATTTTCAAAAAAAGTGACAAACTTGATGCAAACAACTACACATTGATTTCTATCTTACCATTAATAAGCAAAATAGTTGAGGAAATTGACAATAATTAACAACCAATTTTTTTGTTTAGAATACAACAAAATTATACACCATGGTCATCAATTTGGTTTTCAAAAAACTATGAGCACTTTTCATAGGAATGGCTCCCTTCTAGGTTTAATTTTGGAAGAAGTCGAAGGTGTTTTTTAGCCGAAACAAATGCAGGTTGTTTGGTCAGACATTAGTCGTATGCAGTGAGGTGACAAATACTTTCAAAAAAGTATTTAAATAAAATATGCAAATGTTTATAAATTTTAATATTCCAAATACAAAATACTAAATACTTTTTTACCTCTTTTTAATACTTTTATACCTATTTTCAAAATACTTTATTTATTGATTATAACTAATCTTTCAAATATGTCATTGCTAATTTTCTTTCAATGTGGCTTCATAATCATCCCACCAAATGAAAAAAGATGCCTACTGAAGCAGAAAACATGTATTATATTTTACAAAAACTTTTTAACTTCTATTTTCTTCAGCCCTCCTTCGTTCAGTAATGTACATAGGCCTCCCCCTGAGACCTCTGCAGCTCCATTTCATCCATCCGCCTCCAGCCACTCGTTAATATAACCAGACCACCTTGTTTGAGGCTTTCCAACACTTCTTTTGCCCATGTTAGGTCGCCATTCAGGCACTTTTTTAATCCATCTGGACTAAGAAGCCATTTTACTGTTGGTTATTAGTTCAAGGAATACAAATCATTGCCAATATCTTTTAAATATTCAAGTGCACATTCAAGTTTCTAAAATCTCTAAAAATTATGCTCCTGGCACATGTCTGTTGAGATAAAACTAATCTTATTAATATTACGCTTAGGTAATGATATTTTGTAACAACATACATACTAAATTACCTATCCATAGTATTCATTTTCATAGACCATTTTTGAAAATAAACATACAAGTAACTAGATTTCATGTTGTATGGGTCGGTTGGAAGAAATCGCCTTATCCGAAGAAACCTGCCTGTGAACACTTTTTTGTAAATAAATTAATAGATACCTACTTTATCTATATAATCATTTGTTTAGATGGGTCGATGGCAGAGCGGTTTGCGCATTGGGTTAGTAATCCAGTGGTCGCGAGTTCAAATCCTGCCTCGACCGATTTCCTTCAACTATAGCACAAGCATTTATGCTTATTTTAGGGAATGTAGGAAGATGTATATGTACTTGTTTAACAAGGATATATTCATTTAAAAAAAAAATTGTCTCTAAATCAACATATAACATGAATTATTCTTCTCTTTCATTACAGTGACAATCTCAAAATCATTTTTTACATTCTTTATTTTTTGTGTTTTGAATTCCAGCAACAAATAGTTCTTTTACATATCATCGTTTTTCTTCTGGAAGAAAAACGATAATATGTAAAAGAATGAAAAATACAAAAAAAAATGAAAAAAGAAAAGAAAAAGAATGTGAAATACATGAAGGTTTAATACACTTGAAATAGCTGCCAATATAACATTTTTTTAGTATATATATCCAGCTGCAATTGATAATGAAAATGCTTATTTAGACTTTTCTTTGATATCAAATAAAATACCACAGTATTTAGGACTGTCATTTTTTAGAAGACTACACATTTGTATTATCCATCAATTCAGGTAGTAAGTATCCATAAAATGTTTCCCTTCTAAACTTCTAATAGCTTCACATACTCCGTGAGATAATCTCATTTCCTTAAAATTTAACAATTTCAACTTTCTTAATGCTTCATTTGGCTTCTGTACTTTCAAAATATCTTGAATACAGTCATAGTAAGAATTCCACCTTGTTGGACATGGGTAATAGGTTTTCCAGTAGACTTTAAAGTCATAAGGTATTTCATAAAAGTATTTTGTAAAATACAAAATTCTCATCAAAAGTATTTCAAATAAAATATAAAATATGTTTTACGAAAAAGTATTGAAAATAAAAATAAATACATATTATTTGCATTTAAAATTCTTTTATTTTAAATACTTCACATCACTGGTCGTATGCTACATTACATGAATGGGTTCGGGATCAGGTAGAATGTTTGTTTTGCAGAAGCGAGCACTTAGAGCATTACTTGATATGAGTCACAGAGACTCATGTAGAACCATGAAGGTATTATGTGTAGAACAGTGTTTAGAGAGCATACCATACTTTGTTTATATTGCATTTTATTTGTATTATTTAAAGAACTTTTCAATCTATAGGTATGCAATGAAAAAGGTACACAATGCGCTTGTTTTACAATAGTAACAAATTATTCTTAAAGTTAATATCATTTTGAATAGGCATTTTACCTAAGCCTTTGAAAACATCCTGATAAACGTTTTATAAATATTCTCATATTTATTAATGTTTGAAGGTATGATATTAATAAACGTTTCTTTGTTATCATTTATTACATTATTAATTCTACTTATCAATCCTAATTCAATGCATGTACTTAATCCTACAATATTGGAAGAGTACTTAATACTACAATAGATGTACTTAATCCTACAATACATCAGCAATTAAAAAATCTAAATAAGATGACTTATCATTAATTTGTAACATTAATTATGCTTTGTATCATGGTGCAAATTGTATGTGAAGGTAAATGTTGTTATATGCTTTATACATTAATCTTTTTATAAATTAATATTTTTTTTTTTTTAAATGAATATGTCCTTGTTAAACAAATACATATACATCTTCCTACGTTCCCTAAAATAAGCAAATAAATGCTTGTGCTTAGGTGAACGAAATCGGTCGAGGCAGGATTCGAACTCGCGACAACTGGATTACTAGCCCAGCGCGCTAACCGCTCTGCCACCGACCCATTTGCAATCAACACATTGGTTAGTTCATGAAGCTTTGGGTTAGTTACTTATTAATATTTGTGGCCCTTTATTTATTAAACATCAAAACTGGATTATTTAAGTATGAACAAAATTCTGACATTTTTTTCTACATAATTTTCATTTTTCAAATAATCCCTATGATGTGCATTTCATTTCCAGGCATATGTAAGAACCATAGAATAATAATAACTATAGAATACTCATTCCCATACAATACCTCGTTGAAAAAGTGAAGCCGTTTTTCTGGCCAGCTTGTGTCAATATGTATGACTCTGCTGATAGACATTGTTCATATAGTACTACTCGTTATGACTGCGTAAATAATTTTGCAAAAAAACGGCGCTATAAAAATAATCCAAATTTATTATTAATACCACACATAATATTGTGTTGTATTAAGTAATATTTTACACTCTTAACGGGTGAAGACCCAAAAAAAAATAATATTTTAATATTTTGTATTCACATATTTTAGGATTAAGTACCTACATGGATCCATTTAGGATTGATAAGTAGAATTAACAATGTAATAAATGTAAACAAAGAAACGTTTATACGTACAATCAAGGTTTTAATATGAATAAGTACCATACGTTCATGCCTTTATAAATATGAAACTATTTATTAACGTTTTTACAGGCTTAGGCAAAATGTCTTTTAGGGTGGGCCATGAAAGTATGAAAGAAAAAAGTTGTCTTAATCAAAATGTAATAGTGCAAATATGTTGCAAAAGGCAAATTATATTTACATGCAAAATTTCATGACAATAAAACAACGTCCTTTGTTTCCAAATTGACCTTGAAGTATTGAAAATAATGGAATATCCCATATTTGTCAAGGACGTAATATACATATCTTGTCATTACTATACAATGTCCTTTTTAAACCAAATTTACCTCAGTATCTCAAAGATAAATTCACTTATCTTTCAAGCCACGGGCGTCCACTTCAATCTGCTGAACATGCTTTACTATCTAACCCTAGTTCGGAATTTTTTAGCTCTTCATTTGAAGTACTATGGAATAACCTAAGTCCTGATATTACGTTGTCTATCTCACTAAACATCTTCAAGAAAAGGCTAAAGCAAAAATATTTATCGGAACAACACCTGATTACATCTTCCTCTCCTCTTCCTTTCCTTATCCTTTAGTTTTCCTATCATTGCTATGAATTGTTCTTATATGTTGTCATCTTTGTTTTTTTTTTACTTTTCTTCTGCTATTTTTATTTATTTTATAATGTGATTAACTTATTGCCATAGTATACATTGTTTTGTATATTTAACATTTACTCTGGTATCTGGTTGGTTGGAAGAAATTTCCATTAGGCAATAAGCCCGCTAGTGTACTAATTATATGTAAAAGAAGATTCAAATAAATAAATAAATATTTTCATATAGGCAATAGGCCTGTTATTTTTTTTTTAACTAAACAAAAGTCCGTTTTAAGTATCAATATATTTGATGAAACATAAGAAATTATGTAGGTTGTACACAAAGAATAATAATAGTATAGAATACTCTTTAGCCTGCAGTAAACGCGACTGCTTTATGATGACTAATTTGGTCAACATTTTGCTACGAGCATTCAGTAATTATTTGGCCGTCTGCGTGATACGTTCTCCAAATAGGGAATTTTTTAACTGCTTGCAAAATAATTTATGCAGTCATAAAAAGTAGTACTATACGAACAATGTCTACAAGCAGAGTCATACCTATATTGACACTAGCTGGCCAATAAAACGGCTTCACTTTTTCAGCGAGGTATTGTATGGGAATGAGTATTCTATAGTTTTATTATTATTCTAT
The DNA here is from genome assembly GCA_963576475.1 of Molanna angustata. NCBI lineage: Eukaryota > Metazoa > Arthropoda > Insecta > Trichoptera > Molannidae > Molanna > Molanna angustata. The sequence continues at coordinate 18,437,376 of OY754966.1, forward strand.
GGTTGTACAGTGATTATTTTGGTATTAATTAATTGGGACAGAAATCTCTTTTGCTCCCAAATTATAGCATAATACTATTAGATGCTATTTTTCTTATAAATTCAATTCCAAATGTTTAAAACAACAAATTTTTAATCCTCAAGGATGAGCCTTCACTGTAAATAATTTCGCTAGATACAGCCAGCATCCTCAGAAGCAACACCTAGAGAAAACATTAGGCTTGTATCATTTCTACCTACTCATCCTTATGAATTAAAACTTTGCTGTTTTAAATATTTTTGTCATAAAATTTATATAACAGTGCATTATTCTATTCCATCGTCAGATGAATATACTTAATTTTAAATTGTCAGGAAACACATTGTTCAGTGTATAATATGATATGTCTGACAGTTTTTATCAAATTGAATTGACAGAAAAATCTTCATACACATCTTCACACCTTTTGGTGGTATTCGTAATAAAATGCATTTTGGTCTTTACAGTACCTAGTCCAGAAGTATTCCAAACAGAAAACTTTAGTATATTTAGAGATACTAAGGCTGGGTTGTTTCAACAAAACTATGAGTAAGTATAGTTAAAATACATTGATTTCATAAAATTATTCAAAATTGTGTTGTTTGACAGCATAAGATTTCAATGAAACAACCAAAAGTATTGCACAATTTTGTGAAATCAAAGTAATTTAACTATACTATTTGTGTCGTTTGGCAGCATTAGATTTCAATGAAACAACCAAAAGCATTGCACAATTTTATGAAATCAAAGTATTTTAACTATACTATTACTGATACTTTTTTGAGAAACACAGCCTTAAGGGAGTTTGTGTTTACTGATGATGCAATAATAACAGCAAAGTAATTTAACTATACTATTTGTGTCATTTGGCAGCATTAGATTTCAATGAAACAACCAAAAGCATTGCACAATTTTATGAAATCAAAGTATTTTAACTATACTATTACTGATACTTTTTTGAGAAACACAGCCTTAAGGGAGTTTGTGTTTACTGATGATGCAATAATAACAGCAAATGAAGAATTGATTCCAGTTTTCATTACTCTGAAACCCAGGGGGGCAAGTCTGGTCAATAGTCGGAAACAAAACCATTTATGTTTACCCATATTATTGATGTAATAAATTATCTTTGGAGTTTTATAATACCTTAAGACATTGTAGAACTCCATAATATAATTATATCCATCATATGGGTAAACATGCATGGTTTTGATTCCGCCATGTGTCTGGACTTGTCCCCCAGATTTGATGTTTAAAATAACTTTAAATGGTCACAAATATTCATAAGTAACTAATGTGTTTATATATAAATATTCAATCAGTTAAGTAATGTCGCAAATATTAATCAGTAATTTTTAGATGCGTCGATGGCAGAGCGGTTAGCGTGCTAGGATAGTAATCCAGTGGTCGGGAGAGACTGATTTCTGATTGCACTTATAGCAAAAGCATTTATGCTTAATTTAGGGAATGTAGGGAGATGTATATATTTACTTTTATAAGAATATACTAATGTTGATCATGTATGTAATCTTTTATTTGAAACCCTTTATTACTGTAAATTTTATATCAAATATTGAACTGACTGACTTTTGCAATATAATATTTCGAGGCAGATGTTTCAATAATAAATCTTTTGAAAACACACATTAAATCATCATTTACAAATATTATAATTTGAAATATTTTTCTTATTGTGATATATGTGGCCAAATGCAAAATAATAAATGAGAATTTAGTTTTTTTTAAATAAGAAATTTAGGTTTTTAAGAATAATTTTCAAGCTATTTTATTTATTTTTTTATCTAATTAGAAAATTTTTAGTTTCATTGAGAAATCAAACATATATGTTAAACAAATCGTTAACTTATATGATTTAAAATGAATTGTGTGCATTAAAAAAAAATGAGCACAACTCATTTTATCATTATAAAAATAAAAACACTTCAGTCAAAATTCCTAAATATGTAGATGTTATAACGGCAATGTCATTTTAGCAAAATGTTTTTTTTTATTCAATTCTGGAAACATATAGTTATACACAATTTGGTAATAAAACATAAAAAAACAATACATAAACAAAATCAGTAAAGTTCCCTAATGCAATATTATAATAAAATAGTTTGGTATTATTAACCTTTACATATATAAAACAAAATATACTATATATCAACATTAATAATTAAACATACAAACCACAGTTGAACAAGAAGAGAAAAGGGATAGGGGAAACGAATAACCTCAAAGATTTTATAACTTATGCCTTGGGTCAATCCAACAATACCTGGGACCAAAATTTACCAATCTCATCATGAAAAATTTCCAGGGTTTGCGAATTAATTGATATTTTGTAGTTAATTGTTGAACGACTTAAGAATGTAATTTTTATGAAATTAGTTTACAGGCATTTTATAAAAAACAAATTGTTTGATCAAGTTTGACGCTGGGGGCAATTAAAAGTTATTTGTTAAGTAAATATAAAGAATTGATTATGTTGTTTACAATTTTGTATAGGAAGTTTGTAAATCTTAGGGAATGTAATAATTGTATCTGATGGTATGATTCAGATTAAATGAAATTATTATAAAACTCAATGGTTTTAAATATGTATTTGTGCTAAATGCTTTCTATTCTGTTGCTGTATGTTGATATATATGTATTCCAGACAACTGATGCAAACGTCAGTTGATTATGACTGAGTGAATAGTAAAGAATTTTAAAGAACAGGTAAATTATTTTATGACTGCGCATGATGTAGATAAATTGAATTTATATCATTATTTTTTTCGTTTATTTATTAATATGTTATTATTTTCTGAATTTACAATAATATTTAAATTTACAGGAAATGTGATGTTACCATAATAAATTTTTGCAATACCTCATCAAAAAGATTAAAATCTTATGCTTGATGAGGGATTCATTTGATAATAAAAAATATTGTAAAAATGTATGAAAAAAAAGTAAAACAGGCAACTGAATAAAATTTGGTTCATAATTCAACGCAAATTTTTTAACTTTTTAAACTACAAATTACGACTAAACTTTGAAAGCTATCGTGATTCAATTAAATACCACAAATATGATACCCTAGAATCCAGAAGAACCTTATTCGACCAATTAATGCTTCATAAAATTTTGAACGATGCTATGGACTCGCCTGAGCTTGTCAGTTTTGTGAATATTCAGGTCCCGGGAAGGTCAGTTCGCCAGTCAAACATCTTACATGTTCCACACTGTAGAACTAATTTGGGGATGAATGCTACGATCCCACGCATTTGTCGTAGATTTAATGCATTATTTTCGATGCATACCTTGGAGGAATAAAAATGAATGCATACTAATATTTTTGACTCACCTGTTAATCAGTTTCATGTGAATAGTGGTTTCGTGTTATACAGCATTATTTCTGTTTTATACATATGTGGGTATATGAGATTTGCTCTCCCTGTCCGTCCTCTCCCTTTCCCTATTTCCTATTCCCACTTTTTATAACCAAATATGTTTTTTAGTATGTGATATAATATTGTTTTCTTTTTAATAAGTAGGTACCTATGCACCGGTCTGTGCTTTTTGCTTTATATAATTGCTCGTGGAAACTGTCTTGGCAGTATTTTTATTAATTAAGTGTTCTTATACTTTGATTTTATGTTTACTGCTGCATGTTTTCCTTATGAAAATAAAAATAAAATAATATATCAAAACACACCATATACCAGTGCATAAAACTGAATTTGGATCAATAGGTGTATTTCACTTAAGTTTGAACTTATATCATTTTAATTACTTTCAGGAGGCCATTGAAATATTTTTTTATATATGTCTGGTATTAAATATAGTAATGTCATTTCATTTCGGAATCTTAGTAATATATTATTTAATTTTTTTGCGAAAAGTGTCTTAATAAACTTGATGTCTTTTTATAAATATCATGTACTTATGAATATTTAAATAGGCATCTCAAAAAGTGTTTATGCGGAAAACATGCATTTTTTTAGTACATCTTTTATTATAAATTTTTGGGTAACTGGGTTTAAAATATTGTCATATTATTACTAACAACAACGTACTATAAAGTGATTTGGATCGGATACATAAATGGACAAAACGTTGGTTAATGAATCTGAATGCTTCCAAATGTACCGTTCTTCATATTGGGAAAAACAACCCACATATCCAGTACACCTTGGGTGAAAGCCTGATAACTCCAGTCAAGAAACAAAAGGATTTGGGCATTACTATCTCGGAGGATTTGAAATGGTGTGAACATATCACAATGATTGTTAAGAGAGCCAACTCTACTCTTTATCTTATCAAGAAATCATTTCACCACCTAAGTGTAGAAGTTTTCTTAGAAATATATAAAACTTATGTGAGGCCGATCCTAGAGTATGGGTTTCAAATATGGAATCCTTACTTTATCAAGGACATTACACTGCTTGAGAAAGTGCAAAGACGAGCAACCAAACTGCCAATTGGAATGGGTGGTCTGGAATACTCAGAAAGGCTGCAAATTTTAAAAATCCCAACTCTGCAGGAACGTCGGAACCGTGGGGATATGATTGAGACATACAAAATTTTACATGGCTATTATCACTGTAGTGTTATGGATAACTTTTTTACCTTGAATCACAATCCACAACTGAGGGGCCATCACTTAAAGCTGAATAAAACATCCTTTTCCCTGAATCCAAGGAAACACTCCCTGACCAACAGGGTAGTGGATGCCTGGAATAGTTTACCGGATAAGGTTGTGAGTGCTGGAACACTCAATCAATTTAAAAACAGATTGGATGCACATTACAAAAATAAGCACATGATACAGGCCCATCAGCAATAGCTGCCTGCCTGTTAACTAATAATAATAATAATATTATAATCTTGATTATAATCCTCTCCCTAACCAACAATTCCATAAAGAAGAAACAAATTAATTGTCACATAATATATCATTTTTTAGGTTTTTAATATTTAGGACATTATTTCTTAGTCTTAGTCTCTAATATATGTATACATTTTATAATTTGTGTGACTAATTCACTAATATGAGCTATCCATTTTAAGCTTTGGTCTATAATGACGCTGTGTTAGACCTTATGCGACGATGTATAATTCTAATTTCAATAAAGCCAAATTGATATTCATGAGTTATTTTGTTAAATTTTATGATCGCTTTTTTCGCTATTTTATCAAAAAAATAAGATAGGTACATTTGAGATGACTGTTATAGGTCGGTAATTTTTTTTTAGGGTTTAACCAATTGAAATATAAGAGTTATTGTTTTTTTATTATTAGGAGGAAATATTCTAATTTGAAAACTTGTATTCAAGAATATTAGATTAGATCAGATTAGATATGTGTTTCTTTACATATTTTAAAGCCTCAAAGGACAGCAGCAGATGCAGAAAGGTAAAAAAAACCCATCAAAGACTCCCTCTGTATCATCAACAACCAACATCTAGTATTCAAATCCAGAAACAGCTATATTAAAACCACCTCTTTGATTCAATCCTCACAACAGAGAAAGTATAAACTTAGTTCAATGTGGATGATACATGTAATTTTACAGAAGTTATTTAATGTTCGATACCTTGCCATAATGAGTCGCTACAATTTCTACTTTATTATATATATATATATATATATATATATATATATATATATATATATATATATATATATATATATATATATATATATATATATATATATATATATATATATATATATATATATATATATATATATATATATATATATATATATATATATATATATATATATATATATATATATATATATATATATATATATATATATATATATATATATATATATATATATATATATATATATATAGTTAGTAAGTAATAAAGCTTCATCTAAAGCAATACTAAATGTTGATTGTCAGATGTAACTTAAACGTAACATAATATTGCAAATTTTTTTAATTATTTGGTTTTGCTCTAAATGATAAAAACACAGGATTTCAATCCCTGAGTAAATTCAGTAGCTTTTTTTTTTTTTAATCTTTTAAAATGGAAATGGGTATATTTAATTAAAAAAATTATTTGTTTTCAGTTTAGTTTATTTCTTTGAAACAAATACATTAAAAGTAAAGTGTAATAAATGTAAAAAAAATCAATCTTATTAGTACTAAAGAGTGTACACATTATCATAGACCCAAACCATTATGTTACAATGCTACTATGTAGACAGACTATTCAATTTTAATTTTATTTTGTAATGTGACAAAGAAACTTGAGAGTACGAAGAAGTATGACGCACTAGCTGGAAGGGGAGTGTATGGCTATGGCCATCGCACAACCCTAATTAACAAGTGTTTCACATCACTACATAAAGTAACAGGCCTTTAAATACGGCCATTTTGTATAAAAAATCCATTCCGTTCCGATACTCCGACTGGTGCATAGTACTCTCAGTAATTACGTACTCACATTTCAAGTGCTCGTTTAATTAGTAAATTTTAATATCTGTTTTCATTTAAATATATTTATACATGTTAATTTTCTTCAATAAAAACGTAAGTGACTTTTTCTCTTTAAATCTTTGATACCTAATAATCCTCCATATGTTTCAACTTGCACTACATTGAGATTATTAATTAAATTTGGATTATCGCCATCCGCGATAATCGAATATATGGGGCTGTTGGTTGATCACGCACATAAAAACATAGTCAAATTATGAATTACATATTCCGGTTCGATTCCAAAACATAGGGATAATTTGCGCACCAACAGTAGCTATGCGTATGTGGTTTAGTTTGTTAAATATAGTCTATTAATTGTTATCTACACATCTTGTCACACCACATGCGTGTAATCCCCCATATACTCATTCCCACTCGGCCTTCGCTCGCCACGCTGATGATTCAGTGTAGCTGACATTACGCTTAGCGTGGAAAGCTGAAAGTACTGTCAATGTATGGTGAAGGCTCGCTGTTGAGTCACCTGTTACCGAGCACTATTGGGATGGGAGACACTCACCATGACTGGCGGGCCCCCATGCTTGTGGTTGGACTCTTGGGGTAGTGGTATGAAATATGCTCTATAGTAGTTCCTTGTTTCATCTGATGAGAAGCCGCTCCGGGGATGAATAAGAGATACAAGCTCTGAAACGTTCCCAATGGAGTGGGGTATGAGACTGCGATATTCTATCTACCCATTCTTCAAACAAAAATTAAAACTCAAATTGCCAGAACGTGAGAGAATTCTGAATGTTTTGACAGATGAATCCTTACACAAGAAATTAACTGCAACTGCTGTGTATAGAATCATTATTTACACCATTTACACATACATACGTATGATATGAAACAAATCAAATTGAATACATTATAACAAAATTATAAGCACGCTATAAAAATAGCTGGATAATATTAAAAATAAGACACTTCCTTGCACCCTGCGCAAGTGGCGAGTTTGTTGCCATATGGTAATTTCTTCCTACTAACCATTAGTAGAGAGTAAAAATTTGATATGAATCTTAAATATTATATGCTCGGAGAAATAAATAGGAACTGTATGTATCTTTATATTTAACTTTTTATTTGACTAAAAAAAATTTAAGTCTCTTTATTCAAATAAGTAAATAAATGTTATCAATATAAGCAATTTTGAACCAATCTCATAAGAAAATAAATGTTTTCAATATAAGAAATTTTGAACCAATCTCATAAGAAAATAAATGTTTTCAATATAAGCAATTTTGAACCAATCTCATAAGAAAATAAATGTTTTCAATATAAGCAATTTTGTACCAATCTCATAAGAAAATAAATGTTTTCAATATAAGCAATTTTGAACCAATCTCATAAGAAAATACATTGTAGAATAGACTATTTGATGTCCTTAGAGATGCTCCATGATATAACAATTACATACAACTGCTTTTGTTAGTCCTATAATTAAATATACAGGTTGCATTTTTACGTTTCAGTGTTGATTATGAGGCAAGTACTGCCTCAAATTAGGCACTGGTTTGTAGCGCTAATGCACTTACAAACTCGTGTTGAATTCAAGGCACATGTCCTACAAATACACACAGTTTAGCAACGCAAACTGTTTCTGCTAATACATGTTCAATTAATTATTGAATATGGAACATATAATGAGCAACTTTTTTTTTTTTTTTAAAATGAATATGTCCTTGTTAAACAAGTACATATACATCTTCCTACGTTCCCTAAAATAAGCATAAATGCTTGTGCTATAGGTGAACGAAATCGGTCGAGGCAGGATTCGAACTCGCGACCATTGGATTACTAGCCCAGCGCGCTAACGGCTCTCCCATCGACCCATCTAAAACAACACTTGAAGACATTGAATCCTCGTCTCAAAAATAGTGAATTTTTTAAAGTATTATTTTGTAACTTTTAAAAATTTTATTATTATCCTTGCTTCACAATTGAAGTTTCTCGTTGCTCCTCTCTATTTATCTTTGTTTTTATTGTGTTCAGGGAGATGACATTTATACATTTTTCGAAAACCATATCGTAACTGCTGCAACAATCGTCTCATCATAACTCAATTGGTTTGAGTTGACTGGGAAAATTTTTCTACAAAATAACCACACTTTATGTCATAACTTCCTTCGCTAGACAAAGAGCATTGAATTTTGCATAAATATCTTAGTCTCCTACAAATTTTACAATTTGATAATTATCTAAAATGTTACTAAGAATGTTCTTCAACAGTTCCATAATATGGTAGTAGTAATAAATAATAAAATAGTAGTAATGAACAAAATACAAATGTGACAGTGACAGATGAAATGCGAGTAAAATGAAATAGCTAATGTTCCATATTCAATAATTAACTGCCTCGAATTGAACACGTATTAGCAGGAACAGTTTGAGTCGCTAAACCGTGTGCATTTGGAGGACACGTGCCTCGAATTCAACACAAGTTTTTGAGTGCATTAGCGCTACAAACCAATGCCTAATTCGAGGCAGTACTTGCATCCTAATCAACACGGAAACGTAAATACGCATACAGGTTTCTAGAGGTTAACGTCTTTTGGGATTCAATGGCATTTAAAAATTGTACAGTTGAAATACTTGTCACAAACATATTTAATAATTGAATAAGTATTTATTATTATTAAAAGATGGGTACGTTATTAAATAACTCCCCCTCTTCAAAACATTGACATAAGATTATTATTAACTAGTAAAAAATATCAACTTGTAATTAAATAAAGACTAGAACACACAGTTGATAAATCTTAACATTTATACATATAACAACTATGTAAATGACTACACATCACACTTAATTTAGATCTATAAATCTCACATGAAATATCCATATATACATTTTTTTGAACTTTTTGCAGTATGTACATAATAATACAAGTATCCCCGTTCACTCAATATCATTATCGACTGATTTCACCAAGTTACACAAAACCAATTAAGTAATCATTCGGAGACCAAATCCTCGAGTGGAGCATGTGCAGTACCACACTGAAAGTCACCATTGTGTTTTATGACAGTTGACTATTAATAAAGTAATGGATATAATTTAAAGAAAACGGTCTTTAAATGTTAATATAAAATAAAAATTAAAATTACAAAACTGCGAAACTGTATTTGCTCAAAGCTGTTAAATCTACTATAGATCGTCACTTAAGGGTTGATGCACTGTCACTAAGCAGAGACAAGATTGATGAAATCATGAAGGTATTGGGTGAAATGAAATTTTGCACTAAATGCATAAAAAATGATAATAGCGTTAAGTAACCTTGGTGAAATTGACAGTACGTGTCCCTCACAGTATAGTCAGAGTGTCACATTTTTCATTACATATAATCATTGCTTTTGATATAAATATGCCTGTGTCTGTCTGCAGACAGTGATTGGATACGGCAAAGGTGGTGCGATCATCTTAACCCTTAATTACTCGCATGGAGTCAAAGCAATTTCGCATTAAAAAATGAAGCATTTGCTGTTTCTCAAAATTCCCGCGCCCCCGCTAGCTTCATAACCCGCGTCGAAGTTTGTATCCCAATAGCGAACAAGTCACGGGAGTGGAAGGACGTGTCGCTGCGCTCTTAAACGGTGACCCCGTGCGAGTAATTACGTTACTTTTTTGAAAGAGGTGAGTTGTTTATTTTATGTATTTTTTTGTGTATTATTAATTTGATTTGTATTATTATATGTCCAGTGTATAAATTTATTTTCTAAATATGTTTTTTACAGCTTGATAAAATGAAATTATTCAAAAATTACGTTTTATTGTAAGTATTGTATTCAGGCATAAATGCACTCGTGCATCGAGCAAATACCAAGAAATCACGTACTCACGTGAGGCGTCATTTTTGCGGCAATTGTCTGTTGAACTTGTTCATAATCACCAGAAACGACGAATTGAAGTCAGTGCAACTCCTAAGATTGTAAAAGAACGACTTTTGGAAGTGCATGAATTGGAAAACCGCATCCCACCAACAACTGCAAAACGTGGGCGTTGCAACAACTGCCCACGAAAAACCGATCGAAAAGTACCAACAAAATATGCAAAGTTTGTGTGCAATGATCACTCTCAAATATACTGTCAAAAGTGTAATAAAAGTGATTCGGAGAATTCCTAAAATAATTCTAAAATTTTAACTTTGATCTCAGTATAAGTACAAATTGTTAATTTTTGATAATTATTTTAATTTAGCATGTTTTTGTTTAATTAAATATTTAGTTCATGTTATTCCTTTTAATTATAATAGAATTAATAAAGCACTTTAATAATAAACAAGTTTTATTTACTTATATATTTAATAAATAATGAAAATTATTCCTACAATTTGGGGTCACCTGTGACCCCATGCGAGCAGTTATGTAATTTTCTTTGTGCGTGTAATTAATAATAATAATAAATTTGGATTATTTTTATAGCGCCGTTTTTGTGATAACCTCACCTCAAGGGCGCTTTGAATATATTAGGGGTTTTTGTAAGACTCGCAGAAGAAGTGAGTTTTTAGGTGTTTCCTGAATAGAGCTTAGTTGTCGATTTGCCTCAGTTCAGGTGGTAGTTTATTCCACGAGGCTGGTCCGGCCACAGCAAAAGCACGATCACCGAAGGATGAAGTGTTGACTCTATTTATTTCAGTCAACTTGCCAATCACGGATGTGGTGGCTGATCGAAGTGTTTGTTGTCGCTCGTTTACGGTGAGAAGGATGCAGAAGTCTGAAAGATACGTGGGAGCCATGCCATGGATCGCTTTGAAAGTCAACAAACATAATTTGTATTTGATTCTCTCTGGCACTTTTAGCCAGTGAATTAAGGGTTATTGAAATACTCAAAGGAACCGGAATATAAAAAAATGCAGGACAGACACATATATGGCATTTAGATATCTTTGTCTACCCCTCAACGTGCACAATATGATGGTATATATCAGGGGTGGCGAACCTAGGGCACGCGTGCCCGAGGTGGCACGATTGATAATTTGGATGGCACGCGAAGGATTTCTAAGTTAATTTTTTTTTAATTAAAATATTAAATTTTTGTTAAATAATCCGTGAATTATTAATTAAATAATTGATTAGTTTAGTTTAGTATCATCAGCAACAACAACAAAAAGAATCGATATTTTCAATGCAGATGTAAAAGCACTCACTGAAAGAGATTTAAAATATTAAATTTTTATTAAATAATCCGTGAATTATTAATTAAATAATTGATTAGTTTAGTATCATCAGCAACAACAACAAAAAGAATCGATATTTGCAATGCAGATGTAAAAGCACTCACTGAAAGAGATATAGATCTTTCCAAAGTTGTATCAGTAACGACAGATGGTGCTCGCCGTATGACTGGAGAGGAAAATGGTTTTATCAGTTTATTTACTGAACATATTGGACATTCCGTTCTGGGCTTTCATTGCATTATACACCAGCAAGTTTTATGCTCAAAGCACAGATTTCAGTCACTGGAAGATGTTATGATTATTATTAAATGTTATCAGACAGGCAGCTATGCTGATATGTCTGATCTCACAACAGTTTTCACTTGTTCAGTCTGTCAAGTCTATTTTTGAACACATTAACACTTTGTGCAACAACAAGTTCCGGTGGCAAACTGTTCCACGCATCCACAACTCTATTGGTCAAGAAATGCTTCCAGGGGTTCTGCCTGAAACTGTGTTTATCTAGCTTCAAACTATGACCTCTTAAATTAGTATTTTGGTTGAGGCAGAACATCAGCTTCAATTCAGGGCAGTCATAGTGTTCGTTTAGTATTTTGTAGGTTTCTATGAGATACCCTCTCTTTCTCCGTTCCTCAAGAGTAGTGAGGCCCAACATATTCAGACGTTCTTCATATGTTAAGCATCTGAGGCCATTTCCCAGTTTGGTAAACCTTCTCTGCACCCTTTCCAGCATGCTTATATCTTTCTCAAAGTAAGGATTCCAAACTTGGTAACCATATTCCAAAACAGGTCTCACATAAGTTTTATATATTGTAATTAACAAATCATGTGGCAAGTGGCTGAAGGTTTTTCTAATTAAGTATGTTAAGCTATTGGCCTTTTTTACAATTGATATCAAATGCTTCTCCCATTTCAGATCGCAAGAGATAGTGATGCCTAAGTCTTTTTGTTCATTTACCGACTTTAAATATGTTCCATCAAGACTGTATGTGATCCTCGGGTTTTTGGTGCCGATGTGTAAAACATTGCACTTATCTTTGTTCAGCTTGAGCATCCATTTCTGTGTCCAAGTAAATATGCTATTTAGATCCTCTTGCAGTTTTACATGATCTCTTAGTGGATTGCCAAACAACTTTGTGTCGTCTGCAAATAGTTTTACAGGAGAATTAAGAGTCAGCGGCAAGCCTAGAATATACAATATGAAGAGGATGGGTCCGAGAACCGATCCTTGCGGGACAGAACTCAATACTGGCTTAGTGTCCGATAGGTCATTCCCAACTCTCACCTGAAAACATCTGTCGGTGAGAAAACTTTCGATCCATTTGTATAGTTTGCCTCGAATTCCCAGATGTTCTAATTTGAGAAGCAATCGTCTTATTGGGACAGTATCAAATGCTTTTTGGAAATCTAAATATATAACATCTATGGGTCGAATTTGGAAGACCAGTAGTTCAAACAGAGTAGCAGATTCTTGTAACAAAATTGGTCAATTTAATATCTGCACGCGGATTAAACAAAAGAAAATTTTTAGAATTATTAAATGAGGTAAACTCAGTATATAAAAGTTTACTTATGTACAGCAATGTGCGATGGTTAAGTCGTGGAAAAGTTCTTCAAAGATTTGTCGAGTGTTTGGATCAAGCTCATTGAAAAATATAACGAGTTACTAGACGTCGGTCGAATGGCTTTCAAAATTAATATTTTTTACTGATTTGTGCTTACATTTAAATAAATTAAATATTAAACTGCAAGGTGTCAACAAAACAATTATTGTTATGTTTGATTTAATCAAAGCATTTCAAGCAAAATTACGAATTTTCGATCGTGACGTTGTATCTAACACCTTCAAATATTTCCCAAATACAGAAAAAAAAAATTGCAGAAGAAAAGCCAGATCAAATCAAATTAACAAAACAATTTCCTGTAGTTATTCAATCAATAATTTACGAGTTTTCTTCAAGATTTAAACAATTCAGGACGTTTGAAAATACTTCAAAAATTATTTTATATCAAGACACTTTTATCAGCAGATGACTTCAATTTGGAGATTTTCGAATGGTTAAATCTAGAAGACATTGAAATGCAATTTATCGAATTCTAATCGAGTTCGATATGGAAACAAAAATTTGTTGATCTGAGAAATGATTAGGAAATAATTGAAAGTGATCGATTAACGAACATAATTAATAAAAATGCAGAAGAAGAAATAAAATCTTTAGCGATTTAAAAAAACTAGCGAGAGCAATATTATCAATTTTCTCATCTACATATGCTTGTGAGTAATTATTTTCAGAAATGAATTTCATGAAATGTAATACAAGGAATAGAATCCAGTTGGACGTGTGTATTACTAAAAGTGCCGAAATATGAACCAGATACATATTAAGAAATTGTCTCTCATAAATAGAATCTCATTGAAAAATGTGTACTTTTAGTGATTACGATTTTATTTTAAAAAAAACCTATTGTAATTTTAAAGCTTGTTAATAAAATTCAGAAAAAAACTCATTTTTTATTTTTTCTATTTTGTTTATTTTTTACTGCTTAGGCACGTCAGACAATCGAGAAATAATATTTGAGGATTTTTGGCACGCGGACCAAAAAAGGTTCGCCACCCCTGGTATATATGCACAAATGAAACATTATTTTAATTAAGTAGCTAATTTAAAGTGGAAGAATTTGTTTAAGATTGCTGAATTTGGTAGAAATGAAGTCATTAGATGACAAACAAATTACATATCTAACTAACTATAACTTAATTTTAAACATAGATCTTTCTACTTCAGATATACCATTTTTTATGTGGTAAAACATTTGATTTTAGTAAATGTATTTAAATTAAATATTTAACAATTTTGTTTTGGTATAAACATTGACTCCTTGTAATTTTCCCGAGACTAGATACTTTTAACATCATCACAGCCTTAATTTTGTAAAGAGATCAACTCTACGTCCTTGAATAATAATTAATCACTGTCGTCGTCATTGTGTGCACGATTCAGTGGCCTTCTACTTTCTTCATCTGATCCATATATAACGTCTTCATCGGAATCGTTGATCATGGAGAATGCCGGATTGTCTTTGGTGATGGATATTTCTATAAAGAAAAAAAACAGTTTAGATTCAGTGATGTTTTGAAATAAATAGTTTATTTACCTATATTTTTAACCATCAAAATTACAAAACTAAGATGTCTTTCATGTCACTTTATTACAATACTAAGGAGTATTTCATGTCACACTATTACAATACTAAGGAGTATTTCATGTCACACTATTACAATACTAAGGAGTCTTTCGTGTCACACTATTACAATACTAAGGAGTCTTTCATGTCACACTATTACAATACTAAGGAGTATTTCATGTCACTTTATTACAATACTAAGGAGTCTTTCATGTCAAACTATTACAATACTAAGGAGTATTTCATGTCACACTATTACAATACTAAGGAGTCTTTCAGATTTTTTTCTATGTAAGGATTGGATACTATGAACCCTGAGTGCTGGTGGCTTTTGCAGAAAACAGCCTTCGAATTGTGGAAAATTGCTATTTTAACTTGTCAGTAGTATGACATCTCCAACAGTATGAGTTTTCTGCAAGCTCCGTTTACTATGGTGTCTTTTTAGTTGGAAAGACCAGGGGGAATGAACAAGACATATTGAAATATTTTACTGGGTCACTTACCATGAGGTGGTTTGCTGGATGGTGAATACACATAGGCCATTGTGTATACGTAGAAATTCAACAGTCCATAGAAGGTTGTGCGGTCCATGTGCGGAACTATTATAGTGAGTCGACAGTTGAGCCACAAAGTTGTCTTCCAGAACACTTTAATCTCATGTCTAAAAAATATAAATAATTCAAACTGAAAACTCAATAACATTCTGTTTTTAGATCCTACTGATTCTATTAATACTATTAATGGGTAATTATTTTTTCAAAAAATTATTGAAGGAATAAGATTTACATAATAGGCGTGATGACAGCATGAAAAAATCATTGAAATTATAATTTTATAAAATAAAATAGGTTATAAAGATTTGAAAAAATATATTTCTTTTCATTTTAAAAGAGCGAATAATATTAATATTATTTAAATAAAAATACAAAATATGTAAGTCCGCCATTTTATGAGAAACACCAATCAGAGTGAATCAAATATTATGATGTCACAGTTTCAATACAATATATGAGTCTCTGAGTTTCGAAATCCGCTATAACACATTTTAACCAAAATCGAGTTATGTATGTCGTTGGATTCGGAATCAAAAATTCTATGACTCTAAATATTGTTTTCTTTCGAAATACGCTTTGTTTGTACACTGAAATTGATATAAAATGAAGATAAGAAACGATTCCCGCTATATCACTGAATATGTCGTTCGAAATCCGCTATAACTCAGTCGACCAATACGAGGCGAGTATTTCACAAATTTTAAAATGGCCGCCAGTACAAATTTGTTGTTTACTTACAGAAGCCGTGTTTATAGTTCTCTTAAAGTTTTGCAGTTTAATTGTTTTAATATGAGTGACGAACTAGTAAATGTGAAAAAATGTGGAGAAAACAAAGGAAGGAAAAAGATAAGACAACCAGAAAACTGGCAAGTTAATAAACAACGCCTAAAACGGTATGTAAACTTTGTCATTTTTTAAGCGAAATTCACTATTGAAGCAGTTTTTTTCCAGTGGTGTACAACATAATTTGGATAGAGTGACTGATAAACATCGCTTCGTGAAATGCAATTTTATTAATCTGCACGCATAATATTTACACAATGTTTCTTCGACACATATTTGTACAACTTCAGTCGAAATTACCTACCTGGTTTTTATTTGAAAAAATTGATTATTTTTTCATAGAATTATAAATTTTAATTTTAGAATTATAAAATTTATTTTTTTCATATAATATTAATTGTAAAATTTGTAATTAGGTATAAACTAAAAATGTATTTTTGTTCCTTTGTAATAATATTTATACTGTTGGAAATATACTATTATTCATTCATTCATTCACTCATGTTTCTCATATATCTGTACTATTTTTTTTTATATGCGTTATTCAATGATTATTAATTTAATAATAATAGTATATGTTTATATATTCAGACAATTATTACCATTTATAATTTCAGTATTTTTTTAATGTATTGAACCTGTAAAATAATACATGCTCTTACAAAATATTTTTCTAATATTTTTTCGTAAAAACGCATTGTTGAGATATTTTTAACAATTATATTGTTTTATTAAAAAGTATGTATTTTTGCGCATTATATAAAATAAATATTGTTTTTTTCAAAAATATCAGTATTTTATTTTCTATACGCCACTAGAATGAATTCCCATTTTATATAGAAAATTGGTTCTATCAAAATCCGCTATGTCAGTGTGTGTGTCTTTCAAAATACGCCATAACACAATGTGAGTTTCAAACACCGACATGTTCATTTTTATTTAAACAAAATAAGTACTTTATTCTTATTCAATGACGAAATTTCGTTTTAAATTCAATTTTAAAACTGGTTTACGAATAAAAACCTTGTTTGCTTTAAGTAAAGCAAGTTTATTAGTTAAATAATGTTTTTTTTTAATTTGCTCTAAATCAGGAATATGCGTTATAGCGGATTTCGAAACTCAGCGACACATATATTGTCATGTACAACAGTATGTAACAATAAGCATTACATGTGATATGATCTGTCAAAAACTGAAAATAGACATTACGTACTAAAGATGTGTTCTGTGCTAAAGATAATCATGTAATAAAGATGTAATATATATGAAATTACTTTGCATAGAAAAAAGACTTTTGCTCATCAGAATTTAGATACGTAAAAACTTACATATAAGCGTATTTTTATTATTCTATGCATATAAGTACTTCATTTATCTATAATTTAAATACAACTTACATCTCGAAAATAGATAAAATATGTTCCTTCTTCTCTCTACATTATGTGTTCATAAACTAAAAGCATACCTCCGCGGTACTGTGGTAGACATGACATGTGTAAAGCATTGGCTCACGGCGCAGTGAGTCGTGAGTGCTAGACAGGGAGAATGCGAACCTTGATGCGAACAGTGTTAGGGTATTGAGTTGCCTGCTTTTTAACCGACATACTATTACTTTCCCGATTCTACTTTTAAAAGTAGAATCGGGATAGTTGTGATATTTTTAAACATGTAGGTACATGAAATATAATGAATACAATAATAATCTTTGCTTATATAAAATACAATACCTGCTTATTATACTTTTATTATTATTTTTTAACTAGGTTAATGACCCGGCGCAGTGAATAGGCGCGATGAAAGTAAGAAAAAATCATGGACATTATGATTTTAAAAAATAAAATAGGTTATAAAGATTTAAAAAAATGTATTTATTTTCATTTTAAAAGAGTGAATAATATTAACATTATTAAAATAAAAATACAAAATATTATAGACCGCCATTTTATGAGAAACGCCAATGAACGAATCAGAGCGCATGACGTCACGATATTCTAGGTCCACGTCCAGTGTTGCCGATTTCGGGAAATTCAGACTTGCGTCGACACTTAATCGGGAAACGCTTTAATTTGGCACTTTTCGGGATTAGAATGTATCAAAAAAATTATATATTTTTGTTTATACTAGATGTATTAATTTTGTATTTTTTACGTCTAAATAAAAGTAACTATTATTATTATTAGTAGTAAACATACAAAGTAAATATAAGTGATTTCATTTCAATAAATATCATTTTATTATTTCATTGGTGCTTACATAGTTTAAGCAATTTCTTTTTGTTTGTATCTTTGTTACTAGCCCCTTCACTAGGCATGGCCTGTGCTAAGGTAAGCTAGTTTTATGTTATTGTCTATTACGTTGTTTATTTAGTAAGTATGTAGGTATGTCGGTTAAAAAGCAAGCAACTCAATACTCTAAGACTGTTTGCATTCTCCCGGTCTAGCACTGCGCCGTGAGCCAATACATTTCGAAGGAGTGACTTAACACACCCGGCGCAGTGAATTGGGTCGATGCAATTGAGCGGCGTAACGCAGTGGTGTTACACAGGCCTAATGCCTAATACGCGGGAAACTTAAGATGGCGTATTTTGACGTTTGGACATTCATGAATTTCTTTTTATGCTTATTGCCTTATTAATGGTAAATATTTTGTAAATGAATTATAGTATTGAGAGCTAAACGTGGGGGAACAAATACTGTATTTCATTGTAAACGCATACTTAATAAAATACACTTTCTGGGTCTCGCCGTGCCAAATTTAACCACTTATTTCTCGTTTATATTTGCGTGGGACGAAAACAAATACCTCAGTAAGTGTTTTTTTCGACGTGTTTGTACATTTTGGGACCGCACAACACTTATGCACTTTTGAATTTATTTTAAATACACAAATCATCTTAAAATACATATAGTACATATAGTAGTGATATGCGGTTTGCGGTGACGCCATTACACTGCAAGCGTTTTTTGAAGTAAATGTCAAATTGGATTTTGAAATGGCAATTTTTGCTACTAAACCTTTATTTTATGTAGAAATGTATATATATTTGAAAACAGTGGATGCGTAAAAACATCGTGAGATAGTTTCTCAAAATTAGTCATCATGCCTATTAAGTCAAATAAAATATGGAACATGCATATGTAAGGGATATAAATAAAAAATAATGATTTAGAAGTAGTAAAATAAAAAAACTGTGATCATGAAAATGCTAGTAAAAGAATTGAAAAAAATACCAATTGTTGTAATATTTTCACTTTAAAAATTCAATTTTTCAACAAAGTTACAAACGGCCTATAATTGGTTGATCACTATGTGACGTCACATGTCAGAATCGCAAATTAAAAATCGTCTGCAATCGGTTGATCCCTATGTGACGTTACATGTCAGAATCGCAAATTAAAAATGGTCTGCAATCAGATAAACACTATGTGAGGTCACATGTTAGAAACGTGAATTTGATGCATCACGGGATTTATTAAAGGACAATCAGACAATATCCCTAAAGTGAATAAAAAAAATTGATGCTGTTTTTTTTTACATATAATCTGGACTTTTTTAGTTCGGAAATTCGTGGTTGTCAAAATAGACAGGTAAACATTTAAAATATAAATTTAAACATTAAAAGTCTTACTAATAAACGTGTTGTAAAAGTTATATGACCGTTTAACACCCGTGTAGGCAAAAACGTTACCAATAAACACTGTGTAGCAGATCAGTTGGTCAACGACTGTGTATCTCTCATACAATTTTTACACAATGATTGCACGACTGTTTGACGTAGTTTAGCTGTGACAAATTTCATCTATCATAAATTAAATTTGATTTTGATATACTTGTTTATATTGTTATATCTTGGAATAATATGACGAAACCTCTACAAATTATTATATTCTCGATAATTGTGCATTTTAGGAGCGAAAAGTTGTCAAAAAATTTGCTATAATATCTACAATGGTGTTCGCTTTGGTATTCTTCTGATAAAATTATTCGTTATATTTTCCATATTCCTATTTTGAAATGTGAAAAACATACGAAAAAAATAACTATGACAGTCGTCAAAATTATAATGGCGGATGGCAGCTGGCGGTTCTGGCAAGGGCGAGTGCGAAATTACAACGTTGCTGGATTATTTTTTGCTGTACGCTTGTTGTTACTACACAGTTTTTATACAGCGTTTATTAGTAAGATTTTCAAATAATCGCTGCACGGGCTTTACACGATGTGTGACTGAAACACTGGTCAACGGGTGTGCAGTAGATTTTTATTAGTAAGACATGCTTTATTATCTTTGGGAATTGGTAAAAACTTGGGAATTTTATGACTTTGGGAATAGCTACAGCAGTATTAACACACCACACCTCGGATCCCAACAATATTTGAAATATTCATTTTTGGCATACATTTTTATATTAAATGTTGTTTGAACGCATTAATAAACAAGTTCATTGTCATTTGGTAGTACACAAATTAAATAAGTAAATAAAAATAGTAATATACATTACCAAAGAATGGCATGTTCCTCAAATCTGTGAATGCCCTCAAAATAAGATAGACGAGGTACAGAAGATATATTCCTCCAAATGTAAAGAAAAATATTTTGAAGGTCTGAAACAAATAAAAAATATTTGTACAATATTAATTTTGAAACTGCACTTATTTTCCTTTTAAAGTGATTTTCTTTGGTGACAACATTAAAATATGAATTACATACAATTGTGATCACGTCTGTTAGTCAGGTGAATGTTGATTGTGTTTTTTTTTTCAGTAGTTTTATTATTCTAATAATAATAATTTAACAGTATATCAAATAAAAATAACATGAAATTTCGATCACACAAAGCTCTAAATTTTTTACACTAATACATATTATAAAAGAATTATTCTTTCTGTTTGTTATGACCAAAGACCTTATATACTAAAGTATAGACTGATAGTTACGAATGGTGATACGTACAACATTTGGTGATAAGGGGGCGGGGACACGACTCACCAGTTTATCGCCAAAGTTAGTCGCTTGCGGCGTGTTGTGGTGGACGGTTGTGAAATAAAAATTATTTTTAAACGAAAATGGTGAAGTGTGTAGTTGCAAATTGCTCCTATAAGAATCAAATTCTGGTGCAGGAATTCATCGGTATGTAATTTTAAATATTTATTTTTAATTAACGAATAAACTTTCATTTTGACACAGAGAAATAGCGCTGTGTGAAAAAATATGTCGAGTCCAAAAATAATATTTTTTTTTATTTTACTTATATATTTTAATCATCGTTTTCGAATCCCATGTAATGTTGAACTTTTATTGGGTTCCCACAATTGTAGTGTAAGAATTTTTAACAGGGTTTACGAGCATTTAATAACTAGTATTAATGTATACACGTTTCTTTACCACTGCAGTTCTTTGTGGTGGGCAAACAAATTGGATATTTTTCTTTTTTTATTACTTTGAATGTGTCTCAAATTTACGTTTTTTTACTATAGATTTCCAAAAGGATCGTCGAGGATAGGTTTATGGAAAGCTGCAATCAATCAGCCGAATTAGAGCGCTAACGTCCATAGTAGGACCTGCTCAAGACATTTTAAAACACCTGATTTTTTTGTGACGAAAACCGAGAAGAGGACACTCAGCAGAACTGCTGTACTCAGTGAAAACTTGTCATTGGTAAGCATTTTAAAAATTAAACTACTTTGTATTATGGTGTGATCGTAAATTTACATATAATAATTATATGGATAGGGTAATAGTTTGAGTTGGTTATCCATCTACTTTGAGTGCAGTGGAAATGTCATGGATCATGTAGTATTCACTGGTTACATCCATTTTCATATATAATTACCATGATGGTAATAATAATAAAGTAGTGATTTTTTTTGTTTTATTTAGTATATTTCCTCTGTTCAACTTGTGTTTTAAAAAAATATTCCTGTTCAAAATATTACATCTATACCATTTATTATCACAGCAGTTTCATGGATGTATACATAATATTTTCTAATAAATTCAAAGTGTTATCGTTATCATAGGGAAGTTCATAATTATTCATTAAATTTATTCATAAAAAATAAAGTCGAAAAATTACAAATTTCTACTTTTTTACGCGAATCAGGGTCTTTCATATGACACTTATAACAACCAATAAAACGCATTTGAAATACTTACATCTTCATTTCATATTATACCAGTGCAGTTCGAATTTATTTTAACAATTTTTTGTAAAAATTGAATTTAGTGACGATACTGTTTCGTACAAATTTGTATGTTAGAATACATAATATCTACGGGAGCTCTTAATAGTTTGATACTTAATCTCCTTACATACATACACACCATCAAGCTGTTTACAGATTCGGGGTAGGAATGAAGGACCGACCTCCATATTATCCTATCTTGATATACATTTATTATTATTATAACAACGTTCTCGTTCTCACTAATTTTAAATCTTCTGAAATTAATTTCTAAGCCTATATTTGTAAAAATTACTAATATTCTGTATAAATCTTTAATTTCATTTCAATAATTAAGAATTTTATGTGTTCTTGATGATGGAAAATAGGTATTGTACTATGTATTATTTCCCAATAAAAATGTTTTCAAACACATGTTATGTTTTTCTTTATCCCCATTTTCGATAAACGAATATTCATCAAATAAATAAGGTGATCTATGTAAACGACACCGAACGATTTAAGAACAGTATTATGTATAAAAATTGATTTTGGTATGTATTAAAAAATTTACTCGATACATTACCGTTTCACCTGATTAGAATTGAAAGGAGTGGCCTGTTTCTACGATGTATACCGGACGCGGCCGACTATACCCGAATACCCATCCCGCAACCCTCACACATCCCCCCGCAGGTACGTACCAAAAGTTTCATACTAAAGTCACCTAACAATCTGTCTATACATTATTATAAGGTCTTTGGTTATGACTTACATAATAATTAGAAGCGTCCACAGTGTGATTGTACTTTGGGTCACGTAGCTCATTGTATTTCTGCCATGTCGCCATCACCACTGCAGATATCCATATCATTCCAACAATAAAATATTTTGGAAAATAAAATGTCATTATTCGCCTTTCATTCTGAAAATACAAATATATTTGATTAAATTGATTTTGGTAATGAAAATAAAATTATTTGTGCAATATGCAAAAATGGTTCAGAGATAGTAAACTAAACAAAATCTTTTATAGATTGACCACAAAACATTGTTTTAATTTTTTTTATATATTATTACACTGTGTCCTTGTTGGGGTAATCAACCAAGAGACAGCAACAGCCAAAATTACGTCATAGTATAAAGGCTGATTATTTTCTGTACTTCAGTTCAATTGTGTCGGCAATCCGATTGGTGCGCCTCTGTGGACGCACTGCCACAAACAAATCCATCTGATGCGCTCCGTCCGCTGCACCTGTATGAACGGGACTTTAGACTGCCTCAGACTAACCTGGCAGGTACACAAAAAAATGTGAATTACAAAGGTTTTCAACTGTTTAATGATTTGCCAGAATGTGTGAAGGAAGCATCTGGTCTTGTCACTTTTCGTCGCCTAAGTGTTGAATACATAAAGAAAAAGTTCTTTTAAGATATTGTGTGCTTCCTTTTTTTTGTGTAAATTGGAATATTTTCTTGTTTTTTGTTGTTAGGTATATAATATATAATTCATACTTTGTAAATTTGTTAAAATTTTATTCTTTTAACTTATTATAATTTATTTATAATTTTTATATTTTTTTAGGCGAACTTTTTAAACCATAACGTGATTTCTTTAACTTTAAGATATAATCTTTTTCAACATTGATATTACAACCCTTTGGCAAATTTATGTACACATCTTTATCAATATCACCGTACAAAAAGGCACTACAAACATCTAATTGATATATTGGAATATTTAAATTGTTACAACATGACATAAAAAATCTTATAGAAGGTAACCTAGCTACAGGACTATAAAGTTCCATAGTTGATATGTCTGATTGCTGAAAGCCCTTAGCTACTAACCTTGCTTTATATGATACTACACAATTATTTTCATCTTTCTTACATTTAAATACCCACATACAATCAATTTCTTCACAATTATCTGGTTTCTTCACACATACCCATGTTTCATTCTTGACGAGTGCATTCATCTCACTTTCCATAGACTTTTTCCACATATCTGCATCTTCATGAGACATAGCTTCTTCATAATTTACCGGAGTGTCGTCTATAGTCAATAAACTAAGCTCGTAGTCATCAAAACGAACAGGTGGTCTTCTCAATCTTTGTCTTGTTTCAGTTGAATTTCTATCATTCACACATTCATTATTTTCAATCTGGTTTGTATCAATTTCATCACACTTGCATATCATTCACACGGTTTTTACATACCTCCGTCTCTTTACAATCGTCATCATTTATCGCTACCTGCTCCACATAATTTTTCTCACTCACACTTTTTGACAAAAATATCACATCTCTACATACTTCTACCTTATTTTTTTATGGAAAATAGACTCGATAACCTTTGACATTCTCTCCATAACCAGTAAAAATTCCAAGATCACACTTACTGTCCCATTTAAGCCTCTTCTCTTTTGGAATATGTACAGATACTTCTGAACCGAATTCCCTGAAAATGTCAAAGTTAAAGTTTTCACCATAATAAGCTTCAAACGGTGCCATATTATCTTGAGGACTAGGACTTCTATTTAGGATATATGCAGCAGTATTAACCGCTTCTCCCCAATATTCTTTCTTCATTCCGCTAATCATGGCTCTTCCTGCTTCCACGAGTGTTCTCATCTCTCGTTCAGCACGACCATTCTGTTGTGGGCTGTACACCACGCTTTTTTCTGATGAATAATACCAAACTTGTCCAGTAGTCGTTTCAATTCTTCATTTACAAACTCCAATCCGTTGTCTGTCCTAAAGCATTTCATTTTATTTCCAGTTTCCCTTTCTGCTTTAGCAATAAATTTTTCAATACATGACTTTGCTTCTGATTTATGTTTCAAGAAGTACACATGTCTATATGAAGAGTAGTCGTCTTTTAATAAAAGGAAATATCTTGATCCACCGAGTGAAAAATGCTCCATTGGTCCACATAAGTCTCCGTGAACTAATTCAAGTGTTTTAGTAGCACGATTCTCACTATTTTTGAATGGTAATTTATGTTGTTTTCCGGTCAGACATTTATAACATGTGAAGTTCTTGGAGTCGTCAATGTATTTTATTTGTTTGTTATGTAAAATGTCTCTAACTTGATTTATACCTTGATGCGCCAATATTGCATGTCATTCTGATAACTTTTTCTTCGTAGATGAACTCTCCTGTCCCACAAATGCACACTCGCCTCTCATAAAACACATTTCAAAAAATTTGTTCTTTCTCATGGCAATAGCACACGTTTGTCCATTTTTATTTAAAAATTTACACAGTTTGTCACTTGAATTTATTTTATATCCCTTGTCGAGGATAGTTCCCACTGAAAAGAGGTTAAATTTCAGTTTTGGCACATACAACACATTGGATATGGTCGTTGTTATATACTCCTTGCCATTCCATGCTAGGAGTTTAATGAGTCCCTCGCCATTCACCGACAACGACTCTCCATTTCCTATTTTTACACTGTTAACTGCACTTATGTTTAAATAAGCAAACATTTCTTTTTCGTGGCACATATGTTGGCTTGCGCCAGAGTCCATGATCCATGAAAAACTATTATCTCTTTCATTGCAGATGAACGCATTGGTTTCTTTGTTGTTTTTCTCCTTTTTCTTGAAACAATTTGCCGCCAAATGGCCAACCTTGTTACAAATATAACAGGTTCTCTTTTCCTTTTGCTGACAATGTTTTGCCTTATGCCCTAATTTTCCGCATGAGAAGCATTTCATACTCTTGCCCTTTTTAACTGTCAAGGCCACTGATTCAGTTTTCGACTTATTTCTTTCCTCCTCCATTAACAGTCTGGAAGTCAGCTCTTCAATAGTTTGCTTGTCTGAACTTACAGATTCCCACGCCGATCTGAAGAATTTGTATTCATCGGGGAGACACATCAAAAATTTTGTCATGAACATTTTCTCCGTAATATCTTCCCCCACTTGTTTTAACTTGCTTCGTATTTGTTCTAGTTTCGACAGATTTACTGCTATTCACTCGTTGTCAAATTCGAAGGAAAAGAATTTCTGTTGCAACAGGTGGATGCTAACAGTAGATTCTTTCTCGTAGATAGATTTTAACTTCGTCCATATCTCCGTTGTCGACTTGCATGTCAACAAATATGACAGCGGCTCCGCATCCATCCTTTGGACTATAATTTCTTGAGCTTTGGCATCATTTTCCTTGTCTTCCTTCGTTCCTTCCACTACATCCAATAATCCACGGCTTTTCAAAACTGTTTATGTCTGGCTGGAACTTCCAAACCCCACAGTTTTCGCTCCCTTTCAATACAATGTACGATTGCATTTTTAACAACACTATTAATCAGTTATATTCTATATTACTTCGTGACTGGACACATAATCTGACGTAAAATGTGATGAGTCTTTAATAATTAATACACAGATTTGGAGCAACACGTAGATTTTTTGCACAATAAGGTAAGGAAAAAGACCTAAGAACAAAACACACGCGGTGAACCGTGAACAGACGCTAGAGGGTAAAACAGTTATCTGCATTACCGACACTTGCACCACCATATGTAGAGGGTAAAACAGTTATCTGCATTACCATAGAAAAGAGAACTTCTGCATTACCGATACTTGCACCACCATAATATGGTGTCACATGTCAATCATGTCATTGCATTTCAACTGTGATTTAAACCTAAGAGTATATAACATTATGGAGATGTTATGGAGTAATGGTATAAATCTACGTTATAGTCAATGTGGGGCTGCCCTGCCCCCAAGGATCACAATTCCATCAAAAACACAATTTCGGAAAAATGGTGACACGTAGTTTTTGAAATGACGGGTAAACAGTTATATTTACATACATAAACTTGGGATTTTTCACAATTGTAAAACATAAATTGTCAGCTATGTTTAAGGTTTTTTAAGTGCAATGTGTTTAGTGTCAACAATAGATAAGAGATTTTATTATGTCAACTTATCCGACATTCAAAAATGAATTGTGCGTTCTAGTGAAATTTAAAATTTCGTTCCTATGGCGATTGTTTTTTCTTGTCAGCACATCATTTATTGAAAAATAGTTGTCAGTGACGGACGTATTCTATTGTGTTCTGTGCTGCATATTGTTTATTTTTATTATTATTATTGTGTTATTGTGTGTGTATATTAGTTTTATTTATTATTAGGTACTATTTATTTATTTGTTATTACTATTTGTATTTTCTGTGTTAATTTAACACAATGTTTTCTGTTAACACAACGGAAATTATATCTGATACGGAACGGGGTGTCGGCACTACGAAACGACCGAAACTATTAATTTGTTTCTATTTAATTAGTTTTACGTTGTTGGCTATTGTGATGACCTTAATGTATGTTTTTACGGTCTATGCTGGGGCAAAATTTATAAGAGAAGCGTACCCCAATCCGGCCAAACCGTACTCCGACGAGGGGCCGAGACCACAGAACACATATACCCCGAGACCGTCTTCAGAGACCATCTCCACGGTTCGTCAATTACCAGCAATATTCTTTTTCGTTTTGCTGATATTAACCGTTTTGTCAGGATTAAGACATTGTTGGTTAAATGAAGATTAAAGCCAATGTTTAAAGACTGATTTACCGATGCAAGTTTCTTGCACATACAAGAGCAATATGTAATTGAATGCAACAAATTAAGCGCAAATAAAAAACAAAAAAAATATTAAAAAGAAAAAAAAAGAAAATCTAAAAAAAAAATTCAAAATGAAAAAAAAAGAAAATCTAAAAAAAAAATTCAAAATGAAAAAAAAAGAAAATCTGAAAAAAATTTAAAAAAAAAAGAAAATAAAAAAAAAATTTCAAAATAAGAAAAAAGAAAATAAAAAAAAAACTTTGCCGAGATTGCTAAACTTCATGCCATGCATTGTATTTTTTGTCGTTCCTCATAAGCGGGGAGCGGGTGGTGGTGGGACCAATCTCGGCAAAGTTTTTTTTTTGCATTCATAAAAAATTGAATGCAAATCTTGAAAATAAATAATTGCAAGAAGTGCTTTTGTATGTGCAAGAAACTTGCATCGTGTAAATTGACCTTAATGCTGAAGAATATCTAAAAAAATATTAAAAAGAAAAAAAAAGAAAATCTAAAAAAAAATTTCAAAATAAAAAAAAAGAAAATCTGAAAAAAATTTCAAAAAAAAAAGAAAATCAAAAAATAATTTCAAAATAAGAAAAAAGAAAATAAAAAAAAACTTTGCCGAGATTGCTAAACTTCATGCCATGCATTGTATTTTTTGTCGTTCCTCATAAGCGGGGAGCGGGTGGTGGTGGGACCAATCTCGGCAAAGTTTTTTTTTTGCATTCATAAAAAATTGAATGCAAATCTTGAAAATAAATAATTGCAAGAAGTGCTTTTGTATGTGCAAGAAACTTGCATCGTGTAAATTGACCTTAATGCTGAAGAATATCTAAAAAAATATTAAAAAGAAAAAAAAAGAAAATCTAAAAAAAAATTTCAAAATAAAAAAAAAGAAAATCTGAAAAAAATTTCAAAAAAAAAAGAAAATCAAAAAATAATTTCAAAATAAGAAAAAAGAAAATAAAAAAAAACTTTGCCGAGATTGCTAAACTTCATGCCATGCATTGTATTTTTTGTCGTTCCTCATAAGCGGGGAGCGGGTGGTGGTGGGACCAATCTCGGCAAAGTTTTTTTTTTGCATTCATAAAAAATTGAATGCAAATCTTGAAAATAAATAATTGCAAGAAGTGCTTTTGTATGTGCAAGAAACTTGCATCGTGTAAATTGACCTTAATGCTGAAGAATATCTAAAAAAATATTAAAAAGAAAAAAAAAGAAAATCTAAAAAAAAATTTCAAAATAAAAAAAAAGAAAATCTGAAAAAAATTTCAAAAAAAAAAGAAAATCAAAAAAAAATTTCAAAATAAGAAAAAAGAAAATAAAAAAAAAACTTTGCCGAGATTGCTAAACTTCATGCCATGCATTGTATTTTTTGTCGTTCCTCATAAGCGGGGAGCGGGTGGTGGTGGGACCAATCTCGGCAAAGTTTTTTTTTTGCATTCATAAAAAATTGAATGCAAATCTTGAAAATAAATAATTGCAAGAAGTGCTTTTGTATGTGCAAGAAACTTGCATCGTGTAAATTGACCTTAATGCTGAAGAATATCTAAAAAAATATTAAAAAGAAAAAAAAAGAATATCTAAAAAAATATTAAAAAGAAAAAAAAAGAAAATCTAAAAAAAAATTTCTAAATAAAAAAAAAGAAAATCTGAAAAAAATTTCAAAAAAAAAGAAAATAAAAAAAAAATTTCAAAATACGAAAAAAGAAAATAAAAAAAAAAACTTTGCCGAGATTGCTAAACTTCATGCCATGCATTGTATTTTTTGTCGTTCCTCATAAGCGGGGAGCGGGTGGTGGTGGGACCAATCTCGGCAAAGTTTTTTTTTGCAAATCTTGAAAATAAATAATTGCAAGTAGTGCTTTTGTATGTGCAAGAAACTTGCATCGTGTAAATTGACCTTAATGCTGAAGAATATCTAAAAAAATATTAAAAAGAAAAAAAAAGAAAATCTAAAAAAAAATTCAAAATGAAAAAAAAAGAAAATCTAAAAAAAAAATTCAAAATGAAAAAAAAAGAAAATCTGAAAAAAATTTCAATATAAGAAAAAAGAAAATAAAAAAAAAACTTTGCCGAGATTGCTAAACTTCATGCCATGCATTGTATTTTTTGTCGTTCCTCATAAGCGGGGAGCGGGTGGTGGTGGGACCAATCTCGGCAAAGTTTTTTTTTTGCATTCATAAAAAATTGAATGCAAATCTTGAAAATAAATAATTGCAAGAAGTGCTTTTGTATGTGCAAGAAACTTGCATCGTGTAAATTGACCTTAATGCTGAAGAATATCTAAAAAAATATTAAAAAGAAAAAAAAAGAAAATCTAAAAAAAAATTTCAAAATAAAAAAAAAGACAATCTGAAAAAAATTTCAAAAAAAAAAGAAAATCAAAAAATAATTTCAAAATAAGAAAAAAGAAAATAAAAAAAAACTTTGCCGAGATTGCTAAACTTCATGCCATGCATTGTATTTTTTGTCGTTCCTCATAAGCGGGGAGCGGGTGGTGGTGGGACCAATCTCGGCAAAGTTTTTTTTTTGCATTCATAAAAAATTGAATGCAAATCTTGAAAATAAATAATTGCAAGAAGTGCTTTTGTATGTGCAAGAAACTTGCATCGTGTAAATTGACCTTAATGCTGAAGAATATCTAAAAAAAATATTAAAAAGAAAAAAAAAGAAAATCTAAAAAAAAATTTGAAAATAAAAAAAAAGAAAATCTGAAAAAAATTTTTTTAAAAAAAAAAAAGAAAATCTAAAAATAATTTCAAAATAAGAAAAAAGAAAATAAAAAAAAACTTTGCCGAGATTGCTAAACTTCATGCCATGCATTGTATTTTTTGTCGTTCCTCATAAGCGGGGAGCGGGTGGTGGTGGGACCAATCTCGGCAAAGTTTTTTTTTTGCATTCATAAAAAATTGAATGCAAATCTTGAAAATAAATAATTGCAAGAAGTGCTTTTGTATGTGCAAGAAACTTGCATAGTGTAAATTGACCTTAATGCTGAAGAATATCTAAAAAAATATTAAAAAGAAAAAAAAGAAAATCTAAAAAAAAATTTCAAAAAAAAAAACTTTGCCGAGATTGCTAAACTGCATGCCATGCATTGTATTTTTTGTCGTTCCTCATAAGCGGGGAGCGGGTGGTGGTGGGACCAATCTCGGCAAAGTTTTTTTTTTGCATTCATAAAAAATTGAATGCAAATCTTGAAAATAAATAATTGCAAGTAGTGCTTTTGTATGTGCAAGAAACTTGCATCGTGTAAATTGGCCTTAATGCTGAAGAGTATCTAAAAAAATAATAAAAAACAAAAAAAGACGGCGGTGAGGCGGTCAAAAATTTAACAACATTAAATTTAAATTACGAGATTGCCAATAACAATATTATAAATATAAATGATGACCTTCTAAATTCGTGGCTAAATAAAATAATACATACATACATACATACCATCACGCCATGTCCCTTGCGGGGTAGGCAGAGAGAACCGAACGCCACATTTTTCTATCCTGGCACGCATCCCTCGCTTCGTCCACATTCATGCATCGTCTCATACATGCTCGTCTATTGCTCACACTTCTAACATTTCCGTGTTTCAAAATTTCGTTCACATGGTCGTGCCATCCCTTTCTTGGGAGTCCCCGACCTCTCATTCCATTCCTTTCCGCTCTGTATATTTTCTTCGTCAGGCGCTCCTCATTCATTCTCCCTATGTGACCAAACCATCTCAATGAAAATAATTCATTCTATATATCCAAAATTTCTCAACCAACCTTATGGTTTTATAATAGCGATTCAGGATAGAGTAATGAAAACTAAAAATTTTAATAATTATAGACATAAATGTAGTAGATTATTGTTGTAGGAAATGTTTGGCTTTCCCGGAAACGATCGAGCATATAATATCGGGCTGTTCTTTTCTCGCGCAATCAGAATATAGACATAACCAAGTAGCAAAAATAATACATCAAAATTTAGCTATTAAATATAAATTTATTGACGCGATAAACATAAAACCATTATTATGAATATGATCCAATTTAATTTTTAGAAAATAATAATATTTCGCTTTATTACGATAAAACAATATAAACTGACCGGTCAATTCAACATAACAGACCCGATTTAATAATACATGATAAAATTAAAAAAATAACATATATTTGCGACGTTGGATATTCCAAATTGTAGTAATATTATAAAAATTTTTGATGAAAATATTAGAAAATACCGCTTTAGGTAACGAGATAAAAAGACTTTGGCATTCTCGTACAATAATAATGTTACCGTTCATTTTTTCAGCCACTGGCATTATTCCAAAATCGTTAATCCGTAATTTAGAAATTATAAATTTATCTTAATAATAAAAATAAAAAAAACGGTAATAATGAATACATATGTAGAATCGTTAAAGTTTTTTTAAACGTTAATATTCGGGAATCAGTAGGGTTGTTAGGTAGTATAGAGACCTCCTCAGAGCCTAATCCTTTGATATGTTAAGTATCTGGATGGGTGAACTATTCCCAATTGAAAGCTTGATGATGCGTTTGTTGCATTTTATTTTGCTCTTTTAAATAATTTACAATTTACGCATTGATCTGCTAATTCTTTTGAGGAAGTGTATAATGGTAATAATAATTGAGTGTTATTATTTGTAGTGCTTAGTTGTTATTAACTCGTTGACTGCCACGAACCCCGATCGGGGTTATTCGGCTACTATAACGAACCGCCACGAACCCCGATCGGGGTTTTGTTTCGATACATTTTGTATTCAGCAATATTCGTCCGGCGTTTGAAGTGGACTGTCGTGTGTTTCGTGGCGTGAAACTATACACTTATTTTTTTATACGTTGAAGTGATTCACCGGGAAAGTCAAAAGTCAAAATACTACCTCAATAAACATATTTATATGTTGGCTTCTCGGGTACAAATATCCAAAATATAAAGGCAGTCAACGAGTTAATAATAATAATAAATTTCGATTATTTTTATAGCGCCATTTTTGTGATAACCTCACCTCAAGGGCGCTTTGAATATATTAGGGGTTTTTGTAAGACTCGCGGAAGAAGTGAGTTTTTAGGTGTTTCCTGTATAGTGCTAAGTTGTCTATTTGCCTCAGTTCAGGTGGTAGTTTATTCCACGAGGCTGGTCCAGCCACAGCAAAAGCACGATCACCGAAGGATGAAGTGTTGACTCTATTTATTTCAGTCGACTTGCCAATCATGGATGTGGTGGCTGACCGAAGTGTTTGTTGTCGCTCGTTTACGGTGAGAGGGATGCAGAAGTCTGAAAGATATGTGGGAGCCATGCCATGGATCGCTTTGAAAGTCAACAAACATAATTTTTACTTGATTCTCTCTGGCACTTTTAGCCAGTGAAGATTTCGTAGATGGTGTGATATGTGTGAGAATTTCGCGGCTCCGGTGATTAGCCTAGCAGCAGCGTTGAAGACGGATTGAAGTTTGTTTAGCTCCAGCTTTGGAAGGTATGCGTAGATACCATTGCAGTAGTCCAGGCGGGAAATAACGAATGCGTTTACTAGAGATTTCGTTGCTTCCGTAGGTATATTTCGTCTGATAGATTTTATTTGTCGTAAGTGGTAGAAAGCAGAGGATGTTGTGCTGTTTATCTGTTTTTTGAAACATAGACTGGAGTCAATATGTACTCCCAGAAGTTTAACGGCGGACTTGGGAATAATGTCGGTGTCTGCAACAGAGACAGAGGTGTTGTCTATGTAATGCTGCCGGCGGTGTGTGGCCATCCAGAGAAATTCAGTCTTAGTTGGATTTAGTTTTAGTTTATTTGAAGACATCTCTTCGATGCACAGACAAATTTTGTCTTTTAGAAGGCATGACTCACTCGGAGTTGAATAAAAGTACAGTCAACGGCGTAGCAGTGTGCAAGTAGATTATGCGATTTAACTATGTTAAAAATGTCCTTTGTGTAAAGTGTGAACAGTAACGGGCCAAGCACAGAACCCTGGGGAACTCCTGTCGTCACTTTTTTAGGGAAAGACTGTTCTTTATTTATTATTATGGTTTGAGAACGGTTTTGTAAATAAGATTGCAGCCTCGAGTGGGCTGTTCCGTGAATGCCATAGGATATGTTCAGTCTGTTTAAGAGAAATTGATGGTCGACTGTGTCAAAAGCCGCGCTCATATCCAGAAATGAAAGAAGAACTAGTTTGCCTGTTTCTGTTGCAAGGATTATATCTGAAAGTAATCAAAGGAGACCCGTTTCTGTGGAGTGATACTTTCTGTATGCTGATTGGTGGGTAGCGAACATGTTTTGTGATTCAATGAAATAGTTAATACGTGAAGCGACGATTTTCTCTAGTAGTTTCGACAAGAAAGATAGGTTAGATACTGGTCTGTAGTTGTTCAAATCATAAGGGTCCAGAGATGGCTTTTTCAGTATGGGAGTGACTAAGGCCTTCTTGAAGAGGTTTGGTACTACGCCTGAATTCAAGGGGGATGTTAAACATCATGGAGATAAAAGGAGACAGTTCGTGAGAGCACTTTTTGAGGAGCCATGTCGGAATGGGGTCGAGAGAGCAGTTTTTGGCTATTGAGTTTTTGATTAGCTTTTGAATATCATCTATATTAGTCTCATTGAAAATGTTGATTTGTGCTTTCGTGTTTTGTTCGTAATATGGTGCATC
Source organism: Molanna angustata (assembly GCA_963576475.1). Lineage (NCBI taxonomy): Eukaryota > Metazoa > Arthropoda > Insecta > Trichoptera > Molannidae > Molanna > Molanna angustata. Next base: position 18,471,975 of record OY754966.1, read on the forward strand.
AGGAGAGGTTGTGTTTTTGAGGATATTTTTTATTTTGTTGTTGAAAAAATCCGAGACGTCGTAGGGGACCAGGTCTGTGGTAGGCGGTTGTATTGACTGTCCTAGGACAGAATTGAGAGATCTCCACATGCGTTGGGGGTCGCCTCGTTCCGAGTCGATTTTTTCCGTCCAGTATGCGTTTTTTTTCCTATTTATTATGTCTCTGTAGTTTTTTTGTGCGTCTGTCCATTCATGTCTGTGAACTGTTTGTTTTTTAAAGGCTCTTTCCCGTTTCCTCATGAATATTTTTGCCTGTCGACACTCTTCGTCGAACCACTTGTCAGAAATTCGTATTTGTCGCCTTGTCGTTTGCTCAGGAGCATGTTTATTTAAAAGTATAGTCAGTGTATTGTCATAGCAAGCAGTCATTTCGTCAATTGTGAGCGTTTCAAGTTGGTTTAGGTTACACAGAGGGGATCGTTGAAGTACACACTACCATCTCTTATAGGTCCTTGCAACGCTCCGGTTTTATGCACAAGGCAGTTACCAAAAAGGTGTTGGGCAAGACTTCTATAATGCTCTAAGTCAATCTTCGGTTAGTAGATGTGTTACCCGCACATCAAAAGCTATAGTTGAATGGCTCTTCAAAAAATACATCTACTTTCCAAGTACAGTTGCTGAGAGACAAAGAATTTCCAACAGGTGAAACAAAATATTTAGATTTACTACTTATGAACACTTCTTAGTCTGGTAACAGAACCAAGCTAGTCTCAATTACTTTCGGGTTCCATTATGCTTATATTATTCCTAAATAAATTTTAAAAATGTTAATAATTAGCGAAGACTTAATTTTCTAGATTTACTACAATGGCTGGATTTCCAGGGATTCTGGGCTGTATCGATTGCACCCATATAGCAATAGTGACACCTTCCGATCACCCTGAGGCATATAAAAACCACCATGGGTATTTTTCTCTGAATACACAGTTGGTAAATATGATAACACTGTATATTTGGTAGATTTACATACCTAGTAGACACAAATAGACTATGTGTACTGAAAATGCATTTTTTCAGATCAGCGATGCCGACTTGAACATTATCCATATGAATGCTCGGTTTCCAGGGAGTGTGCATGATCAATTCATCTTTACTAACTCGATCATAAGAGATGAAATGCAGAGGCTGGCTGATAATCGAATTGGAATTTTTTTCCTTTTAGGTATAAATGAGATTTCAATACTTTAAAAATTAACTAAATAAACAAATAAAACCAGTAGAGCGAATCACAAATATATAATTTGTAAAAAAAAAGAGTCATCTAGCGTTAAAATCAAGATAAATCCCACACCAAATAGTTCTCATGCATGCTTGAAGAATTCTGGCCCCGATGAGGTTCGCGTCTCAGGATGTCGTAACTCAACCTTTACAAATCCCTTAACAGATGTCAATATTTCCTCGCTTTGTCAGATGAAAACTGAACTAGTTAATTTCATTTCTGACAAATTTACGGAAAATGATAATAAATCAAACAAGATCTTTCAAACCTTTTACTAGAATACAAAAGTAAATATGAAAAAAATACAGAACTTTTCAATTCGTTAAAAATCGTTACTGCATATTATGTGCGTATTTGTTTTTAAATTTTCATTTATCTTGTATTTTCTAATGAATTTTTCAACTGTATAATCATTAATGTAAATTGAAGAAAGCACTTTTGGCTCAACTTTTATACAATAAATGTAATGTAAAATAAATAAATTATAGCTGTAGCTTTCTGAGAGAAAATAAATATGTAAAAAACATGAACTTTTTGATAAGATATTTTGTTTTCTATATAAAGCATGTATGTCAGGATAGGATAGTATGGAGGTCTGTCTTTTTTTCTTACCCAGATATGAAAACAGGATGGAGGTATGTATGTTTGGAGATAAAGTATCAAACTATCGAGTCCCCATAGATATTGTTTAGTGTATACCTAGGTACTGCCATACAAATTGTATGAAGCAATGTCGTCACTAAATTCAATTTTTATAATAATTGTTAAAAAAAGTTTGAGATGTACTACTACAATGTTAATATTTTGTATAGCAAATTAAATTATGTAGTTGGGGTGTTTCGGCTTTTTTCGATATTTTCAAAAACTTACGGGGGTTAGCAAATTTTGAATTTTTACTTTATTTTTCCATGTATCTCAAAAACCGTATAAGCTAGAACGCTGAAAATTGGTATTGGTATAGACAAATATAAAATCTCAAATTTGTTTTATCTAAAAAATTCAGTTCTTAAACATTTTTTGTTAAGAAAAACATTTTTTTTACTATAAATTTATGTTTTTAACTGCATATATTTCTAAAGTATTAAAAAATATCAAAAAAGGTGAAACACCCCAACTAGAAATTTTATCTACATTATAAATTTGAATGTTTGTATCTATGTATGTATGTATCTATGTATGTATGTGTTGAATGCGTTGCTAAACCGTTCATCCGATTGCGATGAAACTTTGGTGAATTGTCGAGAGTATACCAGGGATGGTTTCTAGATCAAAATTTTTTTTCTTCTTCTTTTTCATCGGGTAATAGGTCATTTTACCGACGAAGGTGGACTATCCTGAGAACCGTTCATCGGATCGCAATGAAACTTTGGTGAATTGTCGAGCGTATGACCGGGACCTACTGAAGGGACGGGAGGTACTGAAGGGTCTGAAAGGATGGGAGTAACTGAAGGGACGGGAGTAACTGAAGGGACGGGAGTAACTGAAGGGACGGGAGTAACTGAAGGGACGGGAAGTACTGAAGGGATGGGAGGTATTGAAGAGTCTGAAGCGACGGGTGGTTATGGAGGACGATTTTTAATTATACAGGCCACAGAGTAATACAGAGCGGGCATCGAGTGTACACCACAGTAGCCGTTTGTGGTGTACACCATTCATTTATACTAGGTACATCTTGAAGAGCGGTACTCCACTACATTTTGTTCATTTTCTCTTTAAATATGGTGACTTGTGCTGTAATTTCGTGTAAATCGAGTCATAGAATACAATCAAAACACAGGGGATTGATTACTTTTCATCAGTAATTGATTTTATTATATTAATTTATATTTTAAAGTTAATTTTTAAATCTTCTCCGCTGACTGCGGGGGTGTGACCGAATTCAACCAGGGTTGCGCTATTTTCTTTCACTGATATATTATTCTTCCACTGATATTTTTTTATAATAAATTTCTAAATTTGTTTTCATATGAAAATGTTCATATAAAATACCTATGTAGGTATTTTTATCTTTTTTTTAAATCAAAAAAAGTTTTTTTAGAAATGTTATAATTTTCTCAATTTCTTTTAATTGAGTATCTGACTGCTGATCCAAGGGTCCCGGGTTCAATTCCCGGTGGAGACAGTGGTTTTAATTGTGTTTTTAGTCTGGATATGTGTGACGATTAATATCCTAAGTCTCCAGAATGTGGTAACTTGTTATTGGGTGTGTGTTAAATAATAAATCATTTGACATAGTATCTGTTAGTTGCTCGAGAAGCTACATAAAATACATACATACATACCATCACGCCATATCCCTTACGGGGTAAGCAAAGAAAACCGAGCGCCATACTCCTCTATTTTTACATACATTCCTAGCTTCCTTTACATCCATGCATCGTCTCATACATGCTCGTCGATTATTCAAGCTTCTTATATTTCCATCTCTCAAAATATCATTCACATGGTCATGCCATCCCTTTCTGGGGCGGCCCCTGCTATTCACTCCATCTCTTACACCCATGTATATTTTTTTGGTCAGTCGTTCATCATTCATTCTTTCAATATGTCCAAACCACCTCAAGGAATTCACTTTCATTTTACATATAATATCCTTCTTTAACTTGCATTCTCTCCTTATGTCCTCATTTTTCATTCTGTCATATATCGTTCTTATAACTTTTGATCCGCTCAATTAACAGAGCCCAAATTTTCAGAATATATAAACAGTTATAGGCCTACAAAACTTTTATACTCAGAATTGTGAATTTTTGTTTTAGTCAGGGGTTATCATCATTCTTTCTTTCAATATGTCCAAACCACCTCAAGGAATTCACTTTCATTTTATTTACATAAAATAAAATATACTTATTTCCATTGCAATTATCAATAAAAGCAACATGAGATTCATTGAAGGACATTCAGACATACTGGGATGGGAATGGATTGATCACTTGGGAAAGATGAATATAAAATAACTGAGGAAGAAAATATACAAAGCTAACAGGAAAAAGAGGTCAAGATCATCCAAGAAAAGGATGGCACAACCATGTGAATGACATTGGAAAATGTAAAAAGCTTGAATAATAGACAAATATGTATGAGACGATACATGAATTTCGTTGAGGCAAGGGATAAATACTAATATAGAATCAACGATTTTAGGTAAAGCCCCTGAGAAGTGTTGTAAAAAGCAAGTATTTGCTATAAAGATAAATAATTATCAGCCATAATTCATCCAGTGTTGAGTATAGGCCTCCTCTTTCGACCTCCATACTTCCCTATCCCTCGCCACCCTGTGCCATTGCAAACATTTATATTACTTCTCTTTTGACTAATGCCAAAAATAATTATCTTTTGGTATTTGGAATTTTGTTTCTTTTTTTATCCGCATCAACTGTAACTGTTTTGTGAAAAGAAAACATAGACCAATTAAAAGATAAATATTGTTTACCCTATACTTGTTTGTAATATATTTGAGTATATATGTAAAAAAAGTATTTTATTTTTTTCAGGTAGAGATTTTGAGATTGCGCCATGAGTCAGGAACGGACAACGCTCGTCATTCGTACAGTCCACCTACCGTGCAACAGTCCGCCCTGGAAACATCAGTGCCTTTGCACTTTATATTTATTTCAATTGTTGTTGCTATTTTCGCATTGTTCTTGGGCAAATTCGTCCTGTGAACAATTCAAATTTCCTTATTTTTTTGTAAAATAATTATGCGCATTATGAAAAAACTCAATTTACACAAACACAATTACATATTTGTATATACTGATCACTCTGGTGGTGGCTGCTAGGCAAAAGTTTATATTTTAATATTTTTTGTTTGATTACGTAATGATGAGCTAACAGTTACATTCACTTCCTTTGTAATTTACAGTGCATTTGTATTTTGTACTACAATTCCGTTAGAGCGGGGTTTCTTAACCTTTTTGTAGTCATGGACCACTTACAAATTTTAACAATCTGCCGGATCCTTTTCAAGCTTAATTGAAAGGAAAAAAACAGGTATTTTGAAATAAACTTATTTACTAGCAAGACAAAGTAATGATTAGTGCGTGACAGTTATTTAATAAGATAGTTGCTGCTGCTGCTTCCATTCAATGAGCACATAAATATATTCAGGAATTTTCTAAGACTACGCATTACGTATATTATCTTTGAAGTCCAGTCAGTTACAATTTCTAGTTTTGATTTTATCGATAACCCTCACTCACAAGGGTGCATAGCATTAAACAAAATTAATTTGAATATTGCTAGTTTAACAAAGAGAGTGTGAGCTTGTCCTAAACTACACCAAAAATCAAGCGAGCTATAGATACCTACCTACTTACATTTTAATAGACCTCAGTATTTATTGTCTTCATATCTAACATGGATCCCCTCTGCCAGGTTAAGAAACCTTGTGTTATATTATACATTTAATAAAGGCTTTCAAAATGACAATTGTTTCTGTGAAAAACAATACGTAAGAATATATTTCTTATTTGAAATGATTTAAATCAATTTATTGTTGAATTATTATTGTATGAATTTTCTTATTAACTTATTTTTAATGCTCTGTATATATTTATTATTTAAAATGATTTTAATCAATTTATTGTTGAATTATTATCATCTGAATTTTCTTATTAACTTATTTGTATTTATCTTAATGAATGGTAATAAATTTACTAATCATTACAGTTATCTTAATTTCCCTAGTTATTATCGTTATATTTAAGACTGTAGATGTTAAATTTATTTGCAAGAAGCAGTATACAATATGACATGAAAAAGTTAAGTGAGATATATGTCCAATACCATGTTATCAATGTGCATTGTTGTAATTTAGATTTTAATTTCAAAATTTTCACTCAATTATTTATGCATTTTTAAATTTCAGTTTGTTAATGTTTACATATGTCTTTGAATTACAAGTTATGTGAATTTATGCTTAGAGCTCTGTTTATTTGTTTGTTAGTTCATCTGTCTTTTTGTTGAAACATAATGGATTTACTATATTTTTAAGTCAGCCAAATCCCACCCTGGTTTGTGTTTATTTTAGAGATTATATTTATCTGCTTGTTGCAAAAGTCATTTCGATTTATTAAAATAATAGTTGCAGGTAATCGAAAAGTCAAAAAATATAATTTTTTGAAAATTCAAGAAAACTGATAGGTAGGTATATAATTACAAATTTACTATGATTGATGTACAAAATCATTTAAATCCTATTGTAGATGACAATGTTATGTAATCTTAATTGTCAAGCATTTTATACATACAGATACAAACATTCATACGTAGATAAAAATTATAAATAACTTTTGCAGCAAGTTAATTTGTGTAATAAATATGCTAATATATTATATAGTTGATAATAATTTAGGTTACTTCTGGAGCCCTAAATAAAGACATTCCTATTTTTGTCTTCAATACAATGAATTCTACAATTTTATGCATACTTATTATTACAAATAGATACATAAAATGGATTTGATAAATTTTATAATCTCTACATCGTCATGTCGTAAATAAGATTGTTTACACATAGATTGTTTTACTTATTCAAATCTTAAATAATACACAAATAAAAAGTTATATTATTATATTTTAATGAGTATAATAAAGAGCCTATTAAGATTTATAGATTATTCTTCCAAAATCTTGTCTTATAGCTTTCTCGGATATAAAGTCTAATTAAAATGTACGACAATAAATTTGTATAGGAGTATTTTTGTTTTAACAAGTTAATAATAGTTTAATTTCCTTGGCTATTCATTTACACATAACACTTCTATGGAATAGTGGTGAATTTTGATTTTGCAATTTTAACCATATTTATTACAATGAATTCACACATTTCTGAATTGACTATTGAAGAAAGTAAGAAAAGTACTCTTTCTACAGGACTCATTCTAAAGCATGTGTTTCTGTTCAATCAATTTAATAAAGGGTGGGCTCTGGACATCTTTAAAAATAAACAAATGGCATAAAATGTGTTTAATCCCTTTGTGCCTGTTAAATTATTAATGTATTATGTCTTTTATCTAATTCAGTAGTGATACACGTTTAAAATTTCCAATGTTGATTTAGTATTCAAATTCATATTTATTTGGATCAAATTATATATTATATAGGGTCAATGCACGTCAAATCATCCAGCAGTGTCAACCAGGTCTCAGATTTTGTTGATATTTTTTTATTTGTTCCTTTTGACATCGTTATTTAACAATGCAAAATATTATTTTGATATCTTATGTCCTTTTTGAGATATAATTTTTGAAATTGGTTAAAAATGACACGAGGGCTATTTCCGAAGCCTTGAATTTTTTTACACCATAGTATAAAAACATAACTTTTTCAATTTTTAATGTTTCTCAGTATTTTTTTCTTGCAGATTTATGTATACAACTATTCATTCAAATCTTATAAATTTTATATAAAAAAATGTTAAAACGTTCCGGTTATTTTTTATGCAAAAAACATAACATTCAAGAATTCAAATATCTCTAATGGGACAGCAAATATCAAAACCACTCAACATTTTTTTTATTGAAAATACTATAAAGTTTATTAATGAATAAAGAAAATCATGGCTTTTTGAGTGACAATGTTAAAAATGTGACTTAGAAAGCAAAAAAAAGGTAAAAATTGATAGGTGAGCAGCGTCAAGTTCCCACTACTCTGAAATGCTCAAAAAATAATTATTTATCAATTAATTTGTCTTGTACCCATCACATAAAAAATTACACTAAATTATTGTAAAAAATTACACTAGCTCAATCCTTACTTCTTCCATTGCTTGATTACGGTGATATGTGCTAACCGGAACATTTTAAATTTTTTTTAACAAAATTTATAAAATTTGAATGAATAGTTGAATATTTACATTAATCTGCATTTATTTATTAGAATAATAAAGAAAAAATACTGAGAAACATTAAAAATTGAAAAAGTTATGATGTTTTTATACTATGGTGTAAAAAAAATGCAAGGCTTCGGAAATAGCCCTCGTGTCATTTTTTAACCAATTTCAAAAAATTATATCTTAAAAAGTATATAAGATATCAAAATAATATTTTGCATTGTTAAATAAGGATGCCAAAAGGAACAAATAAAAAAATATCAACAAAAACTGAGACCATGGGTGACACAGCTGGATGTTTTGACGTGTAATGACCCTTTATATATATAATATGAAAGTGTTACGTGAAAGGTTTTCACGAGTATTTCAAAATATGTTAATATTATTATCTTTAGGGGTAACTCGCATCAAAACCAGATCCTCAGAAGGATTTTTCGTCAACTGATGTTTCGCCTGGATCGCACCAGGCATCTTCAGAGCCGTGTTGGTAGGTTTTCGTTTTGTGTGGTAGTGCAAGCACATCCGTTCGAACCGAGAACCAAGCACCAAGTGCTCGGACATGTGGATGTGCTTGCACTACCACACGAAACGAAAGCCTACCAACAAGGTTCTGAAGATGCCTGGTGTGATCCAGGCGAAACGTCAGTTGACGAAATATCCTTCTGAAGATCTGATTTTGACCCGAGTTACCCCTAAAGATAATAATATTAACATATATATAATATATTCAAGAAAGAAAAACAAATTATATTATTGATTTTTTTCAATATTTATCCAAAGTATGATTTTTATACTATCTTGAGATACTGAACTAGATAATATTTATGTTGGTAGCAATGAAAAATGTATATACATTTTTTTTCACCAGATCTTAAACAGATTGTTAGTACATATTTTGATTAATAAGTAATAAATTGTATAGTGCTAAAAAAATATTACTTTCTGATTAGTATGTCATCACGTATCGTGTATTAAACATACTCAGATTTATTGATATGTATTGGTGTTTGTGTATTCTGTTATGTTATTATGTAAAACTGTCTCTGTGGATATAAAATTTATGATGTACCTAATTATCAAATATTGATTTTATCAACAATTATGAATTTGTTACAACTTAAAGTAATAAGAGTAGAATACTAATTTTATTTAATTATTTGCATTAATTTAAAGTAAACTTGTCCTTTGAAAGAAATAAATTTATGTAATATGTATAATTGATCTGTGTATATATATACAGGGTGTCCCATAATCCAACGTATTCCTTTTAAGGGCTGTTATACCAACTCATGACTCGCTAGAATATGCAAATATGACCTCAGTAAAAGTACCTTAGTTTTCGAGATAATGCTACATTTACAAAGTGCCCGAAAATCTCCGCCATAGATTGGTTTTTCAAGTGCCACATTTACAAATTTCAATATTTTAGAATTGTAATTTATGTTACACAATCTTGAATAACTCGGCTATTGATCACAATCAAAAATAATTAAAAAAAAAAATTGGCGGAAAATAAAAATAATTATGCCCGGGTTATGAATTAAAAAAAATACTACCCAAATTTGATTGTTCACACTGAAAAAAAAATGTATGACGCCAACCTGGCAAATTATTGCAAAAGTTGGCGCAATTATTGTTATTTCCAAAATAATTGTAAAAGTGGCAATATCTCGAAAACTAAGGCACTTTTACTGAGGTCATAGGTATTTGCATATTTTAGTGAGTCATGAGTTGGTAAAGCAGCCCTTAAAAGGAATACGTTGGATTATGGGACACCCTGTATATGTATGATTTTGATTGTATTATATTCACATTAGAGGCAGTTTTTACAACAAATAGTTACTTATTTCTTTTTTGTTTGATTCACATGGAATTTATCAACACATACCATGCGAATACTTTTGTTATGTGTCTATACATTTATTATGTTGTCAAACCTAATTAATCATATTCAAATCAATATTCAAATTGGCACACTGACTACCATTTTATTTAAACACATTGTATAGTGGGATTGGATGGCATTTTCCAGTTTCTTGTACAATAAATAGTTCTGTGGTTAAATTGTATTAGGTGCACAGTTTGAATTATTGAGTGAATTGTTACTAATTAATTGAACTTTTGAAATAATTTATAATTATTATTTTTTCTCTTGCTTCTATTACAAAATTTGTCAAATATTTTAAAGTTATTAAATATGCATGACAAATTCAAGATTTAATTAATTTCCATTCTATATTACTAAGATTATTAAAAAAACATTTGTAATAAACATCGAAATTTTTAGTAAGATTGATAAACCTGCATTTTTTAAATACAAATTCACCAATTATTTTTAATCCATGGGTTGAAAGATTTACGATGGTCTTTTATAAATACATTTATATTACATAAGTAGTCTTTGCTAACAATATTTAAATTATCAATTTATTGTTAATAATATTATTTTGTTGTTATAATACTTACTCCTTATTAAAGACAAATAATTATAAACAATATACCTTCCTGTTTTATTTTGTGTTATGTGAGTTACGTTTAATCAAACCTGAAAGTAGTTTATAGGATGAAATAATTGATTTACTAAAATCAGCATAAGCTGATAATTTATTTTAAATTAAAAATACACGAGTTACCCTTAATTAAACCTGAAAGTAGTTTATAGGATGAAATAATTTATTTATTTTATACAAGAGAAAATTCTTTTTACAAGATGATTTATTTATTTATTTTAAGTTTTGAGTTTATTTTAAATTCAAAATACAAGAGAAAATTCCTTTTACAAGATGATTTATTAATTAGTTGCTTCAGGTTTATTTATTATAATATGTTGTAATGAGAATAAATTGAAATAAACTTCTTTTGAATATGAGATGAATTGTTTGTATCATGAAGGTGTTTGTATACTGTCAGCTGTCATTACCTTAGTTTTATTTACCTGTATTACCTATATGAATTACATACAATAATATAAAATTGTATTTATCATGATTGTAGTATATTGAATTTCACTTAATAGTTAATTTTTATCACGTAAAGTAATATCATATAGCACTTGTTTTATACAATTAATTTATTTCTTTTTTTACAAGCTACCTACTTGTATTATACAAGAAAAATGTTTAAGCATACATATTATTTCAGTTTGTTTCTTCATTTAATGTACACGTCATATTTCATTTTATCTCCAGAATGTCAATAGCTCATTGCATTTTGTTTGATTTATCTAATCTCTATGTCCAGATTGTGTCTTAATTTTCCATCACAAATAAAACAAATTAGCGTAATATTTTTTTCTTCGACAGTTTACCAATAATTGAAATATGGGAATTTAAATTAATGAGATATATTTTTAAACTTTATTCCCATCACAATGTGTATAAAAAATATATGCAATAAGTTTTTCAATAGATGTACATAGTATCTGTTTCTCTTATGAAATTTACATAACATATGTATGAATTATTATTAAAAAGTGCAGGGGGATTATATCTAATAATGACTGTAGAATATATACTTAAATTATTATTGTCAGTATGGCTGTAAAGCTTCCAGTACACAATGGCCCATGCATGGCCATGTGCCACGGCAGACCATCAACGCCTGTCGGTGAAAAAGTGTTCACACAATGGTCCATGGCTCATTACTGCATAGTGAGGCACTGACGATGGACGTCGAAGTAATCTCGGCCACGGCAATTTATTTGTATACTGCGTACAACTACTATATGAGTGTGTACCGGAACAAAGTAATAAAAAAAATTCTGGTTGGTTGGAAGAAATTGCCATTTGGAAATAAATCCGCCAGTATAGGTACAATTAAAATGTGCAAGAAGTTACAAATAAAATATATATTGTCTGTTTGTATTTTATGTTTGGACAGCAATTATGTCACAATATTAGCTAAATGTACCTAAACATAAAAAAATATTGTGCTATTTTATTTATATATAGTTAAATAGAAATTCTTTCATCTGGAGTTAGAAAAAAACATTCATCAACGTGGCCATTGCGAGCCACGACGCATGACCCACTGCCATTTGTACGCCATGAGGCACAATTAGCCCGTTTACACAATGGCGATGGCCTGCAATGGGCCATCATCGACCACTGTGTACTCGCAGCTTTATAATATCAATATGAATAATGCTAAATTTACAAATTTAGAGCAATTTCTGTTTTCAATTTTGATTTAGGGACTGATAGCAAAACTGTTTCAATTGAGATTTTAGAGTCAAATTAATTGGAAGTAGTTTCCTATCCCTACAAACATTTTGTTAAATGTGACAGTATTGTTTCAACTTATGTTAAATATATATCACATATGCATATTTTATATAAAATGCAACGAGGGCATGCTATTTCTGACAGTATTGAATAAGTATATATGAATGTTATAAAATAATAAGAAATTGTCGATTGAATAACTGCAAAATTTGCCTTCACACAGCTAATACTGGTCTCAGGCTGTTATCACTGTTAATAAAATTCCAGATCTATTTGAAAAAAACTTGTTTTCTTATTTCTTTTTGTATTCTCTATTTAAAAATTAATTGTAATTCGTTAAAACGATTATTATTTACCTTGAAGACTGACAACGTCAAGGAAATGATTTTTTCATTGGTAGATTTCTAATATTCATCACATATTTAAATTAGAATAATTATAATGTGCAATATAATATAAAAGGTGGCTGTCTATCTCCATAATGCTATGCAATGCTGGCCAGAAACGAATGGGTCATGTTAATTTTATAGTTATCATTAAAGTTACAAGATTGTGCTTTGAATAGGCAATAAATGTTTCTAAACTTCAATTAAAATATGTAGTTTTACTGATATCTATCTCAAATCTCTAGCTGCATACAAACGAAAGGCATTTTGGTCTAAAGTATTCAATTATTGATTTATTGTAAAAGTTACATTTCATACTTACACACTCTTTAAAATAGACACATTTCATACTTGGTCTTTCTGTTTAACATAAATTGTTACATATATAACAAAATGCCACTTATATTTATTGTATATTTTTTAGATTTTCCGCAGTATAAGTGATTTAATAAGGACATGTAGGATTTGCCAACTAATGCAGTTTCATTGACCGCTGCTAACATTGTAGGAAAAAACATTTATCATGTGTATTGTATAGTATAATAAAAATAATATTATTTACAATACACTACTTTTCTTTTGCATACCTAACAAGAAGTCGGAAAGAGGGAAGATTGATGCTTCTGAGATGTGTTAGGGAAGAATGTTGCGAATACCATAGACTGCTAGAAGAACCACTGTGTCGATACTAAATGAACGGCAAATAAAGGATAGCCTCTCTGACATTCTGCCAACATTGCATCCTTCCATATTTTAGACACATTGAATAAGGCCCCCCCAATAACTCATTATAATGGAGGAGCGTATAAGATCCGGATGATGCCCCATGACCTGCATTGACCTCCTTAGGTCCCCTACAGGATCTTCAATCAACAAAGCTCGTGAGGTCAAGGAGGAAGATGAATAAAAATACATTCAAAGTCCGTGAAAATTTCTTGGAATAATGAATAATATCTCGCCCTTGTGTGAAGATTTACTTAAATAAGGAGTTTAGGATTTTTTTATTCAAATCGCAGAGTAATACACAGTGGGCATCAGATACCCCTCACCCTAAGTTTCCTATGAGGGAGTGTACCCCCTGCAGAGGTTTCACGCAACTTCTTAATGGAATCTGCCGGTCGACACGGTCTGTCGTGCAGGGCTGACACAAATTGTGGATGTTTGATTTGTGTTAGAAAACATTTAGTATTTAGATGCATCGAAAATTTTGGTGAAAACCAATAATTATTAATGGAAAACATTTTTTTTATTCATAATGCATTAATCTATTTTAAATTGAATGATTTTAAAGACTTAGGCAATCAACATTGTACACATACAAGAGAATATACAAACTATTGTTTTTTTTTTAACATAATTATATTTTTAATGCCAATAATACATTAAATAAAATTATGTTAATCATGAATTTATCATTATAATTAGGTTAATATTTAAAAATACTATTTTGATTTAACTTCCACGGAAATAAAAGGACAGCAATAAAATAAAACGATGAATGAATGTTAACTAATCCAACTGTCGATTTGTTCAACAAAACTTTGTTTTCTTAACATATCGACAAAGTAACCCAACATACGCGAGATTTGTATGCAGGGTCTATATTTTTCACAGTTTTTCCAAACACCAAATTAGAGGCCTCGCAGCATATAGTTGTTTCAGTCAGGGGAACAATATATCTCAAACAATATTTTAAAAAAAGTAATTAGTTTTGCCTATTCATAAATTATTCTAAAATAATGAATTCTTAATCACAATTCCACCAGGGGGTAAGTCTGGTCTACCGGCAGAATCAAAACCATCCATGTTTGCCCATATCATGGATATAATTATCATATGGAGTTCTATAACATCTTAAGATATCATAGAACTCTATAGGATAACTAGTAAAACCCGGCAGACTTTGTCCTGCCTGTTTAATTATTTACCTCCAAATATGTATATAAATGTGGTTGATAGGTATGTTTCCTTTTTATTATTTAACATTCTTATCTAGATTCGCTAATTATAATTCCGTATTATTTTCCCTTCGATCCCTATTCATTCACTCATTTATAATTTTATTTAATTACTAGCTTTTATACCCGGCGTTGCTCGAGAAGGTAAATGTGAAGCAATATACCAACGTATCAAGAAAATCGTTTTCGTAATTTTGAACTGTTTATTTGTTATGATAAATTCAGAATGAGTAAAAAATATCCAATACAATAAATAAAAAATAACAAAAATAAGTTAGTTTTCTTAATAACTGTCCCCTCCGTCCTTTCAGTCCCTCCATCCGTCCCTTCCCTTCAGTCTCAAATAATGTAAAGGAAAGTGGTTTGAAATTTCAGTAGGATTGGACTGGGAAAGAAATTTCAGCAAGATTGGAGTTGAAAAGTGTTTTTATAATTTGAATGAATTTAAGCATTATGAAAGTTTAGTGTTGACCATAACCCCCATGTTCTTATATAGTGTTATTAAGTGCGAAAAGAGTAAGTTTCCGCTTGTCTTATCCACTTGGATCGTTGAATGAATTCCAAGTACATACTTTTTTTATTAATTCGTTTATGAGATGAATATATAAACAAACAAATATTTAGATAATTATCCAACTGTCGATTCGTTCAAGAGAATGAAATTCTATTGAAGGAAGAGGCAGTTTAAATCCAAGACGCGTGTATGAAGGAACACGATTGTATGCAGGGTCTATATTTTTCACGGCTTTTCCAACTTTGAAGTCAAAAAACACCAACTTAGAGGCTTCGCAGCATATATTTATTTATTTATTATATATACGCCCTTAATAGGACATTTACAAAAAAAAATACAGGATAAATAGAATAATGTAGGCACAACAAAACAACAATAAGTGTAGATACATCGATTATATAGGTACATAATAAAAAAAACATAAGTAGTTAAAGGAAGAACAATATAAAACAACATAATAAAATAAAATAGAGGTAAATGATAAAAAAAAAACTAGACATAAAAGAAAGAGAAAAAATAAATAAACAGTATTATTACATATTCAATTTAAACAACAAAAATAAACAAAGCAAAGTAAAAATCAAAAATTATAATATGCGTTAAGCATCCTTTTGAAACCATCAATAGTGTGTACATTAAATATATCAACAGCACTATATTGGTTTCCAAGGCGGTGCAATCTATGTACTGGTGAGTTAATAATAAAGTTATTTCGAAGATTCTCTAAATGAAAAGGTGCATTTTGACGTGAAGCAAACCTTGTAGGTACTCTGAATTTTATCATTTCAACTAGGTCAGGGGTGTCCAGTATGCCGTTGATTATTTTAAATAAACAAATTAAATCACAAATCGTTCTTCTGTTTGATAGTTTCGATAAATTTAAAATACTCATTAGAAAATCATAATTTAATTTTTCTAAAGGAATGGATAATTTATAATTTACAAATCTTAAAAATTTATGTTGAACCCTTTCGACCCTCAATGAGTGCACATTATAAAACGGCGACCATATAGTTGAATTATATTCAAGATTACTACGAACAAGTGATGTATATAGGGTTTTAAATGTATTAATAGATCTAAAAATTTTGACTATTCTCAAAATATAACCAAGGCATTTTAAAGCTTTATTAGTTGTTTCAGTTATGTGAGAAATAAATGTTAGCCTCTCATCAAACAATATACCAAGATCCTTTATTGATGTTACTTTAGTTAAGTTATTGTTGTCCATTGTGTATTGAAAATTGATACTAGTTTTATTTCTACAGAATATGATGAATTGACATTTAGTATGGTTTAGGTATAAAGAATTCAAAGCACACCACTCAAGTAAATGGTTAAGATTTAATTGTAACGCCATGCAGTCGTTTAAGTTCTTTATCGTTTTGTAAATTTTCAAGTCATCTGCAAAAAGTAAGAATTGAGCATCATGGAATATATCGACAATATCATTAATAAATAAAATAAATAAAACTGGACGCAAGTGAGAACCTTGTGGGACACCACTCTTTGCAATGAATTGATTAGATATATTGGTATACAATTTGACAGAGAGTTTACGTGATAATAAGTAACTGGAGAGCCATTTTAAAATACTCATTCCAATTCCAACCGAGTCAAGTTTTTTGAGTAATACGAGGTGTGAAACCAAGGGGCCGCCCATACTTTAATATCTTTACAGTAAAAATGCAATCAAAATCCCCCAGTTTGGAGTTTAGCATTGAGCTATACACATTGGAGCGCTATATACAGAACATTTGCAGGTAAGAATCTGTGTCGCATTGTGCGAGTAGTACAGCTACAACTGGGGGGCTTGCTCTCTCTTTCTAACTAGTTGTACATATTTGTTTCAAAGGAATTATAGGGAGTTATTTGGATGAAAATCAAATAATAATAAAGTAAAATTATGTTTTCATTAAAAATTATAAAACCAACTACCACACACTTATTTCATAAAAAAAATATTTATTGATATAATATAATAACAAAGAATACATAATATTGAAATGTTTTAAAACAAGAGATAAACAATAATAATTTATGTACAAACAAGAGATATGCGTAATGGTCGATCAGATGAAAATGCGTATTGATTATGATAAATAATTAATTTGATTATTATATAGAGAGATAATTTACTTAAATATTATAAATAAAATACTTGTGGTAGTAAAAACATGTATCCTTACAGATACAAATAAGTAATTGTCTTGAAAATTTACACTTAAAGAAATATTGGGCTCGAGGAAAAAAATATAATACATTTACATGGAAATAACTGACCTATACGATAAAGAAAATACAAAGGATTCAAAGCGCTAATTCTCCAGTAAATAATTTCTGATTGCACAACACAAGTTTTGTTTATTTTATATCACTACTACATTCAAATGAACTCGATATATAATAATCATAATAGGTAGGTACATTGTAATAAAAAAAATACAATAGCAGCAAGTATAACAGAAAAAAATCGTGCAATTAAAACGTTTTACATCAAATAACATAAAATAAGAATTATTATGAAATATACAAATATTATTGCAATTAAAAGTTTTACATCAACTAAAAATTATTGCAATTAAACCTTTTTGTACCAAATAAGAATCATAAAGCAGTAAATAATACAAGATTAATAAAAATTCTAGCAATTACATGTTTTACATCAAGAATTTTTAAGAGGCAAGTATACAAGATGAAAAATTTCTTTATCGTATAGGTCAGTTATTTCCATGTAAATGTATTATATTTTTTTCCTCGAGCCCAATATTTCTTTAAGTGTAAATTTTCAAGACAATTACTTATTTGTATCTGTAAGGATACATGTTTTTACTACCACAAGTATTTTATTTATAAATATTTAAGTAAATTATCTCTCTATATAATAATCAAATTAATTATTTATCATAATCAATACGCATTTTCATCTGATCGACCATTACGCATATCTCTTGTTTGTACATAAATTATTATTGTTTATCTCTTGTTTTAAAACATTTCAATATTATGTATTCTTTGTTATTATATTATATCAATAAATATTTTTTTATGAAATAAGTGTGTGGTAGTTGTTGGTTTTATAATTTTTAATGAAAACATAATTTTAATTTAGTATTATTTGATTTTCATCCAAATAACTCCCTATAATTCCTTTGAAACAAATATGTACAACTAGTTAGAAAGAGAGAGCAAGCCCCCCCAGTAGTAGCTGTCTCACTCTAACAATGTGACACACATATGACCAAAAAGCATAGATATAAAAAATTAATGGGATATTTTTTTTTTAATTGTGTATTTATTAATATGGTTTTTTTGCAGATTCCTTAGCGATCCGCAATAATATTTACTTTGGATAGGTGCCGTTAGAAACATCTCCAGAAGAATAACCCCATATTCTTGTATTTGTTCCTCCCATTTCAAGGCTGGCGAAATAGATAGGAGTGGTTATATTTTGAAACTAAAAGAAAACGTAGTTCCATCGGTTTTCTTCTCATCGATTGATGCTCCAGTACAAACTGAGGTATGTTGCGAAATTCATAAAAACAAATACCTATAAGTAAATATTTTTTTAATAAAATATCTTTTTATATTCTCAAGTATCGAATTATCATGAAATATGGTGGTACATTTCAACAAAATAAAATGCAATATGTCATATTTATAATTGAGTCGAAAATTTACTATAATGAATAATTTCTTTTTTCTAATTGCTTCTCGGGCAACTAATAGGTACTATGTCAAATATTAATTTAAAACGCACCCAATAACAAGTTGTCACATTCTGGAGACTTATGATATTTATCGAATTTCAGGAAAAATTATAGATGTAGACCACGATTGAACTGATCATATTTTGAAAAATAATATTATTACTTAAAATAAATAAAATCTCAATTTTTTTTACTTTTTCCACATAATAAATTTGTTTGACCATTGAGGCGTTTCGCTCGAAAAAGCATCTACAGAATGGTAATTGATCATATTTTTTTTCTTTTTTCAGGAATTTCTAGCAAATTTGCCCGGTACGTCTTCAATGCCAAGCGTTTCATCATCCAGTTTCATCATCAGAACTGGCGGATTTTTTTTTTGTAAATAAAATATATCTTTGTTTCTTTTGTACAACCTCCATTGTCACTCAACATTAAATAACGATGTAAGTCCCTTAATTAAAATGCAACGAACGGAACTTTTCGTTATTTTTTGTGTGTTTTTAGTTTGTAGACCTGAATTTTTCGTGTTTATTGATTTTTAAAAGGAGCGTTATTTTTTTACAAAATCGATGTTAAAGTAGTATTATTGTTAGGAAATCGATGTAAACAGCATTTCCTATTGAAATACATTTATCTAAAAAAATAATACCATTAAATACATTGAAAGTGGGTTTTGTCGATTTCACCCACAGAAATTTTATTTCATTAATTAATTTAAATTTTTCAATAATACTCTTTGAATTCTGCATATTGCAAATCTAAATTTCGTTTTTTTTTCTTCTAAAACTTGAGAATTCGCGTTGATCACGAAAAAAATATGCAATTCGCGAATAAAATCGAGTTTATCGCAAACGCTAAAAATCCAAGTTTCTAGTTATTGGGCATATTAATTTTTGCATTTTTTTTTTCATTATAAAAAAATACTAGCGAAGCGTTTTTTATTGTATTTTACCAAAAGACAAACGCGCCGCTTGTATATTCGTATAGTTATCAAATATGCACATGTACATTTAATTGACAAAAAAAAAACACAAATTTCAATTGAAGAATATAATATTTGGTTTATGAAAAACTCTAATAGGCGAGTTTTACAAATTATTCAAAGTAAAATCTCTAATTTCATTGAAGTAAATTTAGTTTCTTACATAATAAATGAAATTTTTATTATCTGCTGTCGTAGATATGTATATGTTAATGAAATTGTGTAATGTATATGTATTTATAATAAAAAACATATTTTGGGAATTCACATTAATATTATATGTCATTTCCCATCCCTACTGTCAAAACCCGCTGGTCGTTTATTCTAGCAATTGTTACATTTTATTATTGTCATATTGAGAAGGGTGTATTTAAGTTTCTTCTGTTTTATCTTATGTAGACCAAATGTCAAACGAATCTGGCATCAAATATTTCGCATATGGGCGCCTCCATCATATTAACTCCTCCAAGGTTTTACCTTATGCCCTAATTTTCCGCATGAGAAGCATTTCATACTCTTGCCCTTTTTAACTGTCAAGGCCACTGATTCAGTTTTCGACTTATTTCTTTCCTCCTCCATTAACAGTCTGGAAGTCAGCTCTTCAATAGTTTGCTTGTCTGAACTTACAGATTCCCACGCCGATCTGAAGAATTTGTATTCATCGGGGAGACACATCAAAAATTTTGTCATGAACATTTTCTCCGTAATATCTTCCCCCACTTGTTTTAACTTGCTTCGTATTTGTTCTAGTTTAGACAGATTTACTGCTATTCACTCGTTGTCAAATTCGAAGGAAAAGAATTTCTGTTGCAACAGGTGGATGCTAACAGTAGATTCTTTCTCGTAGATAGATTTTAACTTCGTCCATATCTCCGTTGTCGACTTGCATGTCAACAAATATGACAGCGGCTCCGCATCCATCCTTTGGACTATAATTTCTTGAGCTTTGGCATCATTTTCCTTGTCTTCCTTCGTTCCTTCCACTACATCCAATAATCCACGGCTTTTCAAAACTGTTTATGTCTGGCTGGAACTTCCAAACCCCACAGTTTTCGCTCCCTTTCAATACAATGTACGATTGCATTTTTAACAACACTATTAATCAGTTATATTCTATATTACTTCGTGACTGGACACATAATCTGACGTAAAATGTGATGAGTCTTTAATAATTAATACACAGATTTGGAGCAACACGTAGATTTTTTGCACAATAAGGTAAGGAAAAAGACCTAAGAACAAAACACACGCGGTGAACCGTGAACAGACGCTAGAGGGTAAAACAGTTATCTGCATTACCGACACTTGCACCACCATATGTAGAGGGTAAAACAGTTATCTGCATTAACATAGAAAAGAGAACTTCTGCATTACCGACACTTGCACCACCATAATATGGTGTCATGTCAATCATGTCATTGCATTTCAACTGTGATTTCAACCTAAGAGTATATAACATTATGGAGATGTTATGGAGTAATGGTATAAATCTACGTTATAGTCAATGTGGGGCTGCCCTGCCCCCAAGGATCACAATTCCATCAAAAACACAATTTCGGAAAAATGGTGACACGTAGTTTTTGAAATGACGGGTAAACAGTTATATTTACATACATAAACTTGGGATTTTTCACAATTGTAAAACATAAATTGTCAGCTATGTTTAAGGTTTTTTAAGTGCAATGTGTTTAGTGTCAACAATAGATAAGAGATTTTATTATGTCAACTTATCCGACATTCAAAAATGAATTGTGCGTTCTAGTGAAATTTAAAATTTCGTTCCTATGGCGATTGTTTTTTCTTGTCAGCACATCATTTATTGAAAAATAGTTGAAAAATAGTCAGTGACGGACGTATTCTATTGTGTTCTGTGCTGCATATTGTTTATTTTTATTATTATTATTGTGTTATTGTGTGTGTATATTAGTTTTATTTATTATTAGGTACTATTTATTTATTTGTTATTACTATTTGTATTTTCTGTGTTAATTTAACACAATGTTTTCGGTAATTATTTACAAGAGCTGTCCCTCGCCGATCGTAATAATTATTATATCAATAGATAGATAAACGCGTATATATTACGGGAAAAATAATAACTTTTGGCGGTGAAGCTTTAAAAAAATTAAAAAAATAAAATAAACTTACGAAAAATATATGGAACTTCTATGACGATTTGTTAGTTTTCTAACACAATTTAAACTTTCGAAAGTCACCGATAGGCGGCAATTCTGCCTCCAAACCTCTAGCGCTTTGAAAACAAATTACGAACAATGATAAAATTGCAATTTTCACATTCACACCCGTGGAATATATTATATTCCATTAAAATTAATGTAATCACATATTAATATAACGATATTCTTATATTCAAAACATGATTTTTAAGTAAAAATTAAGCACCAATATAAAAAAATAACACGCATTATCTAACTGAACAACACCAGGAAATATAAAAAGCATAGATACCATACGTCATTCTATTTTATTTTTCCAAAGATATATTTTCGTGATTATTACCAACACAAAAAATAACAAGTTTGAAAATGAGTAGGTAGGTACCTACAATATAACTTGAGCCGTTTCGCTGAGAAGGGGGCTATTTGCACGTATACCAAAGACGCAAATAAACACAAATTGGCGCTCTGCGCACCTGTAAACAATGTTAAATTGCTTAAATTGCTTTAAGTATGTAGACAATATAAAGTTCGCTCACGCGAGTCGCAATATTGTCTACATACTAACCTAACCAACCTATTTTAATCAAATGCTTGGTTAAAATAGGTTGGTTAGGTTAGTATGTAGACAATATTGCGACTCGCGTGAGCGAGTTGCATTACTGATTGAGTCAATAAATGTTGTAGAGAAATACCACTATCATTAAATTTACCCAAATTGAATAACGTTGAAATGATGTTCACACGTTATATTATTATTTTTATTGATATTATAATACAGTATATAATGCAACTCGCTCACGCGAGTCGCAATATTGTCTACATACTAACCTAACCAACCTATTTTAATCAAATGCTTGAATAAAATAGGTCGGTTAGGTTAGTATGTAGACAATATTGCGACTCGCGTGAGCGAGTTGCATTACTGATTGAGTCAATAAATGTTGTAGAGAAATACCACTATCATTAAATTTACCCAAATTGAAAAACGTTGAAATGATGTTCACACGTTATATTATTATTTTTATTGATATTATAATACAGTATATAATGCAACTCGCTCACGCGAGTCGCAATATTGTCTACATACTAACCTAACCAACCTATTTTAATCAAATGCTTGAATAAAATAGGTCGGTTAGGTTAGTATGCAGACAATATTGCGACTCGCGTGAGCGAGTTGCATTACTGATTGAGTCAATAAATGTTGTAGAGAAATACCACTATCATTAAATTTACCCTAATTGAAAAACGTTGAAATGATGTTCACACGTTGTATTATTATTTTTATTGATTTTATTATACAGTATATAATGCAACTCGCTCACGCGAGTCGCAATATTGTCTACATACTAACCTAACCAACCTATTTTAATCAAATATTTGAATAAAATAGGTTGGTTAGGTTAGTATGTAGACAATATTGCGACTCGCGTGAGCGAGTTGCATTACTGATTGAGTCAATAAATGTTGTAGAGAAATACCACTATCATTAAATTTACCCAAATTGAAAAACGGTGAAATGATGTTCACACGTTATATTATTATTTTTATTGATTTTATAATACAGTATATAATGCAACTCGCTCACGCGAGTCGCAATATTGTCTACATACTAACCTAACCAACCTATTTTAATTAAATGCTTGAATAAAATAGGTTGGTTAGGTTAGTATGTAGACAATATTGCGACTCGCGTGAGCGAGTTGCATTACTGATTGAGTCAATAAATATTGTAGAGAAATACCACTATCATTAAATTTACCCTAATTGAAAAACGTTGAAATGATGTTCACACGTTGTATTATTATTTTTATTGATTTTATAATACAGTATATAATGCAACTCGCTCACGCGAGTCGCAATATTGTCTACATACTAACCTAACCAACCTATTTTAATCAAATGTTTGGTTAAAATAGGTTGGTTAGGTTAGTATGTAGACAATATTGCGACTCGCGTGAGCGAGTTGCATTACTGATTGAGTCAATAAATGTTGTAGAGAAATACCACTATCATTAAATTTATCCAAATTGAAAAACGGTGAAATGATGTTCACACGTCATATTATTATTTTTATTGATTTTATAATACAGTATATAATGCAACTCGCTCACGCGAGTCGCAATATTGTCTACATACTAACCTAACCAACCTATTTTAATCAAATGCTTGGTTAAAATAGGTTGGTTAGGTTAGTATGTAGACAATATTGCGACTCGCGTGAGCGAGTTGCATTACTGATTAAGTCAATAAATATTGTAGAGAAATACCACTATCATTAAATTTACCCTAATTGAAAAACGTTGAAATGATGTTCACACGTTGTATTATTATTTTTATTGATTTTATAATACAGTATATAATGCAACTCGCTCACGCGAGTCGCAATATTGTCTACATACTAACCTAACCAACCTATTTTAATCAAATGTTTGGTTAAAATAGGTTGGTTAGGTTAGTATGTAGACAATATTGCGACTCGCGTGAGCGAGTTGCATTACTGATTGAGTCAATAAATGCTGTAGAGAAATACCACTATCATTAAATTTACCCAAATTGAAAAACGGTGAAATGATGTTCACACGTTATATTATTATTTTTATTGATTTTATAATACAGTATATAATGCAACTCGCTCACGCGAGTCGCAATATTGTCTACATACTAACCTAACCAACCTATTTTAATCAAATGCTTGGTTAAAATAGGTTGGTTAGGTTAGTATGTAGACAATATTGCGACTCGCGTGAGCGAGTTGCATTACTGATTGAGTCACTAAGTGTTGTAGAAAAATACCACTATCATTCAATTTACCCTAATTAAAAGTATTGAAATAATATTTTCACGTAATATTATTGTATTTAATGATTTTGTATTTCAGTATATATTGCAACTCGCTCACGCGAGTCGCAATATTGTCTACATACTAACCTAACCAACCTATTTTAATCAAAATTAAAGTAGGTTTAAAAAGGTCAATTAGGTTTGTAACGTATAGTACCTAACAATATTTTTTTATTCTATGAATGCGCTTATTTTAACAATATTTTTTCAAAACTATATCCAAGTATTATGTGTTTCTGATAGAAATACCCGGTTTATAGATTCTACAGTAAATTCGCTATTGTTAAGTTTATTATCATGTTTTTAAATAACATATTCTATATTGTACCTACTCGTTCTATTGATGAATTTAGAATTCCGATTATGGCAACATTTTAAATGAAAAATACGAACACTTCATAGCTTTATTGGAGGGAAATATCTAGATTTTCAGAAAGCCGTCCATTTTCGTCGTTCAATCGGAATAATTGTAATTACTTATTTTATGTTAATTTTGTGTGTTTTCTGTATCGTTTTTACGCGTGTGATTGTGTGGAAATTGTGATTTAAATATTATTTATTATTTACAGTTTAAAATAATGCCGTGTGAAGTTTGTAACATTAGTGATCGCGACGCCATCAGAATGGACACGACCAAGTCCTCGATTTTTTAATTGAGCATGGTGTTTTTAAAGATTCAACACCATGCGAAAAATGTAAGGTGTTTTTTTGTGCAAATATATTTCATTGGAATCCTTATTCAAAATGGCGTCAAAAATTTTTCACGACATGAAAATGTGAGTGTTGATAAAATATGTTATAATCGTATTTTTTTAATTATTGCTTCTTCAACTCTAGCGGTGAATTTCGAAAACTTGAGTAGAGTCAGGAAACCAACCATTTTTATAATTAATTCTGATTTTTTTTCATAGATTTTTCGCAATTTTATTTTATTTTTTTTAATTTTTTTAAAGCCTCACCGCCAAAAGTTACTATTTTTCCCGTAATATATACTTGTTTATCTATCTATTGATATAAAAATTATTACGATCGGCGAGGGACAGCTCTTGTAAATAATTACCATGTTTTCTGTTAACACAACGGAAATTATATCTGATACGGAACGGGGTGTCGGCACTACGAAACGACCGAAACTATTAATTTGTTTCTATTTAATTAGTATTACATTGTTGGCTATTGTGATGACCTTAATGTATGTTTTTACGGTCTATGCTGGGGCAAAATTTATAAGAGAAGCGTACCCCAATCCGGCCAAACCGTACTCCGACGAGGGGCCGAGACCACAGAACACATATACCCCGAGACCGTCTTCAGAGACCATCTCCACGGTTCGTCAATTACCAGCAATATTCTTTTTCGTTTTGCTGATATTAACCGTTTTGTCAGGATTAAAACATTGTTGGTTAAATGAAGATTAAAACCAATGTTTAAAGACTGATTTACCGATGCAAGTTTCTTGCACATACAAGAGCAATATGTAATTGAATGCAACAAATTAAGCGCAAATAAAAAACAAAAAAAATATTAAAAAGAAAAAAAAAGAAAATCTAAAAAAAAAATTCAAAATGAAAAAAAAAGAAAATCTAAAAAAAAAATTCAAAATGAAAAAAAAAGAAAATCTGAAAAAAATTTAAAAAAAAAAGAAAATAAAAAAAAAATTTCAAAATAAGAAAAAAGAAAATAAAAAAAAAACTTTGCCGAGATTGCTAAACTTCATGCCATGCATTGTATTTTTTGTCGTTCCTCATAAGCGGGGAGCGGGTGGTGGTGGGACCAATCTCGGCAAAGTTTTTTTTTTGCATTCATAAAAAATTTAATGCAAATCTTGAAAATAAATAATTGCAAGAAGTGCTTTTGTATGTGCAAGAAACTTGCATCGTGTAAATTGACCTTAATGCTGAAGAATATCTAAAAAAATATTAAAAAGAAAAAAAAAGAAAATCTAAAAAAAAATTTCAAAATAAAAAAAAAGAAAATCTGAAAAAAATTTCAAAAAAAAAGAAAATAAAAAAAAAATTTCAAAAAAAAAGAAAATAAAAAAAAAATTTCAAAATAAGAAAAAAGAAAATAAAAAAAAAAACTTTGCCGAGATTGCTAAACTTCATGCCATGCATTGTATTTTTTGTCGTTCCTCATAAGCGGGGAGCGGGTGGTGGTGGGACCAATCTCGGCAAAGTTTTTTTTTTTGCATTCATAAAAAATTGAATGCAAATCTTGAAAATAAATAATTGCAAGAAGTGCTTTTGTATGTGCAAGAAACTTGCATCGTGTAAATTGACCTTAATGCTGAAGAATATCTAAAAAAATATTAAAAAGAAAAAAAAAGAAAATCTACAAAAAAATTTCAAAATAAAAAAAAAGAAAATCTGAAAAAAATTTCAAAAAAAAAAGAAAATCAAAAAATAATTTCAAAATAAGAAAAAAGAAAATAAAAAAAAACTTTGCCGAGATTGCTAAACTTCATGCCATGCATTGTATTTTTTGTCGTTCCTCATAAGCGGGGAGCGGGTGGTGGTGGGATCAATCTCGGCAATGTTTTTTTTTTGCATTCATAAAAAATTGAATGCAAATCTTGAAAATAAATAATTGCAAGAAGTGCTTTTGTATGTGCAAGAAACTTGCATCGTGTAAATTGACCTTAATGCTGAAGAATATCTAAAAAAATATTAAAAAGAAAAAAAAAGAAAATCTAAAAAAAAATTTCAAAATAAAAAAAAAGATAATCTGAAAAAAATTTCAAAAAAAAAGAAAATAAAAAAAATTTCAAAATAAGAAAAAAGAAAATAAAAAAAAAACTTTGCCGAGATTGCTAAACTTCATGCCATGCATTGTATTTTTTGTCGTTCCTCATAAGCGGGGAGCGGGTGGTGGTGGGACCAATCTCGGCAAAGTTTTTTTTTGCAAATCTTGAAAATAAATAATTGCAAGTAGTGCTTTTGTATGTGCAAGAAACTTGCATTGTGTAAATTGACCTTAATGCTGAAGAATATCTAAAAAAATATTAAAAAGAAAAAAAAGAAAATCTAAAAAAAAAATTCAAAATAAAAAAAATGAAAATCTGAAAAAAATTTCAAAAAAAAAGAAAATAAAAAAAAAATTTCAAAATAAGAAAGAAAATAAAAAAAAAACTTTGCCGAGATTGCTAAACTTCATGCCATGCATTGTATTTTTTGTCGTTCCTCATAAGCGGGGAGCGGGTGGTGGTGGGACCAATCTCGGCAAAGTTTTTTTTTTGCATTCATAAAAAATTGAATGCAAATCTTGAAAATAAATAATTGCAAGAAGTGCTTTTGTATGTGCAAGAAACTTGCATCGTGTAAATTGACCTTAATGCTGAAGAAAATCTAAAAAAATATTAAAAAGAAAAAAAAAAGAAAATCTAAACAAAAATTTCAAAATAAAAAAAAAGAAAATCTGAAAAAAATTTCAAAAAAAAAAGAAAATCAAAAAATAATTTGTAAAATAAGAAAAAAGAAAATAAAAAAAAAACTTTGCCGAGATTGCTAAACTTCATGCCATGCATTGTATTTTTTGTCGTTCCTCATAAGCGGGGAGCGGGTGGTGGTGGGACCAATCTCGGCAAAGTTTTTTTTTTGCATTCATAAAAAATTGAATGCAAATCTTGAAAATAAATAATTGCAAGAAGTGCTTTTGTATGTGCAAGAAACTTGCATCGTGTAAATTGACCTTAATGCTGAAGAATATCTAAAAAAATATTAAAAAGAAAAAAAAAGAAAATCTAAAAAAAAAATTCAAAATAAAAAAAAAGAAAATCTGAAAAAAATTTCAAAAAAAAAGAAAATAAAAAAAAAATTTCAAAATAAGAAAAAAGAAAATAAAAAAAAAAACTTTGCCGAGATTGCTAAACTTCATGCCATGCATTGTATTTTTTGTCGTTCCTCATAAGCGGGGAGCGGGTGGTGGTGGGACCAATCTCGGCTCGGAAAATCTAAAAAAAAATTTCAAAATAAAAAAAAAGAAAATCTGAAAAAAATTTCAAAAAAAAAGAAAATAAAAAAAAAATTTCAAAATAAGAAAAAAGAAAATAAAAAAAAAAACTTTGCCGAGATTGCTAAACTTCATGCCATGCATTGTATTTTTTGTCGTTCCTCATAAGCGGGGAGCGGGTGGTGGTGGGACCAATCTCGGCAAAGTTTTTTTTTTGCATTCATAAAAAATTGAATGCAAATCTTGAAAATAAATAATTGCAAGAAGTGCTTTTGTATGTGCAAGAAACTTGCATCGTGTAAATTGACCTTAATGCTGAAGAATATCTAAAAAAATATTAAAAAGAAAAAAAAAGAAAATCTAAAAAAAAATTTCAAAATAAGAAAAAAGAAAATCTGAAAAAAATTTCAAAAAAAAAAGAAAATCAAAAAATAATTTCAAAATAAGAAAAAAGAAAATAAAAAAAAACTTTGCCGAGATTGCTAAACTTCATGCCATGCATTGTATTTTTTGTCGTTCCTCATAAGCGGGGAGCGGGTGGTGGTGGGACCAATCTCGGCAAAGTTTTTTTTTTGCATTCATAAAAAATTGAATGCAAATCTTGAAAATAAATAATTGCAAGTAGTGCTTTTGTATGTGCAAGAAACTTGCATCGTGTAAATTGGCCTTAATGCTGAAGAGTATCTAAAAAAATAATAAAAAACAAATAAAGACGGCGGTGAGGCGGTCAAAAATTTAACAACATTAAATTTAAATTACGAGATTGCCAATAACAATATTATAAATATAAATGATGACCTTCTAAATTCGTGGCTAAATAAAATAATACATACATACATACATACCATCACGCCATGTCCCTTGCGGGGTAGGCAGAGAGAACCGAACGCCACATTTTTCTATCCTGGCACGCATCCCTCGCTTCGTCCACATTCATGCATCGTCTCATACATGCTCGTCTATTGCTCACACTTCTAACATTTCCGTGTTTCAAAATTTCGTTCACATGGTCGTGCCATCCCTTTCTTGGGCGTCCCCGACCTCTCATTCCATTCCTTTCCGCTCTGTATATTTTCTTCGTCAGGCGATCCTCATTCATTCTCCCCATGTGACCAAACCATCTCAATGAAAATAATTCATTCTATATATCCAAAATTTCTCAACCAACCTTATGTTGACAAAATTTGGTCAAACAAATGGTTGAGTATTGGTGATTTGGACGCGGATTTAGAAGGTTTTATAATAGCGATTCAGGATAGAGTAATGAAAACTAAAAATTTTAATAATTATAGACATAAATGTAGTAGATTATAGTTGTAGGAAATGTTTGGCTTTCCCGGAAACGATCGAGCATATAATATCGGGCTGTTCTTTTCTCGCGCAATCAGAATATAGACATAACCAAGTAGCAAAAATAATACATCAAAATTTAGCTATTAAATATAAATTTATTGACGCGATAAACATAAAACCATTATTATGAATATGATCCAATTTAATTTTTAGAAAATAATAATATTTCGCTTTATTACGATAAAACAATATAAACTGACCGGTCAATTCAACATAACAGACCCGATTTAATAATACATGATAAAATTAAAAAAATAACATATATTTGCGACGTTGGATATTCCAAATTCTAGTAATATTATAAAAAATTTTGATGAAAATATTAGAAAATACCGCTTTAGGTAACGAGATAAAAAGACTTTGGCATTCTCGTACAATAATAATGTTACCGTTCATTTTTTCAGCCACTGGCATTATTCCAAAATCGTTAATCCGTAATTTAGAAATTATAAATTTATCTTAATAATAAAAATAAAAAAAACGGTAATAATGAATACATATGTAGAATCGTTAAAGTTTTTTTAAACGTTAATATTCGGGAATCAGTAGGGTTGTTAGGTAGTATAGAGACCTCCTCAGAGCTTAATCCTTTGATATGTTAAGTATCTGGATGGGTGAACTATTCCCAATTGAAAGCTTGATGATGCGTTTGTTGCATTTTATTTTGCTCTTTTAAATAATTTACAATTTACGCATTAATCTGCTAATTCTTTTGAGGAAGTGTATAATGGTAATAATAATTGAGTGTTATTATTTGTAGTGCTTAGTTGTTATTAACTCGTTGACTGCCACGAACCCCGATCGGGGTTATTCGGCTACTATAACGAACCGCCACGAACCCCGATCGGGGTTTTGTTTCGATACATTTTGTATTCAGCAATATTCGTCCGGCGTTTGAAGTGGACTGTCGTGTGTTTCGTGGCGTGAAACTATACACTTATTTTTTTATACGTTGAAGTGATTCACCGGGAAAGTCAAAAGTCAAAATACTACCTCAATAAACATATTTATATGTTGGCTTCTCGGGTACAAATATCCAAAATATAAAGGCAGTCAACGAGTTAATAATAATAATAAATTTCGATTATTTTTATAGCGCCATTTTTGTGATAACCTCACCTCAAGGGCGCTTTGAATATATTAGGGGTTTTTGTAAGACTCGCGGAAGAAGTGAGTTTTTAGGTGTTTCCTGTATAGTGCTAAGTTGTCTATTTGCCTCAGTTCAGGTGGTAGTTTATTCCACGAGGCTGGTCCAGCCACAGCAAAAGCACGATCACCGAAGGATGAAGTGTTGACTCTATTTATTTCAGTCGACTTGCCAATCATGGATGTGGTGGCTGACCGAAGTGTTTGTTGTCGCTCGTTTACGGTGAGAGGGATGCAGAAGTCTGAAAGATATGTGGGAGCCATGCCATGGATCGCTTTGAAAGTCAACAAACATAATTTTTACTTGATTCTCTCTGGCACTTTTAGCCAGTGAAGATTTCGTAGATGGTGTGATATGTGTGAGAATTTCGCGGCTCCGGTGATTAGCCTAGCAGCAGCGTTGAAGACGGATTGAAGTTTGTTTAGCTCCAGCTTTGGAAGGTATGCGTAGATACCATTGCAGTAGTCCAGGCGGGAAATAACGAATGCGTTTACTAGAGATTTCGTTGCTTCCGTAGGTATATTTCGTCTGATAGATTTTATTCGTCGTAAGTGGTAGAAAGCAGAGGATGTTGTGCTGTTTATCTGTTTTTTGAAACATAGACTGGAGTCAATATGTACTCCCAGAAGTTTAACGGCGGACTTGGGAATAATGTCGGTGTCTGCAACAGAGACAGAGGTGTTGTCTATGTAATGCTGCCGGCGGTGTGTGGCCATCCAGAGAAATTCAGTCTTAGTTGGATTTAGTTTTAGTTTATTTGAAGACATCTCTTCGATGCACAGACAAATTTTGTCTTTTAGAAGGCATGACTCACTCGGAGTTGAATAAAAGTACAGTCAACGGCGTAGCAGTGTGCAAGTAGATTATGCGATTTAACTATGTTAAAAATGTCCTTTGTGTAAAGTGTGAACAGTAACGGGCCAAGCACAGAACCCTGGGGAACTCCTGTCGTCACTTTTTTAGGGAAAGACTGTTCTTTATTTATTATTATGGTTTGAGAACGGTTTTGTAAATAAGATTGCAGCCTCGAGTGGGCTGTTCCGTGAATGCCATAGGATATGTTCAGTCTGTTTAAGAGAAATTGATGGTCGACTGTGTCAAAAGCCGCGCTCATATCCAGAAATGAAAGAAGAACTAGTTTGCCTGTTTCTGTTGCAAGGATTATATCTGAAAGTAATCAAAGGAGACCCGTTTCTGTGGAGTGATACTTTCTGTATGCTGATTGGTGGGTAGCGAACATGTTTTGTGATTCAATGAAATAGTTAATACGTGAAGCGACGATTTTCTCTAGTAGTTTCGACAAGAAAGATAGGTTAGATACTGGTCTGTAGTTGTTCAAATCATAAGGGTCCAGAGATGGCTTTTTCAGTATGGGAGTGACTAAGGCCTTCTTGAAGAGGTTTGGTACTACGCCTGAATTCAAGGGGGATGTTAAACATCATGGAGATAAAAGGAGACAGTTCGTGAGAGCACTTTTTGAGGAGCCATGTCGGAATGGGGTCGAGAGAGCAGTTTTTGGCTATTGAGTTTTTGATTAGCTTTTGAATATCATCTATATTAGTCTCATTGAAAATGTTGATTTGTGCTTTCGTGTTTTGTTCGTAATATGGTGCATCAGGAGAGGTTGTGTTTTTGAGGATATTTTTTATTTTGTTGTTGAAAAAATCCGAGACGTCGTTGGGGACCAGGTCTGTGGTAGGCGGTTGTATTGACTGTCCTAGGACAGAATTGAGAGATCTCCACATGCGTTGGGGGTCGCCTCATTCCGAGTCGATTTTTTCCGTCCAGTATGCGTTTTTTTTCCTATTTATTATGTCTCTGTAGTTTTTTTGTGCGTCTGTCCATTCATGTCTGTGAACTGTTTGTTTTTTAAAGGCTCTTTCCCGTTTCCTCATGAATATTTTTGCCTGTCGACACTCTTCGTCGAACCACTTGTCAGAAATTCGTATTTGTCGCCTTGTCGTTTGCTCAGGAGCGTGTTTATTTAAAAGTATAGTCAGTGTATTGTCATAGCAAGCAGTCATTTCGTCAATTGTGAGCGTTTCAAGTTGGTTTAGGTTACACAGAGGGGATCGTTGAAGTACACACTACCATCTCTTATAGGTCCTTGCAACGCTCCGGTTTTATGCACAAGGCAGTTACCAAAAAGGTGTTGGGCAAGACTTCTATAATGCTCTAAGTCAATCTTCGGTTAGTAGATGTGTTACCCGCACATCAAAAGCTATAGTTGAATGGCTCTTCAAAAAATACATCTACTTTCCAAGTACAGTTGCTGAGAGACAAAGAATTTCCAACAGGTGAAACAAAATATTTAGATTTACTACTTATGAACACTTTTTAGTCTGGTAACAGAACCAAGCTAGTCTCAATTACTTTCGGGTTCCATTATGCTTATATTATTCCTAAATAAATTTAAAAAATGTTAATAATTAGCGAAGACTTAATTTTCTAGATTTACTACAATGGCTGGATTTCCAGGGATTCTGGGCTGTATCGATTGCACCCATATAGCAATAGTGACACCTTCCGATCACCCTGAGGCATATAAAAACCACCATGGGTATTTTTCTCTGAATACACAGTTGGTAAATATGATAACACTGTATATTTGGTAGATTTTACCTAGTAGACACAAATAGACTATGTGTACTGAAAATGCATTTTTTCAGATCAGCGATGCCGACTTGAACATTATCCATATGAATTCTCGGTTTCCAGGGAGTGTGCATGATCAATTCATCTTTACTAACTCGATCATAAGAGATGAAATGCAGAGGCTGGCTGACAATCGAATTGGAATTTTTTTCCTTTTAGGTATAAATGAGATTTCAATACTTTAAAAATTAACTAAATAAACAAATAAAACCAGTAGAGCGAATCACAAATGTATAATTTGTAAAAAAAAGAGTCATCTAGCGTTAAAATCAAGATAAATCCCACACCAAATAGTTCTCATGCATGCTTGAAGAAAATACAGAACTTTTCAATTCGTTAAAAATCGTTACTGCATATTATGTGCGTATTTGTTTTTAAATTTTCATTTATCTTGTATTTTCTTGAATTTTTCAACTGTATAATCATTAACCCATTTTTCGCCGTTCTTCGAAAAACCGTCATATATGTTTGAAAATCAAAACCTAAAATACTTTGATTTAGATAAATTTGAAAAAAAAAATGATAAAAAAAAATTAGTTTTTGAAATATGAGTTGGTGCGCTACCGCACCGTCAGCGGAAAGGGGTGCTACCAACTAATTCAAGCTAAATACAATGTGATTTTTAAAAATACAGCATTTATTAAAATAAAAACATTATTCTATGTACAATTTTATACATTATATTGAGAAGTAAATATTGATAATAAATTTAACTTAAAAATACATTATTTATCACAAATATGTACAAAATTATAATACATATTTATTATTTAATAAATGTACAAGAAATAAAATAAAAAATAACCATCTGCATTCATAAATTATGAATATATTTTAAAATATTGACCAATTTGATTAATTCACTTTATAGGTCAATATCAAACCTCTCAAATTTAAGTAAAATCTTAGAAAAATTAGTATCTGTACGCCTAATGAATTGTTTGGACTGTAACAGATTGCTTCCGAGTAGACAATCGGCATACAGAAAACATCATTCAACGGAAAGTGGACTAATAAGGATTTTATCGGATTTAATCATGTCTGTTAATAACGGTTACGTGGCTTTAATAGCTGCACTGGATTTGAGTGCGGCGTTCGACACAGTGGACCATCAAATTCTATTGAGTAGGCTAGGGAATTCTTTCGGAATACGAAACAAAGCGATCGATTTCTTTAAGTCGTATCTGACAGATAGATGCCATGCAGTAAAGTATAACGGACATATTTCACAAATACTATCAGCTGAAACAGGCGTTCCACAAGGTTCTGTACTAGGCCCTATTCTATACACCTTATATACATGTGACATTCAAAAAATCATACATTCATTTGGACTTTGGTCACATATTTATGCAGATGAACCCAAATATATTTTTCTGTAAGCCAAGTGAAATACAAATACTGAAAAATAATATTGAAAATTGTATAACTGAAATAAACTCCTGGATGTCTTCAAATAGACTTACATTAAATACTGATAAAACGGAATTTTTATGGATGGCAACCCATAGAAAGCAACATACAATTGATCCATCACCATTTAATATTAATGGTGACAACATAACACCAAAATCTTCAATAAAACTACTTGGAATTCACTTGGATTCAGAATTGTCATTTGAAACTGTTATGTATTGAATTACTGAGTACCCCTCAGTGTTGAGTATTGTCACATGTGTCAGTCAGTCTGTCATGGCTGTCAAAAGGTTCACACTTAAAACTTGAGATCATTCATAAAATCAATAACATAATAGTGGCGACGAGAAAATATGGAAAAAGTGTTTGAAAAGTTTAATGTTGTGGAAGGAAGTTGGGAGACATACATTGAAAGATTTTCTTATTACTTAATAGCCCATAATATAAGTGATGAAAATGTTCAAAAAGCCCTATTTTTGACATATTGTGGAAGTGAATTATATGAATTGGTGAGGAATTTAGCATCTCCAAGGTTGACATCAGAATTAAGATTGGTAGAAATAAAAAACTTGTTAGATGTACATTTTAATCCAAGACCCAATGAGATTGTAGAAACATTCAAATTTCATAAGAGAAACCAACAAAAAGATGAATCTATTGCAGATTATATTGCAATATTAAGAAGGATGAGCACACACTGTAACTTTAAAGAATTAGAAAGAATGTTAAGAGACAGACTGGTTGGAGGAATAAGGTGTACCAAAACCCAAGAAATTTTATTAAGAAAATCTAACCTAGACTACACATCGGCAGTAGAAATAGCTCTATCTTGTGAGAAAACAGATAAAGATATTGTGTTAATAAATAAAAGTAATGATGTGACAAATGAAATAGATCTATCAGATCAATGTGATGAACCAATGTTAGTCAATAAAGTGACCGTTAAAGATTACAAACATTTAAAATGTTATCGGTGTGGCGGCAATCATTTGGCAAATAAGTGTAAATTTAGTGAGGCCCAATGTTATAATTGTAAGAAAGTGGGACATTTAAAAAATATGTGCCGTAGAAAGAAGGGAAAATATGACATAAAGGTTTATGATGATATTAAAATGAATAGTTTGTATTGTATTAGCAAAACATCAATGCAAACATCTCCAATAAAAGTGCCAATTGTGATAGAGAATAAATTAATATGTATGGAGATTGATTCAGGAGCAACCTATACCATCATATCAGAAAAACAAGCAAAGTTAATTTGGCCATATAGGTTACCATATTTGAGAGAAACAAGTATTCAACTACGAACTTGGTCTAATCAACAAGTTTCACTGTTAGGAGAGATAAATGTTGATATAATTTTTAATAAAAAAATGTTTAATTTACCATTGTTACAGGGGAAGGCCCTGGATTATTGGGCAGAAATTGGTTTGAACCCTTAGAAATAAGGATTGAAGGAATTTGTTTATCAGAAAATGTTTATAATATTTCTCAAGAAAGTGTAACAGAGAATTATCAAAGTGTATTTACAGAAGGATTGGGAGAGTACAAAGGCCCAGCTGTCACTATTAAAGTCAATCCAAATAGTAAACCAAGGTTTTTGAGACATAGACAGTTACCTTTTGCGTTGAAAGACCGAGTTTCAAATGAAATAGACAGATTGGTTAGCGTCGGAGTATTAGAGGCCATAACTTATTCAGAGTGGGCAACTCCCATAGTTCCAGTATTCAAATCAAACGGAGGTATAAGATTGTGTGGTGACTACCGCTCAACGGTAAATGCAGTGACAGAAACAGATACTTTTCCCTTACCAACCATCAATGAAGCATTAGCAGCCGTGTCAGGAGGTAAATTATTTACAAAGCTAGATTTAGAACAAGCGTATACACAAGTAACAGTGGATGAAGCAACATCAAAAATTCTTACTTTAAACACACACAAAGGATTGTATAAAGTAAAACGCTTACCCTTTGGAGTGAAGGCGGCCCCAGGAATCTTTCAAAGACTTATGTCAACATTACTTGCTGGAATAGATGGAGTTTCTGTGTTGCTGGATAACATTTTAATAGCAGGAAGTTCAGTAAAGATCCATAACGAAAGATTGGATGAAGTTCTTGAAAGATTGAAGGGTTCGGGTTTGAAGTTGAATAAATCAAAATGTATTTTTGGTTCAACATCAGTGACATTTTTGGGGTTCGTGGTAGATAACAGAGGAGTACATCCAGATGCAGCAAAGGTGGAAGCAATTAAAAATGTTAATGAACCAAAAAGTGTCACAGAATTACAAGCATTCCTTGGATTAATTAATTTCTATGAAAGATTTATTCCAAATAAAGCGACAATGTTGGAACCACTATACAGGTTACTGAGTAAGGACGTGAAATGGAAATGGGGTGTTAAAGAGAGTAAAGCTTTTCAAGCAGCTAAAGAAACTCTGTCGAGTGATAAAACCTTAGTACATTTTGATTTGAAGAAGCCAATAATATTGACGTGTGATGCTAGTCCTTATGGAGTGGGAGCAGTAATCTCTCATATTATGAATGATGGCACACAACAACCAATAGCCATGGGATCAAGAACATTAAGCAAATGTGAAAGAAATTATGCCCAGATAGACAAAGAAGCAGCCGCAATTATTTTTGGACTCTGTAAATTTAATCAATATTTATATGGCAGGAAATTTACTATTTGTACAGATCATAAGCCGTTACTAGGTATTTTTGATCCTAATAAACAAATACCTAATATTTTATCACCTAGAATGTTAAGGTGGACATTAAAACTGAGTGCATATGATTATCAGTTGAAATACAAACCTGGGAAAGAGATAGGTGATGCTGATGCACTCAGTAGAATGATGATAAAGGATGTGTCTAGTGATAGCGAAGAAAAAGAAAGTATATTTTATGATGTGTTACTTTTATCAGAAACTCCTAATACAGTGCCATATACAGTTAAAGATATTGCAAAGTTAACATCGCAAGATGTGCATTTACAGAAGATAAAGTACTGGATTTTGAAAGGATGGCCAGATAAGGTACCTGAGGTATATAAAGTTTATTGGACAAAAAAAATGGAATTATCCATAATGGAGGATTGCATCCTTTGGGGAAATCGAGTAGTTATTCCACCACCAATAAGGGACACACTACTAACATCTCTTCACGAAGCCCATGATGGAATGGTGGTAACAAAAGCAATAGCGAGAAGCTATTTTTGGTGGCCAAATATAGATAAAGATATTGAGAACATGATAGCAGCATGTGAAGTTTGTCAACAAGTAGGAAACATGCCTGCAAAAGTTATACATTCATGGGTTACACCAACAAATCCCTGGCAAAGAGTTCATGTGGACTTTGCCGGACCTTTCAGAGGGAAAATATTTTTTATTTTAATTGATGCATTCTCAAAATGGCCGGAAGTTAAAATTGTACCAACACAATCTTCTAAATATGTTATAAAGAATCTTCGAGAAATATTTTCACAACAGGGAATACCAGAGGTTCTAGTTTCAGATAATGGAACAGCATTTACATCTGAAGAGTTTAAAAGTTTTGTACAACAAAATGGAATTAGACACATTTTGAGCCCACCATATCATCCAGCATCGAATGGACAGGCTGAACGGACAGTGCAGTCTGTGAAGAAGAAATTACAGAAATTACCAACAGAGAATATTGATGTGTACTTACCACGAGTTTTATTTGACTTACGTACTGCCCCAAGTACGGTAACATTGAAAAGCCCTGCCGAAATGTTGAACAGAAGAAAATTTAGAACTCGATTTGATATCTTACACCCATTATCAACCATGGAAAGAAGAGAAAGCGATATTGAAAATAATAATAAAGTGAAATGTACAAATTTTCAAGTAGGGGAGAAGGTATGGTGGAGAAATTATGGACGCGGACCTAAGTGGTTAAAAGGAGAAATCAAAAGAGTGAGAGGTCCAACTAGATATATAATAGACACATGTCTTGGAATCGTGGTGGTAAGGCACATAGATCAATTGAAAAGACGTGTCGTGCCTAGATTGAGTATTGGAGAAACATCACAGAATAGATATCAGGAGTCCAACACTTCTACCGATCAA
Organism: Molanna angustata; assembly: GCA_963576475.1. Taxonomy (NCBI): domain Eukaryota; kingdom Metazoa; phylum Arthropoda; class Insecta; order Trichoptera; family Molannidae; genus Molanna; species Molanna angustata. The sequence goes on from OY754966.1 coordinate 18,511,477, forward strand.
ACCGACCGACGTGAGGAGCCTGGGACAAGCGGTCTCCAAGATAAACAGATTGAACGAGGATCGGGGATTGGGCAGGCTCTGAAGGATGAGGTGCAGAGATGGAGGGAGATTTTGGGTATTCCGGAGGATGCTGTGGTTTCACATTGAAGAGCTGTGGTTTGTGATTTGGGGGGTGAAAGATGTTATGTATTGAATTACTGAGTACCCCTCAGTGTTGAGTATTGTCACATGTGTCAGTCAGTCTGTCATGGCTGTCAAAAGGTTCACACTTAAAACTTGAGATCATTCATAAAATCAATAAACATAATAGAAACCCAGATTAATAATACTGTAAGCACATGTTTTTACCAACTGCGGAAATTGAAACCAATAAGAAAAAGTTTACCAGTAGATGCAGCACGTTTGCTGATAAATGCGCTTGTGGTTTCAAGATTGGACTACTGTAACAGTATATATGGTGGTCTACCACAAATCCAATTGGATCGTCTTCAATCCGTCTTTAACGCTGCTGCCAGATTAATTAAGGGCTCATCAAAATATGAACATATCACTCCACTATTAAGAGACCTGCACTGGCTAAGTGTTCCGGAGCGTATTTTGTTCAAAGACTGTTTGATGGTGCATAAAGCGGTAAATGGAAAGGCACCATCATACATAACGGAGCTATGTATACCACAGCAGATGACAAACCGGAGGACAAGGCTTCGATCTGCAGCAACTGCCGCTGGAAGTTTAGCTGAGAAAAACCGGTGTCACTTCACTAAATTCGGTGAACGTGCTTTTGCTGTAAGGGCACCGACTCAATGGAACAATCTGCCTCCAACCATCAGAGTAATTAATAGTGAATTTAGTTTTAAAAAACATTTAAAAACTCATCTGTTTAAAAAAACTTATAGTGTTTAATTCCTAGTTGTAATTGTAAAGCGCCCTTGAGGTGGACACACAAAAACGGCGCTATATAAGTAAGCCAGTTTTATTATTATTATTATTATAATTAATTTTTAATATGATATGATTCAGAACATCCACGGTGTAAAAATTCATTACATGCACGACAAGAAAAATAGTATGCGATTTGCATATCCGGCATCGTCTCCGAAAATCTGTTTTTTTTAAGTGATTGTTATTTCTTTAACTATTGTTTAAGCTAATCGACTTGGTCGACCTGTCAATGATTATTATTGTATTAGATGTATTTGAAGACTCATTAGATTTATAGTAACTGTTCTCTTAAAATTTAGAAGTGGAATTTTTGCTCTGGATGTATAATCTGATAGAGGCGCCAAGCATTACATAAAGCGACTTCCCAATAATTTGAAAATATGCTCCACCACCATTCGATAATAAAATTATCGTATTTAAATTATCATATCACAATTTTTATTCGATAATTCAATATAAAATTGTCAGCTAGGTTCACACCTCCCATAAACTTGTAAGTTATGAAGAACTCTCGGTTGAGTTAGCGGGGTTACGGGACTTTTTCTCTCGCGAATATCTCGTTATATTTTGAGTTGGTTCGATCAGATCAAAATTTGTTGCGACTGTGACAACTGCACTGTCTGTCTTACGAATAGTATACATGATTTGCTGTTTTGCATGTAAGATTTCATAAAACGATGTCACTACCCTATCACCTAAACCTAAATAATAACTATCGTTAACATTTCCCGAAGATTTTCCGGCATAAATATCGCTAGCAAATCCATCGTAGGACGCAAATGTCCATGCTTTTAATCCAAACATTATTGGTTTTCCATGAATATACATTTTGGAACTGTGCATTCCGCGATATGGTATCATTGGCTCGTCAATTGACAATGCATGAGCAAATATCTCAAACTGCTGAAAATTTTTATTCAGTAATGATACAAATGAGTGTACTTTATAAAGTTTCACTCTGATCAATATGAGAATTATTGACAATTTGCAGTATGCATTTCGAGAGTACCAACAGAGACTTGAAATTTCTGGCCTTGAAAATTTTCTTCCGACTTATTTTCGTCGATATCCTCTTCATCCGTCAGTTCTGAAGCCTCCGGTGGAAAAATGACCACCTGTGGTTCATCATCTAGATCATTGTCACTATCTAAATGTTCAATTTTATAGTCAGCAGCTTTTTCAGCGGTTAAAAAAACCTCTTTGAGCCATTCTGCAACAAATACAAAAACGCATATAAATGACAAATTCGTAATCTCATAGTACGCCTTTACGCTGACGGTTCGTTAGCGCACCATTGATATACTTGTATATAAAAAACACATTTATAATTCAGTTTTCGATTTCTTATGTAAAATATTGATAAAAGATACATTTTATTCTAAAATTAAAAAGTTAAAATGGTATTTAAATCATCATACATAAAAAATAAAAATATTTGAAAATATGCTTACCTGATATTAGAAATATGCCAGACTTCAACTACAGCTGGATGACAAATGACAAGAGGTATCCCAAATATTTGTGTATGTAAAAAAAGTTTGTAGTTTACCTGAATATAATCCTTAGAATAACTGTCTATTAAACAATAGGTTCTGATAAACGTCTCTTAAATGACTGGTGCGGTAGCGCACCGTCAGCGAAAAATGGGTTAATGTAAATTGAAGATAGTACTTTTGGCTCAACTTTTATACAATAAATGTAATGTAAAATAAATAAATTATAGCTGTAGCTTTCTGAGAGAAAATAAATATGTAAAAAAACATGAACTTTTTGATAAGATATTTTGTTTTCTATATAAAGCATGTATGTCAGGATAGGATAGTATGGAGGTCTGTCTTTTTTTCTTATCCAGAATATGAAAACAGGATGGAGGTATGTATGTTTGGAGATAAAGTATCAAACTATTGAGTCCCCATAGATATTGTTTAGTGTATACCTAGGTACTGCCATACAAATCGTATGAAGCAATGTCGTCACTAAATTCAATTTTTATAATAATTGTCAAAAAAAGTTTGAGATGTACTACTACAATGTTAATATTTTGTATAGCAAATTAAATTATGTAGTTGGGGTGTTTAACTTACGGGGGTTAGCAACTTTTGAATTTTTACTTTATTTTTCCATGTATCTCAAAAACCGTATAAGCTAGAACGCTGAAAATTGGTATTGGTATAGACAAATATAAAATCTCAAATTTGTTTTATCTAAAAAATTCAGTTCTTAAACATTTTTTGTTAAGAAAAACATTTTTTTTATTATAAATTTATGTTTTTAACTGCATATATTTCTAAAGTATTAAAAAATATCAAAAAAGGTGAAACACCCCAACTAGAAATTTTATCTAAATTATAAATTTGTATGTTTGTATCTATGTATGTATGTATGTATGTGTTGTGTGCGCTCCTAAACCATTCATCCGATTACGATGAAACTTTGGTGAATTGTCGAGAGTATAACAGGGATGGTTTCTGGATCAAAAATTTTTTTCTTCTTCTTCTTTTTCATCGGGTAATAGGTCATTTTACCTATCCTGGGAACCGTTCATCCGATTGCAATGAAACTTTGGTGAATTGTCGAGCGTATGACCGGGACCTACTGAAGGGACGGGAGTCACTGAAGGGACGGGAGTCACTGAAGGGACGGGAGTCACTGAAGGGACGGGAGTCACTGAAGGGACGGGAGTCACTGAAGGGACGGGAGTCACTGAAGGGACGGGAGTCACTGAAGGGACGGGAGTCACTGAAGGGACGGGAGTCACTGAAGGGACGGGAGTCACTGAAGGGACGGGAGTCACTGAAGGGACGGGAGTCACTGAAGGGACGGGAGTCACTGAAGGGACGGGAGTCACTGAAGGGACGGGAGTCACTGAAGGGACGGGAGTCACTGAAGGGACGGGAGTCACTGAAGGGACGGGAGTCACTGAAGGGACGGGAGTCACTGAAGGGACGGGAGTCACTGAAGGGACGGGAGTCACTGAAGGGACGGGAGTCACTGAAGGGACGGGAGTCACTGAAGGGACGGGAGTCACTGAAGAGACGGGAGTCACTGAAGGGACGGGAGTCACTGAAGGGACGGGAGTCACTGAAGGGACGGGAGTCACTGAAGGGACGGGAGTCACTGAAGGGACGGGAGTCACTGAAGGGACGGGAGTCACTGAAGGGACGGGAGTCACTGAAGGGACGGGAGTCACTGAAGGGACGGGAGTCACTGAAGGGACGGGAGTCACTGAAGGGACGGGAGTCACTGAAGGGACGGGAGCCACTGAAGGGACGGGAGCCACTGAAGGGACGGGAGTCACTGAAGGGACGGGAGTCACTGAAGGGACGGGAGTCACTGAAGGGACGGGAGTCACTGAAGGGTCGGGAGTCACTGAAGGGACGGGAGTCACTGAAGGGACGGGAGTCACTGAAGGGTCGGGAGTCACTGAAGGGTCGGGAGTCACTGAAGGGTCGGGAGTCACTGAAGGGTCGGGAGTCACTGAAGGGACGGGAGTCACTGAAGGGACGGGAGTCACTGAAGGGACGGTAGTCACTGAAGGGACGGGAGTCACTGAAGGGACGGGAGTCACTGAAGGGACGGGAGTCACTGAAGGGACGGGAGTCACTGAAGGGACGGGAGTCACTGAAGGGACGGGAGTCACTGAAGGGACGGGAGTCACTGAAGGGACGGGAGTCACTGAAGGGACGGGAGTCACTGAAGGGACGGGAGTCACTGAAGGGACGGGAGTCACTGAAGGGACGGGAGTCACTGAAGGGACGGGAGTCACTGAAGGGACGGGAGTCACTGAAGGGACGGGAGTCACTGAAGGGACGGGAGTCACTGAAGGGACGGGAGTCACTGAAGGGACGGGAGTCACTGAAGGGACGGGAGTCACTGAAGGGACGGGAGTCACTGAAGGGACGGGAGTCACTGAAGGGACGGGAGTAAGTTAAGGGACGGAAGTAACTGAAGGGACGGAAGTAACTGAAGGGACGGGATAAACTGAAGGGACGGGAGTAACTGAAGGGACGTGAGGTACTGAAGGGACGGGAAGTACTGAAGGGATGGGAGGTATTGAAGAGTCTGAAGCGACAGGTGGTTATGGAGGACGATTTTTAATTATACAGGCAATACGAAGATTGCCGGGGGTTCACTAGTTTTCTATAAAAAATATGAACATTGTAGTAGTACATCTCAACCTTTTTTTAACAATTTTTATAAAAATTGAATTTAGTGATGACATTGTTTCATACAATTTGTAAGGCAGTAATCACTACACAATATCTCACTCAATAGTTTTATACAGACTTAATTCACAAACATACATCATGCTGTTTTCATATTCTAGGTAGGAAAAATAGACTGACTTCCATACTATCCTATCCTGACATACATAACTACATGTTTATATAGAAAACAAAATATTTTAAAATATTTATTAATTTGTATACTTCAATTATGCATAGTTACTATCGCCATCGACAGTTGGATCTCATGTGTTACATTCAACTAGTAATTATTGTGTATCTTATCTCTAGTTGCTTAACTATGTTAGTATGAGTGCTAGTTATTTGAAATCATATTGTCATTAAATCATAAGGAAATGACTATAGTCAATGGGTAGTAGGAATGAAAAACTTATAGACCGCAGAGCGGTATATTTATTTTTTTAAAGGAAAAGGCAAACAAAATACACATAGTAAATGAGAACAGAGTGTCTGCGAGTATATCACTGAGTCTATATCACTGTCTGTATCACTGACTCTATTTCACCGTGTCTGTATCACTGACTCTATTTCACTGTGTCTATATCACTGTCTGTATCACCGACTCCATTTCACCGTGTCTATAATCTCTGTCTGTATCACTGACTCTATTTCATCGTGTCTATATCACTCTGTAAAGCTGTCTCTATATCAATTTGTCTTGTCTCTATCTGTGCTGACTAGTCATCATATTCTGGAATATCAGAATACTGAAGCCTAATCTGAAAAAAAAGATGATATCATATTTTTTTTATATTTGAATAGAGACCAAGTTGAAATATATATAAATGATGGATACATATTTTCTAATGTTTCTGTGTCTAATCCGAGCACACTAATGAAGATGCGCTCTGTAGCTGCACCTACATAAGTGTGCTCGGAATAATAATAATCCAGCGCTCTCGAGGTAGTCATAGGCTACTGAGAAATAAGGTTATTATACATCCATGTATTTATACACAAATGTGTTACAGGAGACTCTGGATATACAGCTGAAAAGTACATGTTGCTGCCAATACTTGATGCAGAGCCAAATACTCCAGAATACAGATATACTCAAACACATTGTAGTGTCCTTAACGTAGTGGAGCGACTAAATGGTGTTTTAAAGGCAAAATTTAGATGTCTACGAAAAGATCGTGTTTTGCACTATGCACCAGAGACAACAGGACTAATAGTCATGTCCTGTGCTACACTACACAATATGATGCAGGTTTATAGGTAAATTGTTAATATCATTCTTTTATTTACATTGTTTTTATTAATGTTTCCAAATATGTACCGATTTTCAAAACATAATTTTATATAGTTTAACTGTATTGTTTCTTTCCTTCAAGTACAATACTATAAAGATGAAATCTTTTTCAGAATCCCTACTCCTGAACCTGAGAATCAAGATTCAATGCCAAGTAATGCTGTCCTTCATGAGAGGGGTGCAAGTCAACAAACTGGGAGATTAGCTGAAGCATAATAAATGGACCTCGGTGTCATCATTAATTTTTTTGGAATTAAAACATCATGTATTTGTGACTACAGAAAAGAGCAGTTGTTATAAAGATTGAAGGTAAATGTGATAAATAAATCCCTTCGTACAGTTTTATTCAAAATAAATATTATAATTACCCAGGTAGTCGCTATTTTCGAGAAAGACTCTAGCACCCTATTTTGCTTCTCAAATTGTTTATTAATAGCCTCTGTGTTCTCTCGGACTGCTTCTGTTATAGCGGTCATGCCAATTTTAAAGCTGTCAGCAACAACCATAAGGCTTTTACTGATATCCTAGAAAAACATTAAAAATTTTATGATATTATCTATTATATTGAATACGTCTCCCTCCACAATCTGTACATGGTCGTGGCCGCTTAGCATGTGCGCGTATTGCCAGTAAAATAATTTTACCCAATTTTATTTTACGCATTCAAAATATTTCTCTAATATAAAAAAATAATTTGAAACGAAAAAGTACAAAATTATCGTTTAAAATGTATTTGCAACATCAATTGATAATAAATTAAAATTACAAATTACTTTGTTTACACCACTAGTGAGTATTTAGATATAGTTAACTAGTTGCGGAGCTGACCCGCTCCCTCATCAGAACAAACTAATACTAAAACTTAAAACTATGTAACAAACGTGTGTAGTGTTATTGCAGTTAGGGGGAGGAGTTATAAGTGCGTGTGGGTGGTAGTGGAAAGATATTGAACAGGGGCGTCCGGTTTAAATTTATTTGATTATTAATTATTGTTTCTTTTTTATTTATCGATTTTTGTATCTCCAAAGCCTCCAAGTTGTCAAGTCTTGGACCCTCCTTATTTATATGTAAGATTTTAACACCCGTTTCTTTGTCAAATGAATGGCTACTGTTTATTAAGTGATTGGCGAACTCGGAAAAATTATCACTTTTTAGACACCTCATGTGTTCTTTAATTCTTATTTCAAAGTTTCGGCCAGTTTTACCAATGTAAAAGGCCGGACAATCACTACAATTCAATTTATACACACCAGAATTACTCAATATTTTATTTTTATCTTTGTTGTTACCCAAGAATCTACCCACATTATTATTTGTATAATACGCCGGTTTTATGTCTGACGGTAAATCTTTAGCTATCAAGGAGTTTAATGTATCATTAACGTGTAACATTCGACGCCATTTTTGTTCATCTACATTATTGACTTCCCTACCATTGTATAGATACTTAACTCTAGTTTCCTTTTTTTGTATTTTATTCATAATATTATCTATAATTTCTATATCATATCCATTGTTTAATGCGATTTGTTTAATAGTTTTTAATTCTTTGTTAAAATTCTCATTTGTCATAGGAACATTTAATAACCGATATAACATTGAATAAAAAGCAGATAACTTATGTGATGTAGGATGATTAGATAAATTATGTATCACTGTGTCGGTATACATAATATGTAGGTTTACGGTAAATACTAAAATCGATTATGTTATTCTTCAAAGTTAATGTTAAATGAAGAAAATTCAAAGTATAATTATTATCTATTTCAAGGGTAAATTGTATATTTTTGTGGAATGAATTAATTAAATTGAGGAACATGTTTAATTGTCGGACACTTCCCGTCCAAATGCAAAAGACATCATCCACATATCGTCTCCACCGTGCTACATATTTTAGTAATGGTGATGTACAGTTCAAGATCTTATTTTCCAAATGGTCGACAAAGATATTAGCGATTAAAGGACTTGCGGGTTGCACTTAAAATAAATGATAATATTGTGCTTTTGAAAGAAAACCCTAACTTATTAACTAATCATGTCAATAACTTTTTTAGTGAAGTAGGTCAAAAATTTGCCAATAATTTGTGTAATCTAAACAAAACTACTGAAGAAGTCCTAGTGAACAACTTTCAACCAGCTTACAGTGATCATTGTTCAAACTTTTATTTTAAATCGACAAATGATGCTGAAATATCAAAAGTAATAGGTGATCTTAAAACAGGCTTCTCTAGTGGTAGTGATGGCATCAGTTCTATGATTTATAAACAGCATTGCTCAAATTTATCTAAACCTATTTCACACATTGTAAACCTTAGCTTTAAGACTGGTATTTTCCCTGATCATTGTAAAAGTGCCAAAGTGATTCCCCTTTTCAAGGGAGGTAACAGTTTAAATATAAATAATTACAGGCCTATATCTCTACTTAATACCTTATCTAAAATAATTGAGAAACTAGCTAAAGTCAGGTTAATATACTACGTTGAATCTAATAAAATTCTTTCAGCTAACCAATTTGGTTTTAGAGAGAACATGGGGACAAGTGATGCTATTCTAAAGTTGATTTCTACGATAGTAAATGCGCTAGATGCGGGTGACAAGGCTATAGCTTTGTTTTTGGATTTATCGAAAGCATTCGATACTGTTTCTCATGGTATCCTTCTCAAAAAACTTAAAGCACTTGGCATTAATGATAAGACTTTGAATTGGTTTAAAACGTACCTTAGTGGTAGAACTCAACAAGTGGAAATTAATGACTATAAAAGTTTGAATATTCAAATTTCATATGGTGTTCCACAAGGCAGTGTTATTGGCCCAATTTTATTCTTAATATACATAAATGATCTCTGTAGCTTAAATATTTCTGGTACTATTGTTACGTTTGCGGATGATACCGCGTTAATATTTACTGGCAATTCTTGGGAGGCAACATATTCAAAATGTAATCTTGGATTAAATGTTGTAAAAAAATGGCTTGATCATAATATTTTGACCTTAAATTCAAGCAAAACTAAATATATTACTTTTAGTATTTCTTCCAAAAGCCAACCTTCAATTCAAAAACCTGTAATCCAACTGTCGATTTGTTCAGGAGAACTTTGTTCTCTTAACATATCGACAATGTATCAAGCCAGAATACGCGAGAATTGTATGGAGAGGTCTACTTTTTTCATGGCTTTTCCAACTTTGAAGTCAAAAAACACCAACTTAGAGGCTTCGCAGCATATATGTTCCATACACGGATTTACTCAGAATTCGGAGTAGAACATTTCGTGTGTCTGTGTGTGTGTGTGTGTGTGTGTCTGTGTGTGTGTGTGTCTGTGTGTCCGTCCCCCCCTTATAACTTTTGATCCGCTCAATTTACAGAGCCTAAAATTTCAGAATATATAAACAGTTACAGGCCTACAAAACTTTTATACTCGGAATTTTGAATTTTTGTTTCAGTCAGGGGTTATCAACTTTTGAATTTTTATTTTATTTTTCCATATATCTCAGAAACCATAAACCCTAGAACGCTGAAAATTGGTACAAACATAGACAAATACAAAATCTCAAATTAGTTTTTTCAAAAAAATTCCAGGGTTTCTCAAACATTTTTTATTAAGAAAAATATTTTTTTTATGATAAATTTATGAGTTTAACTGCCTATATTTCCAAAACTTTTAAAATTATCGAAAAAAGCCGAAACACCCCAACTAGATAATTTAATTTTCTATAAAAAATATTAACATTGTAGTAGAAGATCTCAATTTTTTTTTAACAATTTTTTTAAAAATTGAATTTAGTGACGACATCGCTTCATACATTTTGTATGGCAGTCGCCTATACACAATATGTAAGAAGACTTAATAGTTTGTTACTTCATCTCCAAACATACATACATACCATCATGCAATTTGCATATTCTGGGTAGGAAAAAGGATCTTCCTCCATACTATCCTATCTTGACATACATACCTACATATGTTGTATAGAAAACAAAATATCTGAAAATATTCAATAATTTGTATCTATGGGTTTATAGTTTGGTACATATTCTTCAACTATACATACTATCGCTATCGACAGTTGGATCTCATGTGTTACATGCAACTAGTAATACATACTTGTTCTCATACTTGCACTTGTGAATCCTTAGAAAGAGTGGACAGTATCAGGTATCTTGGTGTAAAAGTTGACAAATTTTTGAAATGGAATGAACACATAATTCTTATATCTAATAAAATTAGAAGATTAACATATATATTCAAAGATCTTCGATATATTTTAGATAAAGATAAACTGAAAACTGTATATTTCTCTATTGTTCAGTCTTTGCTGTCATATGGCATAGTATGCTGGGGGGGTTGTTACAGAACAAATTTAGAACCACTAAATATAGCACAAAAATTGATCCTGAAGGTCATGTATAGAAAAAAATTTGTATATCCATCTGAACTATTATATAATGAGTGTAAAGTTATGAATGCTAGGGAGCTTTACATATTGAAAGCACTGTGTAAATTTTACAGCTGCATTGATTTGGCACAGAGAACTCAGCCGGTGCGTTTCACTAGACTGGGAGCTTCTCTAAATTATCAGCCGATAATTGTTAAATCAACATTTGGACAGAGAAATTATTTTTATCATGCACCATTACTGTTTAACTTCCTTCCAAATAATATAAAAGCATTGAAAACACTTGCTTTGTTCAAGAGCAATGTCAAGCAGCACATTTTAATTAAAACCTCTCCCATCAATTCATTTTTATTTTAATATTTATTTTTTTGGTGGGCTCTGAAGTGTATGGTCACCCTATACATGTCATGTTCTTTTGTGTTAGTTGTCTGTGTGTTGGTTGCATAGATATTATTGTCACAGATATATTCCTTGTGCCCAACTGCAGACAACATGTTGTAACATAGTATTTGTTAAAAATATTGTATCTTTTTTTTGACTTGTGTTTTGTTATTGTTTTTTTATTCATTATGCTAAAATTATAATATTGTTCAAATTTCACTCGTTGTTGTAAAGTCACTCATCTCGATACAGGTTCAACCCTAGTGAGATGATTGACTGTAATGTTTTTTTATGTACCTTTATAATTGTTGACAAAAAATAAATAAATAAATAAAATAAATAAATTGTAATATGATACCACAGCCTATTGAAATTTATGGCCTATTGAAATTACACAAAGAAAATAAACCTATTAGACCTGTGGTATCATATTACAATGCTCCAACATTTAAATTAGCATCAACAATAATATCAATAGTTAACAATAGCAATTTATTTAAGCCTACCTATGCCATTAGCAATTCGTTACAACTAATAAATGACCTTAAAAATAAGATATTCCCTAATAACGCGCACTTATAACTCCTCCCCCTAACTGCAATAACACTACACACGTTCGTTACATAGTTTTAAGTTTTAGTATTAGTTTGTTCTGATGAGGGAGCGGGTCAGCTCCGCAACTAGTTAACTATATCTAAATACTCACTAGTGGTGTAAACAAAGTAATTTGTAATTTTAATTTTTTAGTTAAAATGTGCCACAAAAGTATAGCTACGACGTATAAAGATATCAATTGATAATATTACTGTTCAAAAAAGAATTTCAAACACCAATAATATTTATCGTTATTAATAAATCTGCGGAATACGTAATTGAATACTGGCAGCATTCTGTACGAGGACAATGGACGGATTGACATTTGACGTGACGCATCGCATCTAATTATTTGGTGTTATTTTGTTTGTTGCAGGTATTTAGTGGATGCTCCGTGGATGCCTGCTACCAAAACACGACAAATCAAGAGATGGATGAGTTAGATATGACAGAACAGCTTGCGAAATGCTAGGCGAAGAGTAGTTTTTTAGTACTGTCAACATATCCGGAAGAATTGAAGCTGCAATGAGTACAATTGCTTTTGCATTCTTCGGTGTTCAGATTGCAGACGTGCCTGGTACCGGACCATACTATTTGAAAAATTATAGTCTGTATGTTTATGATGCAGATGAAGTTGTAAAGGTACGTTAGTTAGTGTGTTCTATGGGGTACGTATGAGACACCCTTTAAATGTAAGGTGTCAACAAAATAGAAGAAGCTCGATTTGAAATTTTTGGCGGTCCAATGAGAGATATTTTAAACAAACCATCGTCAATCGGTAACAACTATGCAATTTTATTCTAGCTGTATCTGGGGAGGTCTACAATATAATACATTGTGCTGGCGAGCTGTTCCAACAAATGCATACATAGTTTGTGAATCACTTTGTTTAAAGTACATAAAATAATCTATAAAACTGAACGATATGAAAATCTATAAAACTGTTGTAGACATTACTGACTGTTAGGACTTACAACTTGATCCTGACATTCAGCTTACTATATAACACAATTATTAGAAGTCAATTGGAGCATGAGTCAGTCATCTGGAATCCACAATTTTGACTTACAGACCTTCTGAAAATTATTAACTTCAACATACACATTTTGTACTCTCTCATATGTATGCTTTGAACAACATTTTGACAAATAAGTATGAACATGTTCACTTATGAAATACTTCAAATTTATTTATTTACATGTACCGAATATGTATTTCATTGTGAAAAAATCTTGAGAAGCATGTCTATATACATTGAAATATTATACATGATAATATTATGTGCTTAAGTAAAATTTAAATGTTTTTTTAGCAAGATGATTCATTTATATCAATAAATATACACCAATAACTTATTGTTTAATATCTATTATGGTAAATTTATTAATATTTTCATTACAAATCACTATTGATAACATACAATACTTATTTAAACATTTTGTTCATATTGTTTTCCATATATTATATACCCTAATTAAAAATATTTATTTAAACTGTGAACGTTTTTATGGATATAAGTAAGGTTCTCTATTAGAGATATTGTGTAATGGTATGTAATACCTATATGTAAAACAAGAGTCCTACAATTTGATTTTTTCTTTATATAATAAATTCAATAAACTAACAAAATATTCTAGCATGTATAAAGGCATCCTTAAGCGTTGATTTATATGGTGCAGATTATAGGGCAGGTCTATATGATGGTGAACGTTTGTATGGATATTAGTTTGTAGTATATATTATGTATGTAATACAAGTGTTCTACATTTTGATTTTACAAATATTATGATAACTTTATATTTACTCATATATGTTGGGTGTTCCAGGGTTAACTTATATTTAATCATATGTTCAATAGAGAAAAGAGTGAAAGCAGAACAGTGTGTCAAATAAAAGTAGAGAATGAATGGCTTGAACAAGTCGACGAGTATGTCTATCTGGGTAGTATGTTCCAACGGAATGGACGGCCTGATAAGGACATTGAAAGAAGAGTTATGGCAGGAAACAGAGTGAATGGAGCGCTTAGACCAGTTATGAATGATCGCAACATTTCAAGAGACGCTAAAGTTGCCATTTATAACGCAATCGTAGTGCCAACCTTGACGTATGCAAGTGAGACCTGGACATGGCAGAAGTCGCATGAAAGCAGAATAAATGCACTTGAAATGAGATCGCTTAGAAGAATTTGTAACAGAACGATGTATGACAGAGTTCGGAATGAAGATACAAGGAAAGAATGTAAGATGAAGAAAGATGTAATTAACAGAATGAAAGTTAACACATTGAGATGGTTTGGCCACTTGGGAAGAATGAACGAAGAACGCCTGACGAAGAACCATGTATAAGACTATGTATGAATGTTGATGAGGCGATGAATGTGTGTCAAGATAGAAAAATGTGGCGTTTGGTTCTCTCTGCCTACCCCGTGAGGGACATGGCGTGATGGTATGTATGTATGTTCAATATTGTTTTTATAATATTTTGACAAATAAGTATTTACATTTTTGCCTATGGCATTATTCAAATTTATACAACCAGTGCCCCGTTCCACCATCGTACTTTTCAACTTTGCGCTTTGCACTTTGCAATTCGTCGGCTTGTTTTCGTTCCACCATTACATTTTTTCGCAAAGTGAAAGTTGCAATGTGCAAAGCGAAAAGTAGACGCCTATTGCAAAGCAAATAAGCCGTTCTGTTCCACCATCGCTACTTTTCATAAAAAACTTTGCAAACCTTGCGAATGAATTGAAAAGAATATTTTGACATTTCAAATTTGCCATTCGTCGAGTTGTGAAAGTAGAAGTTGTTTGTTTAGAATTATTGAGTAAATTTATTATAAAATTTTGCATAAATTATTGTTAGAAAGGGATGAGGAAGACGGGGTTGTAAGAAATTATAGAGAAATTAAATAGCACTCAATAGTGTGAATATGTCTTGATTAAGTACACGATTTATTCTGATTTTTTTAGGTAATTTAAACTATGTTTATGTGATTATTATGTCCGCTTTTTCTAAGTTTATATGATTATTTCACTACTCATTTAAACATATTTTAAGGTACAGAACAGCACTAAGAGAAGCAAATGATTGTCTCCTCAACAGCAAATAATTCAGTGAAGCACCTGTTGTTTCACTGTATTAGTGATAGTGTCACTAATTACTCCAAAAATAACTCCTTTCTTTTCATTAATTATCTCCAACACGGCTATTTTTTTCTTAATATTGTCTTTCCGGCTCATTTTCTAACAACAACAACGAAATCACAGAACAGACAAGAACGAACGGTGTCAAATGATCGTGTACGCTACGCGCGAAACACTCGGTACTACTAAGTTATCACTAGGTGTCGCTAGCGTCAATTGAAAAGACTTTGTAAATGTTTGGCGACGCCGCAAAGTGACCATTTTTTTTTCGTGGAACGCGAACGCTTTGCACTTTGCGAAATTCTCAAATCGCAAAGCGAAAAGTTGAAAAGTACAATGGTGGAACGGGGCACAGTATTCAAAACCATCCAAGTTTGTTTAGAGTAGGTACATAAGATAATCTATAAAACTGAATGATATGAAAATCTATAAAACTGTTAGACATTACTAAGGACTTACAACTTTACCTGGATAGACTAACTTCTTATTTTGTCTCTAATAAGCTGTTACTAAATGTAGAAAAATGTCACTCCATTACATTCTCTAGGAAAAAGAGTACAATACACATACAAAATCAATAGGGAGACGATTGATAAGAAATCAGACTGTAGAGACTAAAGGCCCATTTACACGATGCCAGTTTCTTGCTTGTAGCATAAAATAATATTGAAGCAATAAATGACTTACATCATCTAAACAACATGTAACATTCTTGCTGTACAAGGCAATTATTGCATTCAAAACTGTTCTTGGTTTAAACAGCACATACAAGAATTTCTTATGCAATTCTTGTATTCAAGTAATAAACATGAGTGCAGTGAGTGAGGGTGTGTTGATCGTTGCTGCTCTTCTGAGGCAAGAAATATTGAAAAACCATCGTAAAAAAGGTGTTGGATCAAAACATGGATAGCAAGAAGAAAGGTTCCGGAGCATCTAAAAATCTTTTTGTGTGGTACCGGAACCTGTACCCATAGAATCTTTTATCTTTTTCCTTTCCTAATAATACTGCGTCCTTAAATTTTCCATTTTATTAGTTACTAGTAAACCCCCGGCAAACTTCGAATTGCCTGTATAATTAAAAATGGTCCTTCATTACCACCCGTCCCTTCAGGCTCTTCAGTACCTCCCGTCCCTTCAGGCTCTTCAGTACCTTCCGTCCCTTCAGGCTCTTCAGTACCTTCCGTCCCTTCAGGCTCTTCAGTACCTTCCGTCCCTTCAGTACCTCCTGTCCTTTCAGACCCTTCAGTGCCTCTCGTCCCTTCAGTACCTCCCGTCCCTTCAGTACCTCCCGTCCCTTCAAGCCCTTAAGTAACTCCCGACCCTTCAGGAACTTTACTACTTCCCGTCCCTTCATTAACACCCGTCACTTCAGACCCTTCAGAAACTCCCATCTCATCAGTACCTCCCGTCTCTTCAGACCCGATCAACACACCCTCACTCACTGCACTCATGTTAAAATTCACTTGAATACAAGAATTGCATAAGAAATTATTGTATGTGCTGTTTAAACCAAGAACAGTTTTGAATGCAAGAATTGCCTAGTACAGCAAGAATGTCACATGTTGTTTAGATGATGCAAGTCATTTATTGCTTCAATATTATTGTATGCTACAGGCAAGAAACTGGCATCGTGTAAATGGGCCTTTAAAGACTGTCACAAGCGTCTTTAGCACAAATAACCCATCCATGCGAAAATGGCGGCTTAGTTGTCAAATTTGATGTCTCTCATAAATTTGGTATACCTTCATAACCTAGCGCCTAGAGCCGACTTTTTCCCATATTTTTTGTTTAGGTTTGTTTTTGTTTATCTCTTACAGACGCTGCTCAGATACAAAGGGATCTAGATGCTGTACTGACTTGGACCAAAGAGTGGTTGCTCCATCTTAATGCTGATAAATGCACAGTGCTACATTTGGGCAATACGAACCCAAAGATTGTATACACCCTAGATGGCATCCAACTTAAACCGGTCCAAGAGCAGAAGGATTTGGGTGTTATTATATCTCATAACTTAAAATGGGAGTCACATTTAATATCAACTAGGGGCTCGGCCCCTGGCCGCTTCGCGGCCCAACCCCGGTTTGGAGAGTTAACCTTACATGTTATTTTGTATTTATATATTTTGTATTTTTAATGTCAATTTCTCTGCGAGTATTTCTTAAATAAAAAAAAAAGTAGACCTCTAAGCATATAAATACTTACCTATTTGTACCTAACTCTGATATTATAACGAGTAATGGTTATAACAAGCAAATTTAGTTTGTCCTTTCGTGCTCGCTATAACCAAGTCTGACTGAATTTATTTTTAACTTCTTTATACTTGTAACATTTAGGACAGACGGGGTTGGAGGCAGAAGTTGAAGGAGGCCAAGGCTCGACTTGGGCTGTAGCGCCATCGAAGAAGAAGAGTGCTTTTTATTTAGTATATGTTGTTATAATTTAATGGTTCATTGGAATTATTTGTAATATTTTGTAACTGTAATATTATGACTGTAATTTTTCAATTGATGCCAGCTCTATAATACTAATACAGTATAAGTATGATGTTTATTTTTTATGAGTTATTGAAATTATTTGTATAGACTTTTTTGAATCATTAAAAAGAAAATAAGAAAGGTATGTATAGATTGAAATAAATATTGTTTTATTTAATACCTACTAATAAAGAGCGCATTCCCTTTATATTATAAAATTTGTGTCTCATGAAATGCAAGAAATACTGTAGGTATTAATGCATACTTACCATACATCCAATTTTTTTATTTTATTTTACATTACTTCTCGGGCAACTAATAGGTACTATGTCAAATATTAATTAATCAAAATTAAATATTATTATAATTAAGACACGCACCCAAAAACAAGTAGCCACATTCTGGAGACTTACAATATTTATTGTCTCACAGATCCAGACTGAAAACACAATTAAAAACTGTGTCTCCACCGGGAATCGAACCCTGGACCTTTGGATCAGCAGTCAGATATCTAACCAACTGATCCACGAAGGCCGACATTTTTATTTATTAATTACAATTTCACTTTTTTGTACATATATATAGATATACAAATCTTTCTAAGGGTTACAAAGTAAATGGTAAGTGGTCAATAAAAGTATTTTATTATTATTATACCTACATGTGTTGTATAGAAAACAATGGGTTTATAGTTTGGTACATATTCTTCAACTATACATACTATCGTTATCCATCTCATGAGTTACATGCGACTAGTTTATGTATAAAATACCTAAACCAAATACTGGGGCATTTTCTAACATTTCAATCTGGCATATTATTATGAATCCACATTGACTGGCATACATAATATATAAAATTAATAGTTCAAAGTATCAAAAGCAACACTTGTGTATATAATTGAAACAAAATAAATTTCTCTGATTCAATAATTCATGTGAAAGATCAGACAGTATTCTCATAACGAGATGGGTCGATGGCAGAGCGGTTAGCGCGCTGGGCTAGTAATCCAGTGATCGCGAGTTCGAATCCTGCCTCGACCGATTTCGTTCACCTATAGCACAAGCATTTATTTGCTTATTTTAGGGAACGTAGGAAGATGTATATGTACTTGCTTAACAAGGACATATTCATTTTTTATAAAAAAAAAACTGTAGTTTCAAAATCTACATAGACTTTGCCTCTTCCTATACCTTGTTTTCATAGTATTTTGTACCTATATTTATTTTTCAGATCGCATTTCAATTGTAAGCTTATTTAAATATATACTTACCATCACGCCATGTCCCTTGGGGGTAGGCAGAGAGAAACGAACGCCACATTTTTCTATCCTGGCACGCATCCCTCGCCTCGTCCACAAACATGCATGTTTGCCTGTTGCTCGCACTTCAAACATTTCCGTCTTTCAGAATATCGTTCACATGGTCGTGCCATCCCTTTCTTGGGCGTCCCCGACCTCTCATTCCATTCCTGTCCGCAAAACATATTTTCTTTGTCAGG
Organism: Molanna angustata; assembly: GCA_963576475.1. NCBI lineage: Eukaryota > Metazoa > Arthropoda > Insecta > Trichoptera > Molannidae > Molanna > Molanna angustata. Next base: position 18,530,404 of record OY754966.1, read on the forward strand.
AGTTCCTCATTTATTCTCCTCATGTGGCCAAACTATCTCAATGTGTTTACTCTCATTCTATTAATGACATTTATTCTTCATCTTACATTTCTTTTTCTCATGTCCTAATTTCTTACCCTGTCATACATCGTTCTATTACAGACTCTTCTTAACGATAAAACATAATCAAATACTACCAGAGATACTCCATTTACTATATTTTTTAAATCATGTTATACTTTTATTTGTAGTATATCAATATTTGGAAAAAATAAAAGCACTTCGTCATAAACACTTTTGTAATTACCTACTATATATTTTGTAAATTATATAAAACCTCGTCAAACCAGACCGATCTTCTGTGTAATGCTATATTTTGTAAATTATATATAATAGAGATCACAATAAAATAGTAGCTGTACATTGATCTTTTCAAAACAATGGTTTAGGTTATGTTGTACATAAACCTTTAACTTAAATAAAAAACATTACTTATACCTTAACCTCACATGCAGTTCATCAGTTTTGTATTTTATTTCACTTTAATTTAACGTATATAGTTTAAAGATCAACAGTGTACAATCCAGAAGCAAACTATAGATTACCAAAGGCTATTTATTTTAGGTAATTAAAAATCTTGATTTAATTTTGACTACACATTCTGAGGATGTTCATTTAATGAATTCATGCCAAATTATAATCATGTAGTAGAAAGTATTTTATTCCCATTTTTGTTAATATTTTATAACACAACATATTATTTTCAACGAGCCATGATTTCTCCAAGTAAGGAAATGAAAAAATAAAATAGTTTTTTGTTTACTATAAATAAAATAGGTATTTAGTTTTTGTTATAACTATTTCAGACACCTATTGTGGAACATTATGAAAACTGCTAGTTACATAATCATTTACAAGGTGTGTATTATTTATCTTGTACAATATTCATACATATTATTGACCAAATTTATTATTTATTTTAGTATTTGACTTGTTTATACATTCGTTGTTAATATTTCGACTTAGGTCTTTGGAGGCTTAATATTTCACGAATTTGACGTTTCAAACAATGAAACATGACGTTTTTCTTTGAGTATAATAATATAAAATGAGTATACTAATCACGTTTTGTTTATTTGCAGCATGTCATACTTATTTTTGCGAGCGTTAAAAGACGATGAAAAGCGATAAAAAGACGATGGTCCGTTGGACATGCCGAAAGACTTCTTAAGACTGCCTTGTTTCGTAGAGCCAACAAATAAACTACAGCGCCCTTGGAGTGATCTTGTATCATTAAACGGCGCTTTGTAAATTCTATTTATTATATATCATATTATATTTATCATAGGGCAGAGAGAACATCTATTTACATTTTTTTAGATTTTATTAATATTCTGCTCCAATCAATTGTTTTTGCATAGCGACTAATGCTGATCCATGTGGCATAGTGGTAGTTTGTTTTAACTTCAGTTAATTCATGACTCAATAACACATTACTTTGTTATAATGTATATAATGAAATGTTTAAATTTAAATAAATGAAAAAAATATTGGAGTTGGTTTTGAAAGTAGATTTAAATCAATAAATAGTATTTAAAAGCACATTGTACTATAATATGAAGATTCTATTCTATTTCTGTTTGGGGGCTTTTCACCGTAATCCAGTGTTCTCGCCCTTGTCTGTATATGATCAGAATCATTCAGAATCCGATGCTGATCCGAGAGTTAAGTGGGAGTGTGGACTCTAGCTCTTACACTGCTTAGAGACCAGTACTGCAAGGATAGAAAAAAATTAACAATATTTTGTTGTTTTACTTAGCATTTGTAACCATCATGACATTTAGGCAGTCTTTGGTTCTTATGAAATATAACGTAACAAAGCAAGGTTATACCTTGTCAGCTTGGGAACACTTAGATTGAATTTTTAACAGAAAATAAATTATATAACATTATATAAGAAGAAAACATTATTTACATGTCTAGAAATAACAAAATATTTAATATTTAAAATATTTAAGTAACAATAAGTGAAAGGATGAATATAGCTAAGTGAGTAGATCAGTGCTTATAATGTAGTTTTACAATATAATTAAATTAAAAAGAAGAAATATAAGAAAAGTTACATAAAACATAATTGAAAGTCATATGCCTGCACTAATATAAACGTGCACACATACATACATACATACATATACACATACATGCACATTACAAAGGTATGTGCAGTATTTAAAAGAAACCAAAATTAAGGAATTATAATATATAATAAATTTGATCAAAAGAAAAAATGTATACAACTTAACAAGGACATTACAACCAGAGAAAAGATAAAATAAAAAGAAAAAATAAATAAATAAACATGTGCCGATATAATAAATTGAGTACACATGCTAAATCAGGATATTGTTCTCACTAATGAATGACGCTAGACTTCTATAGATTGGAGGGGTAGCTATGGATAGAAGAAAAGACATATTTATGGGGAGAGGAATTTTGAGTTTGATAGCTTTGGAATAAATGGGAGCCTTATTGAATAAGGAGCAGCCAAGGAAAATGTGATTGACATCACCATCCTCCAGACCACAATCACACAGGGAGGAATCTTTTACTCGGATTTTGTTGAGAAATACTGGAGTACAAGAGTGACCAAGTCTGATACGACTGATGATTGACACTTGCTTTTTTTTCATTGGTATATGTGTGAACCAAGGCTTGGTGGGAAGATTCTGCTGGATGGACGCATAAAAAGAGCGAGATCTGAAACTGATTTGCTTCCAAAGATGTTCCCAGCGATCATTCATTCTCTGTTTGAGGACTGGAATCATGTCCTCCAGAAAGATGTAGAAGTGTTTAGGGTCCCCATCTTCAGAAGCTTCTTTAGCAAGTTCATCAGCTCTATCGTTCCCTGGGATTCCACTGTGACCAGGGATCCACGCAATGGTGACACATTGGCCCAAGATTCCCAAATCCAGAATCTTGTGTTTGATCTGGAGAACAGTGAGTTGGTTGAGAAGGTTTTTGGGATTGGAGGATATAGCCTTGACTGCGCTAAGAGAGTCTGTTAGAATAATAGAGTTTGAAATGTTGTTTGAAGATATAAAATTAACAGCCTCTAATATAGCCAAACATTCTGCTTTAAAGATAGACGTTTCCGCTGGGAGTTTGTACTTTCCAGACTGGTTTAAAGAGGGACAGAAGAACGCTGCTCCTACAAGAGCTGGGATTCCCGCCCTCCTGGAACCATCTGTATATATGGGAACATGATTTACACATTTGGTGTTAATGATTTCTTGAAATAGAAGCGGAGTCTGATAGTCATGTTTATGAAGCTTTAAGTCAGAGATGTTTGGGAAAAAAGTGTTAGATTCATGGGGGCAAGAGAAGATTGGGAAGTTGTTGTCACTGAAGAAGGGAGTTTGGAAGGAATTGAGAAATTTGAAGCTATCAATAAGCAGGGGTAAAGATTTTTTATGTCTCCAGTATGGTTTAGAGATGGAGTATTCCGAAAGAAGCTTTAGTTTAGGAATAATTGGATGATTGGAGATTCGGGAAGCCTTAATGAAATATCTATCTGCTAGATACTGTCGACGGAGTGAAAGGGGAGCTTCCCCACATTCCACCTGTAAAGCAGAAATAGGAGATGATTTCATGGCTCCTATGATGATGCGAAGGGCACGGGATTGAATTTTGGGAGGAGACATATTTCGGAAAAGGATCCATTAGAAATGTAGCGTAATCCAAGTGAGAACGGACAAGGGCATTGTACAGGAGTTTGAGAGTTTTGGGGTGAGCGCCCCACCAGACCCTCGAGACTGACCTCAGAACATTAATCGCTCTCTCACATTTGTCGACAACGAACTCAGTATGGGGAAGGAAAGTAAGTTTTTGGTCAATGACCAAACCTAGAAATTTTGTGTGAGGGACTATGGGGATACGAATGCCATCAAATGATACATTGATGTCTGGTACTGATCTTTTGTGGGAGAAAATCATGACCTGGCTTTTATGCGGGGAAAGTTGAAGACCGTGAGAGTCAAGCCACTCACTGAAATTTTGCAGGGCCAGGTTCAAGATCCCTTCAACCTTTTCAATCGATCTGTCTGACACATATATCATGATGTCATCCGCATATTGTAGAATTCTAGCATATTTGGTGATTAATTTTTCAAGGGTGCAGGTGTAGATATTAAAGAGAAGTGGGGCTAAAACAGAACCTTGAGGAAGGCCCTTCCATGTTTTGCGGGTTTTCTTACTTTTACTGTCAGCATTTAATACAATGTTTCTTCCACTTAACAGGTTTTGTACAAAAAGAGCTGTTTTATGTGGGACTCCTTTATCTAGGAGGGTCTTAATAAGTATGTCAATGTGAACATTGTCATATGCCGCTTTCATGTCAAGAAAGACTGCCCCTAGGACTTCTTTTCTTGATTTTGTAAGATGTACATCCGTAATAAAGATACTAAGGTTATCTGCAGTACTTTTCCCTTTTCTATATCTAAACTGCAATCTTGGAAGAAGGTTATTGGTTTCAAAATAATGCTCCATTCGATCCTTTATTAGGTGTTCAATAATTTTGCTCATTGTAGTGGATAGTGCAATTGGTCGATAGGAGTCACCATTATTGGGATTTTTTCCGGGTTTGAGAATAGGGATGATAATTTGAGTTTTCCAGTCTTCAGGGATGTTACCAGTGTTGTAAATGTTGTTAATAATATAGAGGAAGTATTTCTGGGAAGATTCTTGAGCATGGGAAATAAAACTGTAAGGGATGCCATCCACTCCTGGCGCTGAGTCTTTTACTCTATTCAATACAGCTTGCAGTTCATGAAGAGTGAAAGGGGAGTCTAGAGTGCAGTTAAATTCCTCTAGCAGGTAAGGATTTGGAGAGAGATTCTGAATGGGGACTGTAGGAGGGGCTAACGTGTTTAAAAATTCATTCTCCCAAGTATCGGAGGTAGGTTTAAGTGCAGGGGTACTCGCAGCCGATCTAAACTGTCTAATCTTCTTCCATACGGATGTAATATTGGTTTCTGGAGAGAGGGAGGAACAGTATTCTATCCATCCCTTTTTCTTTTTGTCTTTAAGAATCCTCTTGGCCTTTGCTTGAGTGTTAAGAAAAAAGTCAAAGTTTTCATATGACATTTGTTTCTTGTACCGAGACCTTGCTGCTTTGCGGTCCTGCACAGCTTTAGTGCATTCAGCATCCCACCACGGGGGAGGGGATCGATTGGACCTATGCAGGGATTTTAGAGGAATGGATTTCTCTGCTGCTGCGTATATGGATTGTTTTAGGAGGTCATAGCACTCGGGGATGTTAGATGGGGAGGGGGTGGGGAGTTGAAAGATGTGAGAATCCAGAATTTCTGTGTAAACCGTCCACCTAGCTCTGTTAACATTATACTTATGAGGGGAAGAGTGGGAGCACTCTTCTATTTCCCTCCCAAAGCAAATGTAGATAGGGAAGTGGTCACTACCCTGCGGATCCTGATCCAGGGACCAGGACGCAAGGGATGCAAAGTTGGGCGAGCAGATAGACAGATCTACCGAACTTGGATTCTGAAAGGGAGAGACACTGCGAGTGGGAGACCCATCATTTAATAAGCAGAGACTGAGCTCATCCAATGTATTAACTAGGGTTCTGCCAGAACTATTGGGAGAGACTGACCCCCAGGAAGGATGGTGACAGTTGAAGTCACCCAATAAGAAGAGTGAGTCAGCAAATGGCTGGATAGTAGACCTCAGCTTAAAAATGATAGACGGGGTAGGATGGGGAATGTAGACTGAAAAAAAGGAAATGTCATTGATTTTAGCTCCGACCAGGTTTATTTGATCAGAGTTTAAATCAATGGGGATGGAGGAGAAGGGGATGGATTGTTTGATGAAAAGGGCCGAGCCACCCTTTCCATCATTTCTGTCATCTCGGACACAGGCAAATCCCGGGAGCCTAAAAGAGGATCCCGGGAGGAGCCATGTCTCCGAGATGGCAATAATAGTGGGGTTGAATTGATGGATGAGAAAGAGGATATCAGTTTTGTTGGAATTGAGGCTCCGGCAATTCCACTGAAGAATCCTCGTAATGGCTTGTGGAGCCATCAGGACATAAGAGAGATGACATAAGGGTTAATGAATGTGCTACGTTGGACGGTATGTTACTTTGGCTTTTTAAGATAGAAATAATGAAACTCATAACTGTTTTGATGAGAGAAGAGGTATCTAGAGGAGGTTGCGTGTTTAGGTTGGGGGGAAGCCCGCAACCGTTGACTGGGGAGGGGAGTTGGCCATTAGGGAACCAGGCTAGGTCTCTGTGGGCCGATTTGTCATATGCTGGAGGGGTAGGTATATTCTTCTTTATCTGCTTGGTGACAGTCTGATGGTGAGCAACCCTTGACGGAGAAGCTTGAGAACAAGCCCGAGAGAGGGATGGCTGAATATTAGAAGTAGAGGGAAGATTCGTCGAGGAAGCAACAGCAGAGAAGGATGACTTCACAGAGGGGACGAGCTTCGATGCCTCCTGGAACGAGATGTTATTCTCAGCCATGAGGTGCTTGATAGACTTCTGTCTGGCAAGTTCGGGGCAGCTTTGGCTTACAGCCGTGTGCTTCCCAGAGCAATGCAGGCAGGAGAAATCAGGTTCTTTAATCTGGCATTCATCAGCTAGATGGTTGCTGCCACATTTGAAACACCGTGGGGAAGATTTGCATTGCAATTTGGTGTGTCAAAATCTACAGCACTTCCAGCATTGGATGGTTGGAAATTCGTACCTCTCTACTGACAAAGAGGTGTAGGAAATATAGTCAGGAAGTCTTTGCCCGTCAACAGTAATGACTACCGTGCGAGAAGGCTTCCAGACAACAGAACCTGAGGAGGTATCCTTGTAATTGAGTCTCCTACATTTCAGGATTTTCCCAAAACGATATGGAGTCTCAATCTCTTGGCAGAGGATCTCATTCGAGAATTCCTCCCCCACTGGAACACCTCTCACCAGGCCCATGCGGGAGACTTGATGGGTTGGGATGGATGAGACGAATTTGGGGTGGGTGCTATTTAGGAAGGAGTTGGCACTCATCATGGAATTAAATTCCAGACTAATTTTACTCCTACCAATTGACTTACAAGAGCCAATGACAATTCCCTTGATGGCAGTCTTTTTAAGTTGTCTTACAAACTCTATGGCAGATATTGGAGACGAATCTAACGACGAAACATGGACCAAAAAAGGCCTTTGATCACTTTCGACATATCTATTTCTGGTGATCTTGGCAAAGTCTGAGTTATGTGGTAGTTTAGGAATATTTTGTTCAGAGAGAGGCGCAGATACAGGAGCAGGAGGCTTGGAAGGTGAAGCCTGGTCTGAATCACTGGAAGAGGCATGAATATTTTTGCGTTTGAGATTTTTTTTTTTTAGTATGTACTGTGACAAACGTGCTAGGAGACGGAGGGTATGGCAGATCAGGGATGGTGATCAATGATCCATTGTCTGAATCAGTATCAGTCTCATTTATGTAGGTAGAAATTAATTTGTCTGGAGGGTCCGGCGGATCAGGCGGTTTGTCCGCCATTGTTTAAATATTTAAAATAAAAAAAACAACTTAAAATATGGGACACTTACCCCAAACAATACAAATTTAACACTATTTAAAAAGAAAAAGTAAAAACAAAAGAACAAGAAACCAAAGAATGCCGAATGAGATGACAGTTATGCAAATGTGATGTTTATACAAAGTCAAATCCAGGCAGCACAGTCCGCAGCGATGCACGCGTCCAGCTCCAACAAACACCCAAGCGGAAAAACCAATATGAAGATAACTAAACAACATATATACATAAAAGTACTAGTTTTACCTTTTTATACTGCTTCATATATGCATGGTATTTATGTAGTGCGTTTGATAATTCACTCACATGTTAAGAGCAGATAATTCTGAAACTATATATTTTGTTGAAAAAAATAGGATAAGTATAAAGAAAACACAAGCATGAAAATTTTTGAACCATGATCATTATAGTGGTCAAAGTAAATTATTTTATTAACCTTGTTTATTATTTTTACAGATATGTAATTGAAATCTTGCAATCATCAGTGTGTCGCACATGTTTGGAAGCCATATTATGTTATTAAGTAAACTGCTGCAGGAATTCTTGAGCCAGAGTTGAGCTGATACTGAAGATCATATACTATATATATAATATCTGCAATAAAGAAAAATCAATTTTACTACTATGTATGATATTTAATTATAAAAATAAAAGGAAGACTCAAAATTTCATGAAAAAAATATTATGCTCTTTTTTTGTCCATTCTAAACAAGAAATTATTTATAAAAAAACGTTAACCCATGATATTACCCAAACAAACATGTTTGCGTGTCAATTTTATTAGAATAATGCCTTGTATAACAAACAAATCGAATCGGTAATAGAAAATTGTTCAAAGTTGAGTCGTTTGACGTAACACCATTTCAATTAAAATTTTATTTAAAACATGTTATTTATAAAAAGCATCGAGTAAATAAGCTATGAAATACAAAACAATGAATGAAAATAGAGTATATACCTTGCTAAATATTAATAAAATAAACAAAAAACACGCGATTAGCTGTCAAAATCTGATAAATGCGGGTAAATGTACGAGATTGCCATATGTAAATTAAACTGGACATAGAAATTTTATTTACATACGGCAAATTTGTACTAATGTTTGGGTCACGCCCCCTTCAGTTTTCTCACGGAGTTAACACCGGAAAACTCCATACAAAATACCAAATTCCGAGATTTCTCGGGAGTTAAGACAAGAGTTAAGACAACTCTTGGTGTTTCATACAAAATCAGCCTGCTGGTGTTTATACAAAATCAGCCTGCTGGTGTGACATGATGAACAGTTAAATGGTATCAAATAAAGTAAGTCGATGGAGTTTATTTTATTATTTATCAATTTATGTAAGTATAACATATCAGCTAATATCCTAGGTTTTATGGATTTAAACAGATTTAAACGCCTCTCTTACGTCCTAATCCTTAATAACCATTGTTATAGCCGAAAAAGTGTTGTCGAAAAACAATAATTTTTAATTTTTTCCGCGGCAACATTTTGGCGGAAGACTACTAGCGCCCCTGACGGCGTGAGAGAACGACAAGGAAGCTTATAGCACGCGCTATGGCACGCGCTTTTTTGGCATCCAACTCTGGTGGAAGACGGACGGTTTGGTACGACGCCGTCATCGGTCGACACGCGCGTCCCGATGGCGGCCATCTTTTCGACGGCGCAGGAGGTCTGCTTGACAGGACCCGTCACGCGCATGGACGCTGATGGTGCCCCAGAACCAAGATGAGGGCATCAACAGGACAGGAGGTTGGAGGCAGAGCGCAGTGTGGGGCCACCGCGTAGGGAACGCGGCGGCTCGCAGATTGGACCACGAGGGGCAATCCGTGTCGTCTGGAGCGTCGGTTCGCCTCCGGTGAGGCCTCAACTGGTATGCCACCTCTGTCGAGATGCGCCGTCATAGCGTGCCGTGGGGCACAGAGCCAGCCATGGGTGACGGTCTGGAGGAGGAGATCATGAGGAGAAGAAGAAACCACGCCGGACACGAGGAAGACCTGCTAGCCTGATGCAGAGGCTGGGCCCCACCGATCTACCGTCACCACGTGGAAGACAGTGACATGCCTGGAGTAAGGATGTCGCTGTACCCTGGGGCGGTATATTCTGGTCGGCGTCTTTTCGTGTGTTCGCGTGTGTTTGACAGTTCGTTTCGGTAGATGCCACGTGTTTTTATTTGTTGCTTTGTTTTTTTTACTATTTTATTGCCATGGACCAACTATAATGATTTTTTGAATAAATGCGCCGTACTACTACAATTTCAAAGTGTCACCATCATTTGTCTCCTTTTCTTCCCCACACCTTGGCTTGATGTTTCCTCGTGGTAGACGAGAGGTCTCATCGGTCTCATCTAGTTAGTGTGTTCTATGGTCACATCACCATGGATCATAGAAAAGAGAACTTATTTAGAAGGGAAACTTCGACTTTTTCTATGATCTCGCGCTTTTAGCGCCATCTCTTAATGGTCCCTCAAAGCTTTACTGGAATTCAGTAATAATAATAATAATATTACTGACCTTCCCCAGTGTTTAAGATTAAAACACTGAATTTTGTTTTTTTGGGAGAATTTCATTACCAAAAAATTCTAGGTGTAAATCACTTTTTATAAAGAAAAATTATAAAAAAATATTTTTACGATAATGCAAAAAAAAAACATTTTTCCCAAAGAATCAGTGTTTTAATCTTGAACAGCAGAGATAGCAAATTGTTTTTCTAGAAAGATAGGTAAGTATTCTTTTTCTCTCTAATTGAGTTATGAAAATCTAAAGTAATAAAGCAATCAAAATGTTAGTGTCTGTGTGTGTGTGTGTATGTGTGTGTTTGTCTCACGCCTTCTGAAAAACCAAGAGCATCTAAAAATCTAATTTATGTGCGAACGTGTACCAGTATACCTGATGCAGTGTCACGCTAAAAATAATGCGATAAAAATGCTGAATTTTAAAAATATTTCAATAATTATTTTTTTCATACAAAATTTTCCAAGTCATATCTGTCAAAAAAGTGTACATTTTGCACGCAAATATCTGTTAGTTTAAAAGTTAGAAGTACGTATTTACACGAAAAAAATATATTTTCAAGTATAACTTAGCGTTTAAGTGAAAAACATGGTGAATATTTTGTATAATTACAATGTTTAACTTATTTTTAAAGTAAGCGTTTTGCACATAAACGCCGCCATTTTAATATCTTTTCATACAATATTAAATTTTCCTACCGAATGAATATGTTCTTGAAAATAATAAACCTTTGAAATAAATGTAATTATGAAATAATAAAATGAAACACAAGACATTACAGCGAGTTTTAAGACATATATTGTAAAAATGTGTTTATTATTAGTAAAGATATAGGCATAATAAAATTGCATAATTTGTATATAATATTTGATTTTTCTGACAATTTTCATTTTTATGGCATCGAACAAACCAATGTAGGTACCTACATATTCAAAAAAGTCTCAAACCATTTGATATTTTTAACGTATTGGAATGGTTACTATGGTAACGGAAAGATTCTGATATTCAAATAAAATTAGTTATGAATCGAATTTATTTAGAACATTGTTGTAGGTAGGTACCTACCTATTAGGCCTCGCTCACATTGGATGCGTTTTCGTACGAATTTCGCTCGTGCGTAAACGTACGAGCGGATAAATATAACACATACCTCCCACTCTGCCGCTACTAGTAATGTTGCCATTCCATAATAAATAGTTTTACTTAAAATAAAATTCTTGTTATACCTGTGGCAATGATATATGGAACTGAACTGTCAAATGTACAACAGCTGTCAAAGTAGAAAGTATTTTATGGTCCACTGTTATCTTCATAGAATGTACCGCGGATAGTACAATAAATTATTACTATCACTTGCAGGATTTTCAATTTATTTTGTAGTTATATTATCACTAGGTAGATATTATTGTTTACGTACACCTACCATTTAATTATATTGATTCAAGGGATCTTTGGCACAGGCTTCACGTATTAATATATAGATACTTATTGGTTTCCTATAATTATATCAGTAACTCACAATAAAGTGAAAACTCCTACTTTTTGTTTTTTTTTTTAATACTTTTACTTAGGTATGTGGTTATAAAGAATTTGGTGATTTTGCTTAGCAGCGTTCCCCCGCCAAATTTTCGGGTCTGCTCGGTTTTTGCGGCCGTGTTATTCATCTATTTACGAACATGTCAGAGCCTAACCTAACGAACATATTCCGATCGAAAACAGAATTCCATATTTTTTGCCAATTTTCCCATACATTTTAATCAAAACTAGAGTATTTCAGTAGAAACTAGAGTATTTTAGAGTATAACTTAAATTTCTGATTGTCAATTTTTCAAGGCTAAATATTTCCCTGCCATAGGTATTACATGAATTTTATTTAAAATAAAATTATTATTATTACATGGCATTTATTTAAATAAAATTATGGCAACACTATAGCGGTAGAGTGGGGGGTATGCGCAACATTTAGCCGCTCGTCGTAAACGTACGTAAATGCACGAACGATCCCAATACTTGATGTACCATGAGAGTGCACACACTGGATGCGAGTTGGTCGTACGTGGTCGTACGTAGTCGTACTGTGGTCGTACGTATACGCACGTATTGTTACGACGTCTGAGTTCGATCATGGACATGCTCACATTGGATGCGTTTTCGTACGAAATTCAGTCGTCCGAAAACGTCGAAAACGCACGAATAATCCCGATCCTTTGAGCACTATGAGAGCGCTCACACTGGGTGCGAGTTAGTCGTACGTTGACGTGCGTATAGTTCCGACATACGAATTCGATCCAAACTTGTTTGGATATTTTGCCCCGTTCGTACTTTGATTACACATAAATGGATACAGAAAATATTGTTAATTTGGTTTTGGACACAAATGTTTATGGGATTTCTGATTACGTTATGCAATTTGATCCGAATTCAAATAACTAAATATTTTTTTATGACTAGGTATTTTTATCTATTTTTATCTTTGTAAACTGTTATTTTAAATTTATCTTCGTGTGTTGTTACCTGTTCTTTGTAATTTTATTACCCCAAGGTTTCAAATAACCGTTCTGTGTGTGTGTGTGTGCGTGCGTGCGTGTGTGTGTGTGTGTGTGTCTGCTTTTTGTGCTATGTGAAATGAATATGTTATTATAAAATGTTATTAACAAAATAATTTTGTTTATATTACAATTGTCGGCCCAGTTGGTTGGGTATCTGACTGCTGATACAAAGGTCCCGGTTTCGATTCCCGGTGGAGGCACAGTTTTTAATTGTGTTTTCGGTCTGGATCTGTGAGACGATTAATATCGTGTCTCCAGAATGTGGCAACTTGTTATTGGGTGCGTGTTAAATAAATATTTGACATAGTACCTGTTGGTTGCCCGAGAAGAAATATCAAATAAATGAATAAATAAATAAATTGGCTAACCTACAGAGAGGCTGTGCCTTGTGGGATTTTTGTGTGCACGGTTGCTTTGTTGTGATTGATATTATGTATGTTTATGTGTATTGTTTGTTATCCGTGTACCAAATCTTAAATAAATAAAATTGTACGACCAGGGACCCTATTCTCCAATCTCGCACTATCGATGTCGTATGCGACATATTATTACTTTCGCACGATTTCTAGAATATGCTTTTCTTGAGTCTCACATGCGACATAGTCGAATGAAAATCATTCGAGATTTTGACGAGTGGTATAGGACCACTCGACATTCAATGTCGCATGCAAGTCGCATGATTTTATCTGTCAAAAATGGTCGCCATATTGCATTTACTTACGGCAAGCGTCTGTATCAACAAGTATTTTCGTTATTTTGTAGTCACAGTGACAATTCGACGAATAAGTTATTTTATCTATTTAACAGTACATATAAAAATACATGGATGATGAAAACATTTTAAAACATTGGATTCTTTCACTTTGTTAATATATCTCCATTAATAAGTTTTGTAAATGTTCCTATTTTGTAACGAACTCCAAAAAACAAGTTTTGTTTTTAATGTCCTTGTTTACTTATCACATATTTCTCCATTAATATGTTTTGTATTTGTTTGCTATTAAATATTTCAATATAGGTACACAATATTTCTTTATATTTGTCTAGTTTGTATGCTTGTGTTCTTTATTTGCAAATAATTTGTCTCTTACGTGTAAAAGTAAGAGACAAATTATTTGATTATTTGACAAATTACCAAAGTAAATTAAATTTTTATAGTTGTTTTCTGATATTTTTTTATAATATTAATGACTAATTGTTCGAGAATTCAGGAAGCGTCACAAGCAGTCACAATGAACAATATGTTAAGTGCTTAGAAAAGGGCTGTGTTTTGACAACCATAGAAAAAAACGGCAAAAATATGCAATAAATGCTCAAAAAAATATTTCAAACGCATCCCAAATGCTATGTTGCCTATTCTTTCATGTGACATTTCAATGTCGAACGATTTTAATGACGAATGATTTCAAGAATAGGCTAAAAGCCGACCATACGACATTTCATTCGACATTTTTTAGGCGACATAGTCGAATACGACATTTACTGTGCGAGATTGGAGAATAGATACCCAGCATCGTACGTCGACGTACGATCAAATTCGTATCAAAAATCGGAGAAAGCCGTATCCAGTGCGCGCACTCGACCAGTATCGTACGTATACGTATGATGCGAATTCGTATCCAATGTGAGCGAGTCAGTGCGCGCACTCGATTCGTACGACCAGCATCGTACGTTTACGTACGACCAAATTCGTATCCAATGTGAGCGGGCCCTTACTATTTACTTACAAATCAACAATATACTGATTTTCTATCGGAAAATTATTTTATTTGTTTATTTATGCATGTATGCGATGTACTCCTAAACCGTTTGTCCGATTAAAATGAAACTTTGGTGAATTGTCGAGCGTATGCCCGGGATGGTTTCTGGATTTAAACTTTTTTCTTATTCTTCTTCTTCTTCGTGTATTTGGTCATTTTACCTATGAAGGGGGAATATCCTGGGAAAAGAAGGTCCGACTGTCCCTCCATCTCTTCGCAGGTCTTCCAGGACGGTTTGTGGATTTAAACTTTTTTCTTCTTCTTCATCGTGTATTTGGCCATTTTACCTATGAAGGTGGACTATTCTGAGAGAAGTAGGTCCAATTTTCCTTCTATCTCTTCGCAGGTTTCTAGATGTAATTTTTTTCTTCTTCTTCTTCATCGTGTATTTGGTCATTTTACATATGAAGTTGGAGTATTCTGGGAGAAGAAGGTCCAACTGTCCTTCCATCTCTTCACAGGTCTTCCAGGACGGGTTCTGCATATAAACTTTTTTCTTCTTTTTCTTCGTCGTGTATTTGGTCATCTAACCTATGAAGATGAACTATCCTGGGAGAAGAAGGTCCAATTTTCCTTCCAACTCTTCACAGGTTTCTGGATTTAAACTTTCTTCTTCTTCTTCGTCGTGTATTTGGTCATTTTACCTATGAAGTTGGAGTATCCTGAGAGAAGAAGGTCCAACTGTCCTTCCATCTCTTCGCAGATTTCTGGATTTAAACTTTTTTCTTCTTCTTCTTCTTAATCGTGTATTTGGTCATTTTACCTATGAAGGTGGACTATCCTGGGAGAAGAAGGTCCAATTTTCCTTCCATATCTTCGCAGGTATCTGGATTTAAACTTTTTTCTTCTTCTTCTTCATGTATTTAGTCATTTTACCTTTGAAGGTGGAGTATCCTGGGAAAAGAAGGTCCTTTCATCTCTTCGCGGTTCTTCCAGGATGGTTTCTGGATTTAAACATTTCTTAAGCGACTGAAGGGACGGGATGCAATGAAGGTATGGGATGCACTAAAGGGCCTGAAGGGATGGGAGGTATAAAAGGGCCTGAAGGGACGGGAGGTACTGAAGGGCCTGATTGGAAGGGACGTAATGATGGATTGAAGGGACGGGAGGTACTGAAGGGTCTGAAGCGACGGTTCATGGAGTCTAATTCTTTTTCTTCTTAATTTTATGTAGACTTTGAAGTTTTTACACAAACTATTTCCTTTAGTCTTTTTCTTCGTTTTCTTTGTTGAATTTTATACAAAACTATTTCCTATAGATTAATCTTTTTTTTTATGAAGACCTTTTAGTCAGTTTTTATACAATCTATTTCCAATAGTCTAATTCTTCTATTTTGTGTATGTTTTCTTATTTTATGTAGACCATTGGGATAGTTTTTTATACAAACTATTTCTTATAGTCTTATACTTATTCTTCTCTTTTTTATTTAGACTTTTGGGTTAGTTTTAAGTCTAATAGTCTATTGTGCAGAAATATTATTAACGATATGCACACTTGATGAAAATACATACGTAAAAACGAATGGGATGTGGGATGTGACGATGTAAACTGCACTAGAATCTTTTCAATACTTTTGTTTAATCAAATTTAAACCATTTATATCATCCTATTTTGAATAATTTTCAACACCTTCGTATTTGATTTCGTTGACGATATTTAAAGAATGGGGGTTGTGGCCATAACTGAACTCTTCACAACGTTTATATTCAAATTAAAAACTATTTACTATAGTTTAAGTCTTCTTCTTCTTCGTTAATGTAGACTTTTGTGTCAATTTTAAGTCTATCAGTCTAATTGTGCAAAAATATAATGCACACTTGATGAAAAAATATAAAAACGAATGGGATGTGACCAACTCTAGATCTTTTCGGTATATGATTTAATCAAATTTTAACCACATTCCAACATCCAAAATTACTAAATTTTCAATAGGTACATATTACAATTTGTTTTCGATGATAATATTTAAAAATGGGGGTTGTGGCCAAACCAATCTCTTTACAACATTGATAAACTGTCATATATTTAAAACCATTTCGCATAGTCCATGCGTGCAGAAATTGTATATTATACTTCATTCACACTTTATAGCAATATATAAAAAAGAATGGATTGTGGCCATCACTTGAACATTTTACAATGCTTAAACTCAATCAAATTTCAAACCACTTTTCATAGTCCGATATTGCAAAATAATTGGGTGACATTACCCCCTATTCAGTAACTATGGTAACTAAAATAAGAACGTTCTTAAATTGTAGATTTTAGATTTACGCTCTTATTTCAGCGTTATAAAATATCAAATTGGACTAAATGGAATAGGAACGTACCTATATTGGCCGGAACGTTCTTAAATAGTTAATGAATTAGACGTATTTCGAATTATTATTAAAATTATGAAAATTTCACCATTTTCATAATTATTCTTAATTGGTCTGATTCAGTATTTTTTTAAGAGCGTTCCGGCCAAAATAGGTACGTTCCTATTCCATTTAGTCCAATTTGATATTTCATAACGCTGAAATAAGACCGTAAATCTAAAATCTGCAATTTTAGAATGTTCCTATTTTAGTTCCAATAGTTACAGAATAGGGGGTAATATTATAAAAAACGATTGCTTATTTCTTCACAATTTTACATTCTTGGGCAACGGCGGGACATAAAAGCTAGTAAAAGAATATTTAAAACAAAGTTATTATATATTGTAAACTATATCATACCTACAATGTTTGTATTCATTAAACAATATAATTAAATCTTAATATTATGTAGTAGACAAAAATACTATGGACTTATAAATTTCTTCGTGGGTTCATGGGTTGAACTGTATAAATTTTCATAGAATATCGCTCAGTCTGCCGAGTCTGCTCAAAGTTAATTCTGAAAAACAAAACACCATTATATTACATACATAAGCGTATTGAACTATTCGTTTTCTAGTATTAATAATGTTGTCAACTTGGAATTGATAAAATAACTATATTTATAAAGTTTTTGCCAAATTTCTAACCAGAGTAAAATATCACCACTACATGCAATTGTTTTAAAAATATTGCTAGTACTATCATTTATAGATATCGGATCAACTTGTTACTAACAAAAATATTGGATAATCGATAAGATAAGTTGTTTCATTAAAATTGATACATCGAATAAAGTTCAAAGTGACATACGACATAACCTCTAAACAAAAACGGTAATAATATTATTTTACCTGGGGCAAATATTGAATGCATCTTATGTATTCTTCTTTGTTTTTCTTAATTTCCATCTATAATAGATGACTTTCTCAAAATATACTACATATTTTGTATTTTTTCACTCACACAAAAAAATATCCGTTGGAACATAATGTATCACAGTGTAATAATGCCTTTGTTTAGTAAAACAAAATACTTCATATGCATTTTCGATAATATAAGTGCAGAACTGGAACACTAGCACCAATCAATTTCAGATAAATTTGAAAATTCGTAAATTTTAAAATATAAACATCGATGTTATCAAACTTTCCAATAAAACTGTTGGTTGACTTCACACCACTTTTTAGATTTGAAATGGGTGCTTCTAATTGGTTGAATAACTAAAACAAGCATAGACAAAATAATCTTTGTACCATAAACAAATGTAGGAACCTACCTACTCGTTTTTTATTTTAATCGGTTAGTAAAAAAACTGGTAGGTAACTGAATAGTAAACCTGTCATAATTGACATTACTGCCATCTATACAAAGTCCCCGAAGGTAATTTAATACTTTTTTTCCAATATACTGAGTTTCCAGACGGTAATAAGTTCTCTTTTCTATGCAGACGGTCACCGTCTGGAAACTCAGTACATTGGAAAAAAGTATTAAATTACTAAATTACCTTCGGGGACTTTGTATAGATGGCAGTAATGTCAATTATGACAGGTTTACTATTCAGTTACCTACCAGTTTTTTTACTAACCGATTAAAATAAAAAAAAAACGAGTAGGTAGGTTCCTACATTTGTTTATGGTACAAAGATTATTTTGTCTATGCTTGTTTTAGTTATTCAACCAATTAGAAGCACCCATTTCAAATCTAAAAAGTGGTGTGAGGTCAACCAACAACCAACAGTTTTATTGGAAAGTTTGATAGCATCGATATGCATCGATGTTTATATTTTAAAATTTACGAATTTTCAAATTTATCTGAAATCGATTGGTGCTAGTGTTCCAGTTCTGCACTTATATTATCGAAAATGCATATGAAGTATTTTATTTTACTAAACAAAGGCAATTATACACTGTGATACATTATGTTCCAACGGATATTTTTTTGTGTGAGTGAAAAAATACAAAATATGTAGTATATTTTGAGAAAGTCATCTATTATAGATGGAAATTAAGAAAAACAAAGAAGAAGACATAAGATGCATTCAATATTTGCCCCAGGTAAAATAATAGTATTACCGTTTTTGTTTAGAGGTTATGTTGTATGTCACTTTGAAATTTATTCGATGTATCAATTTTAATGAAACAACTTATTTTATCGATAATCCAATATTTTTGTTAGTAACAAGTTGATACGATATCTATAAATGATAGTACTAGCAATATTTTTAAAACAATTGCATGTAGTGGTGATATTTTACTCTGGTTAGAAATTTGACAAAAACTTTATAAATATAGTTATTTTATCAATTCCAAGTTGACAACATTGTTAATACTAGAAAACTAATAGTTCAATGCGCTTATGTATGTAATATAATGGTGTTTTGTTTTTCAGAATTGACTTTGAGCAGACTCGGCAAACTGAGCGATATTCCATAAAGATTTATACAGTTCAAACCATGAACCCACGAAGAAATTTATAAGTCCATAGTATTTTTGTCTACTACATAATATTAAGATTTAATTATATTGTTTAATGAATACAAACATTGTAGGTATGATATAGTTTACAATAAATTGTTATGTCCGAAAAAAATAATGCCGAAAAACAATGATTTTTATTTTGTTCCACGGCAACATTTCGGAAAACAGCTAGCGCTCGTTGCGGGCGAAAAACGGAACTTGCAGCTAGCACGCGCTATGGCACGCGCTCTCTTGGCATTCGACGCTGGTGGAGGACGGACGGTTTGGTGTGACGCCGTCATCGGTCGACACGCGCGTCCCGATGGCGGCCATATTTTCAAGAGCACGAGGAGGTCTGTGTGACAGGACCCGTCACGCGCATGGACGCTGATGGTGCCCCAGAACCAAGATGAGGGCATCAACAGGACAGGAGGTTGGAGGCAGAGCGCAGTGTGGGGCCACCGCGTAGGGAACGCGGCGGCTCGCAGATTGGACCAAGAAGGGCAATCCGTGTCGTCTGGAGCGTCGGTTCGCCTGCGGTGAGGCCCCAACTGGTATGCCACCTCTGTCGAGATGCGCCGTCATAGCGTGCCGTGGGGCACAGAGCCAGCCATGGGTGACGGTCTGGAGGAGGAGATCAGGAGGAGAAGAAGAAACCACGCCGGACACGAGGAAGACCTGCTAGCCTGACGCAGAGGCTGGGCCCCACCGATCTACCGTCACCACGTGGAAAACAGTGACATGCCTGGAGTAAGGATGTCGCTGTACCCTGGGGCGGTATATTCTGGTCGGCGTCTTTTCGTGTGTTCGCGTGTGTTTGACAGTTCGTTTCGGTAGATGCCACGTGTTTTTATTTGTTGTCTGTTGTTTTTTTTATTTTTTTTTTATTGCCATGGACCAACTATAATGATTTTTTTAATAAATGCGCCGTACTACTACAATTTCATAGTGTCACCATCATTTGTCTCCTTTTCTTCCCCACACCTTGGCTTGATGTTTCCTCGTGGTAGACGAGAGGTCTCATCAATATTCTTTGTTTTAAATATTCTTTTATTTTCATAACTCAATTAGAGAGAAAAAGAATACTTACCTATCTTTCTAACTTTCTAGAAAAACAATTTGCTATCTCTGCTGTTCAAGATTAAAACACTGATTCTTTGATTTTTTGGGAAAAAATTTTTTTTTTGCATTATCGTAAAAATATTTTTTTATAATTTTTCTTTATAAAAAGTGATTTATACCTAGAATTTTTTGGTAATGAAATTCTCCCAAAAAAACAAAATTCAGTGTTTTAATCTTAAACACTGGGGAAGGTCAGTAATATTATTATTATTACTGAATTCCAGTAAAACTTTGAGGGACCATTCAGAGATGGCGCTAAAAGCGCGGATCATAGAAAAAGTCGAAGTTTCCCTTCTAAATAAGTTCTCTTTTCTATGCAGACGGTGATCAAAATCTATTTCAAGATGGTGGAGACTTCAGTATTATAATATTATTGTATTATATTTATATTCAGTATCTGTCGTTTTTAGCGCCAAACTGTATTTTTCATTCGAAAGAATGTGTTAAGATTTTCATTTTATTATACGTTTTACATAAAATTGACATATTTTATTAAATTCACTAGTATTTAGTTAAATTTGTGAATTGTGATTTTTGTGACGTTTCGTAATAACATTATTGTAAATTCAAATTTAGGCAATTTTGCTGAGGTCATTGGTGATCGTAATAGATTGTTCATTGTTATGTTAAATTGTTTTAAAAATGGAAAATCCTGAATCTAGTTTATCAGTTGTGACATTCCCGTATATAAATATTAGTCAACCTTCAAGGGTTTCTACTCCATCAACATCGTCTACTTCGGGATGTGTCTCAGGAGATGAAGTATCTGAGTCTTCTGCTGTTCCAACGGCACTTTTAGGCAGTCAACTTATCCTTCAGCCTGTAAGTTTTTAATAATTTAACCATTTTGTTTTTGAATGTAGGATTTGGTATGGCTATTTTCATTTGGTAATTCACTTTTAATTTTTATGTTACATTTATATCGTTTACCTTTAAATATTCGTAAAAAAGTATTTTGATTGTAATATAAGTTTAAAATATATAAGATGATCCAATCTTTGATGTCTGTTTTGTTTTGAAGCTGAATATCTATAATTATGTTACCAGAAAGTATGTAAAAGTTACGGTATCTTGTAAGTATGGTATATAAAGGATACATAGAGAACAACTGAGGATGGATGCTAGCAAATCAAAAGCAATGGTCTTTGAAAAGAGTGAAAGCAGAACAGCATGTCAAAAAAGAGTAGAGAATGAATGGCTTGAGCGAGTCAGCGAATATGTCTATCTCGGAAGCATGTTTCAACGGAACGGACGGCTTAATAAGGAGATCGAAAGAAGAGTTATGGCAGGAAACAGAGTGAATGGAGCACTTTGACCAGTTATGAACGATCGCAACATAACAAAGGCAGCCAAAGTTGCCATTCATCACTCTATCTTAGTGCCAACCTTGACTTATTCAATTGAAACCTGGACATGACAGACGTCGCACGAAAGCAGAATAAATGCAGTTGAAATGAGATTGTTAAGAAGAATTTGTAATAGGACGACGTATGACAGGGTAAGAAATGAGGACATAAGGAAAGAATGTAAGATGAAAAAAAGATGTCATTAATAGAATGAAAGTGAACACATTGAAATGGTTTTGCCACATGGGGAGAATTAATGAGAAAAACCTGACAAAGTAAATATACAGTGTGAACAGGAAAGGAATGAGAGGTTGGGGACGCCCAAGAAAGGGATGGCACGACCATGTGAATGATATTCGGAAAGACAGAATTGTCAGAAGCGTGAACGACAGACGAACATATATGAGACGATGCATAAATGTGGATGAGGCGAGGAATGCATGCTAGGATAGAAAAATGTGGCATTCGATTCTCTCTCTGCCTACCCTGCGAGGGATATGGCGTTATGGTATGTATGTTTGTATAATATCAGTACAAACATTCATAATTTATAGAGGTACATATAGTTTTCTGTAAATAACTTGAGAATTTACATTGTGCAGGGGGGGCAGTTTGCACTTATACCAACTACCCTAAAAACCCAAATCAGGGCAATGCTTCGCACAACCCACTTGATTTTATTTCACATCAATGATGATTTTATTTGATGTGTTTTTTTTTCATTTATAGAATGCTTCAATAGAAGACTTGACATCGGCCATTTCGAAATGCAAAGAATTGGTCCTGAGCTGTGATCAATGTTCAGAAGAAAGAAAATGGCTTGTCAGATATTTAGTGGAACTTCGTTTTCGAATTCAAGAGCTTAAGGATGTTAGTAACAACCCATCCTCTTTAGGAGTTACATATAAAGGCCACCATTTTAAGACCAACACAAATCTCAATACAAATGTGAAGCTGACTTGTGATCATTGTAGTGGTGTCATATGGAGTGTCGTTCAAGGATCTTATGCATGTGAAGGTTAGTAATAATACACCTTAATTTATTCTTCTTCTTCAATGGCGCTACAGCCCAAATCGAGCTTTGGCCTTCGTTAACTTTCGCCTCCATCCTATCCTCTCCTCTGCTGCCACTTTCCAGCTCCTCTCCTGGAGAAAATGAGCCGCATCCTTTCTGACCTCATCTTCCCATCGCAGCCTTGGTCTTTCTACCCTTCTTCTCCCACCCGGGTGTCCAGTCATGATTCGTTTCGGCACCCGTGAGGTTGGCATTCGTTGTACATGTCCAGCCCATCTCAGCCTAAGTAATTTCATGTGCGTTGAGATACTTGGTGTCTGGTATATGTTGTACAACTCCTCGTTTCGTCTAATGTGCCATTCGTCACCATCCTTCACAGGGCCGCATATTCTACCTTAATTTATTCATTACGTACCATGAATTTATTCATCCAGTTTTTATAATACATTTAACTAACGATGGAACTTTAAAAATTTATCGTAATAACTAATTCAATTAGATTTTTCATAAAAATATTTGAAAATGGGAATTCTCAATAGTTTTTCCTATTTATTCAAGTTTCTTTTGGAGAAAGTATTGCAATACTGCAGAAGAAATTCTAAATCAAATACATTATTTTTTAAATCATAGGTTTATTGCAATATAAGGTCTTGAATTAACTAATTTTCAATGCAATAAAGTTGTACGTTTATAATAAATCAATCCATGTCAGGCCATAATTTTTTTATTTTTTGTTTGACTTGTCACTTTAATATTTTATTTATTAATTGAACTTAAACAAATAGCTAACTGTATTATCAAACTGTTCTTTGTATAGAGAATAAAAAAAAGGTATCATTTCAATAATTGCTGATATTCAAATAAGTACTGCTTCTAGTCATTCTCAAACAAAATTTGTTAAGTTTATCAAGAATCGGTTTTCATGTGTTTGTGATATGACAATAAACATCAGTATAAACTCTTCTTCTTCTTCTTCTGCTTGTTCTAGTACTGGGTACTGTTTGTTCTCGGATTCACTCCTGGGACGCGGATGTCCAGCTGTCCTTCCATCTCTTTGGCGGTCGTCCAGGGGGTCTGCTGGTTGACGGTATCTCGTCTGCCGCTATTTTCACCACTCTCACTGAATCCGCTCTTTCGACGTGATCTCTCCAGTAACGTCTTCTGTTTCTACCCCATCGCACGACATCCTCGGCATCGCAGATCCTCCGAATTTCGGAGTTTCGTACTCTGTCTCGGATGGTTAAACCTGCGATGGGGCGGAGAGTTTTCATCTCGGTGGTTCGCAGGAGACTCTTTGTTCTCGTGGTGTCGGCTCTGGTTTCGATGCCGTATGTCATTATTGGCCTTACGCATGTCTTATATATCCTCATTTTGCTTTCTTTCAACATGTGTTGGTTTCTCCATACAATAGTTTGCAAGCACCCCGCTACAACGGCAGCCTTATTCGTTTGTTCCCTGACTTCTTCGTAAAGGTCACTGCTGCTTGATATTTCAGCGCCCAGGTACTTGAATCGCATAACTTGTTCTATTGTCTTATTGTCGACTACGAGTTTGCAACGTACAGGCTGTTTTGAAGTTACCATGCTCTTTGTTTTTTCTATGGAGATTCTCATGTTGTATTGTTGCGCTGATATGTGGAATTTATGCAGGAGTCTTTGGAGGTCATCTTCACAATCAGCCATGAGGACTGCGTCGTCTGCATAGCATACAATATCGATTCTCTTATTTCCAAGAGAGTAACCCAATTCCAATGGTTTGATGTCTTCTATAATCTTGTCCATGATGATGTTGAATAAGAATGGGCTTAAACTGTCTCCTTGTCGTATGCCAACTGCAGCTGGTATTTCTTTTGACAACACATTGTCCACCTTAATCCTCATTTTATTGTGTGTGGTCAGTTTGTGGATTGATTCTATAATTGGTTTTGGCACATCCTTTTGAGTCATGATATCCATAACGTCTTCTAAGCGCACTCTGTCGAAGGCCTTAGTTAGGTCTACAAAACACATATAGGCAGGCTTATTATATTCAATTGATTTTTCCTTTATCTGTCTAAGCACAAATATAGCGTCGGTTGTTGATCGATTTCTTCTAAATCCTTGCTGTTCATCTCTGTTTGGCATGAATTCTTCTAGTTTGGTCCTTAAGATGCTTGTGAATAATTTCTGAGTGGCGCATAATAAGGATATTCCCCTTATTATGCGCCATTAGTATAAACTCATAGAAAACTATCTATCTCTTTTCTTCATACACAATAATGTGAAATGCTATGCCATTGGACTTTAATTTTGGCGTAGTATTAAGCATTTAGTTAGTGACCTCTGAAATGCAATTGCTAACTTACAAATACAAAATACTCCAGTGAGGTTAGGAGTTAGTATTTAATTACCTAGGATTGTGAATAGCTTAGTATCAAGAACTGACGTAAATGTTAACTAAAAATTTTGTCATGAGCCAATTTGCTTTTCGATATTAAACATTTTATTTTTACCTAATCATTTTTTAAGATTATAAATACATTGATGTCTTTTTGTGTTGAATGGTTACATAATTATTAAGAAAACAATATTTGAATCATTTACTTAATAATCAATAATAATATTATGTTCATGAAAATTTGAGTAGAGAATAAAACTGTGATTATTTAAGTATTACTCTGTTGTTTATATTTGATAATTATATCTTACCATTAAGTATATGATTTGATCAAACATTGATACATTTAGTATTATACCTTTATGGGTATAATAATGTTTGTTTAGTCACATTAGTTTTAGATAAATTTTCTTGCAAGATTGAATTGTATTGTTGCAGTTCATAATGTAACTAATTGTTATAATGGACAATGTTATGGTTTAATTTTAGATATAATTAATTAAAAATGTGACTTCTGAGCCAAAGGTCTAGAGTTCAATTCTCCAAAGAGATAAAGTTTTTCACTGTGTTTTTTAACCTGCATTTGTGACACGATTATTATTATAATTTTCCAGAATTAAGAAACTTGCTATTGGGTGCGTGTTAAATGAATATTTGTCATAGTACCTGTTTGTTAGCTGTTGGTCGCTGTCCGGATGTGGCAGAATAAGCCAGCGTTTCCGTTTTGCTATTTTGTGTTAATTTGCATATTCTCTCAAAAATCGATGTTTCCAGGGGCAACATGTGGAGGTTCCTGCCTTGCCCCCAGTTGGTAAAAGTAAATGAATCACAAATGACGTTTTCCTTTAATTTACGTTTGGATATGAAAAAGCATTAATTTGCTCATTATAAAAAATGAGAACATTTTGAATTTCTTTTTCACATTCCATTTTTAAGCTTAAAAAAAGTGTTTTTATGATCTGCAGCATAGTTTTTGGTAAATAACTTCAGTATTACAGATATTTATATATGCAAATTTTCAGGAAAGTAATTTTGCTTGTATATTGATTTTTCACATAGGTTATTTTCTTAATAGTAAAATTTGAAGCGCAATTGATTTATCAAATAACTTTAATACACTGGTGAATTTACCATAACCTCCAGTATTCTGGAGCAACAAATTAATATAATTTTTTTTATATCCTTTTAAACATTATTCCAGACAGTGCGAATAGCTTTGTAAATAAATATTTCTAGATCTCAAAATGTTTTTCTCATAGGAAAAACTTTTTTTGCATATTTGTTAATAATATGAAAAAAAAACATGTATTTTTTTCAGATTGTGGATATATTTGTCATTCAAAATGTGTTGGAAGTGTGATTCGAGTTTGTGCTCACATAATCGCTACTGAGGGACATTTAGAGACTAATATATGTATACAAAATGGTCTTGCAGCCCAGAATTATAAGTGTGCTGAGTGCAAAGTTGATTTGAATTTTAGTAAGTATATTTTTTATGTATGAGTTTCATTTTAGTATTTAAGAACAAACCCATTCTATTTAATAATTTTTATTCCTTTTATATCGTGCTTGGATAAATTTACAGAAAACTTGTATAAACAATTTTATATTCAATAATATATATATTTATTATTAATATCTTAAAAGAAAACTTGCGCTAGTGCAAATTTGGTTTATTGTTTTAATGGAAGTTGCACAAACTATTTCCCTCTGAAATGTCAAGATATTGCTGATAACTGGGCCTGTACAGGTTACCTGGAGGTGTAGTTTGTATTCCATGTTCAATAGGAGGCAGTACTGCCTCGAATTATGCACGGGTTTGTTGTTAATTCACTTATAAACTCGTGTTGAATTCAAGGAGTGCGTCCTCCAGTAGTGCAGCGTACGGGTTTGCAGCGTAAAATGTCAGTAGTATGTATTATTGTGAGTATACAAACCTAAATTACTAATTCTTACCAAACTTTTGGTTAGAATATGTTGGCTAGGTTATATTGTCCTGGAATAAATTATGACACGTGTAGGACAAACTGGTTTGGTCTAAATCGATTAGTTTGACCGGTAATAAATATTACAAAAATTTCTCACCATTTTTTTCTGATTTGTCGAAACTGCAGACTCCATCAAGTATAATATCATGTTTATTGTCAAAAAATATATTGATGATAGTAAAACTTCTGCCAAAAACATTTAAGATTTTATATAAATACTGATGATATTATGTTTTTATATGTGCCTAGTTATGTTGATTGCCTGTTATTTTATTTCTAAAACTCTTATAATTTTACTGGCCATCCATCACACACAAAAAATGCATCGAAACAAACACGGATTTGCAGCGCGTAATCAATGCGCATGATAATTACAAACCCGTGCATGTTTGGAGGATGCATTCCTTGAATTGAGCACAGGTTTTTAAAGGAAATTAGCACAACAAACCTGTTCGTAATTCGTGGCGGCATTGTCTCCTATTGAATACGGAGAATGAAATATTCAACCAAACTGGAGAGCTGCTACATACTGCCCGAAATAGAGAGGCATTTGCCCAGATAGCTAGCCAACGTTGGGGCGGGGACCTGACACTGCATTTCAAGAATAAGATACTTGTTATGATGATGATGTAGCATACTGAAATGGCCCTATTTGAAGTCTGGTAATAATAATATTAATAATAAAAATTGAGGCTGATAGGCTAGAAAACTCTTCCATTTCGGGTCTGTTGACTTATATGTTCATTTGGCAGTTCTGCCCCTATAGACAACGTGTTATTTAGCTCATGAAAAGAAACAAGAAAAGATAACCCAATATATGGATGTGACAGTTGTCATGTGACTGGCAACTGTCACTTCCATACATTGAGTTATTTTTTCTTGTTTCTTTTCTTGAGATAAATGACACATTGTCTAGGGTGGCTGTTCTTATAATGATTTTGTATAAGGTTATTTTGGTTTTCCTGTGTACGCTGCGAGATTTTTCATTTTTTTAATATTTATATTAATTCATTTATTATTTTTACATCAAGCAGGTTCTTGAATTTCTAAAATACGATTGAAAATCTATTTAAATGGGGTTTAAATCCAATTTATGTATCTGAAAACTGTTTATAAGGAGAAGTAAGTTCTGTGGCTGCTGTCATCCTTATTTTTATTTCGACAGAGTCTTATATTCACTGTTAGGACAGAGCCAAGTTGGATAAGTTGATTGATCATTTGAATTATATGAACAGATGATTGTCTTTTAAATGACAAGTCATAATTATTTATCAAAATTAAAAATGAAAATTTGTATTTTCAGAGGGCAAATGGAGTGAACCACGATTATGTGACTATTCTGGTCTCTATTACTGTTCTACGTGTCACTGGAATAACATGATTGAGATTCCAGCAAGGATTGTTCATAATTGGGATTGGGAAAAGAAGCTCGTCTCGCAGGCAGCTTATCAACTGTTGAACTTAACGAGGAATCGACCGCTTATTAATCTGGAAAAGGCAAATAATAAGCTAGTTGAATTTGTTACAGAATTGGACATGGTAAGATAATACAATTTTTATATTACTGTTAGACAATGATCTTAAAAAGCATATTTTTGCATATTGTATTTTAATTTTAAGTGCGATTAAATATTAAAAATGGGTAAGAATATTTTACATATTCATGAGCACAGAAATACAATGTTTCCTCTGATGGGATAAAATAGATTTTAAATGTTCTATAGATAGCTTGAGTAGAACGTCCATGCTCTTAATTTGTCTAAATTGTAAAGTGAATTAACTAATCTAATTCTTCTTCTTCTTTGGCTGGTCCTCTTCCCAGTTCATCTGGGGTCGGCCCTCCTGGTACGCAGTCTCCACGTCTTTCTGTCATGTGTCATCTCACTGGTCAGCTGGTCCTTCCTCAGATCTCTCTCAATACTTGCCCACCAGGTAGCCTGTGGACGGCCTCTAGCTCTGGATGGTGTGGGAATATTTAGTGCTACCCTGACCATTCACATGACCATACCACCGGAGTCTGGTTTCTTTCATTTTCTCCGGGATGGGCACGACCCCAAAGCTACCACGAATATATTCATTTTTAATTTTGTCCATTATAGTGACACCCGCGGACCATCTCAGCATTTTCATCTCGGCTATATGTAGTTTATGTTCGTGCTTTTTTTTTGTAGTCCAGCACTCCGAGCGGTAGAGCATAGCCGGGCGAACAGCCGTTTTGTATATTTTTCCTTTGGTCTTTATCGGTATTTTTGGGTCGCACAATACTCCTGTCAAGGCTCTCCACTTCATCCAACCTGTAGTTACGTGGTGCGTCACATCTACTTCCACATCACCATCTTTTATTTAACCATTATTTGGCTAAATAAAAGACAACACTATTTCCTATTCTGATTCGTTTCAGAGTAAGAAAACGTCTGTAACCAACGGGTGACCATGGATAAAAGAATTTTATACGCGTGGTGTGATGTAATGAGTCCCATATGAATGCAGTCAACTTTTTGACATTTCTCATATACTAAAATTTAGACGAATCAGAATAGGACATATTATTTACACCACTAAAATTTTTAAATTGGATTCAATAATAAAATCCAAAATATGGTACAAAATATACTAAAATTTACAAAATATCAAATGAACAATTTACAGACTTAAAATTGACATAATAGTAGGAGTAAAAATTATTTAGGAGGGTGGGGAGCCAATAATTTTTTTATTTATACATCATTCCGTACATAATATAAACAAATATATTGTGTACACTGGTGGGCTTATTGCCATTAGGCAATTTCTTCCAACCAACCAGATGTGGTAAAGTCTGGGATATATTCTTATTTTGTAAAAATATTTAATATATAAAATGATACCGCAAAGTAAAAAAAATTGTTTATCGATGATGTGAAAGTTTAAAAATTTTAGTGGTGTTCACAAAATAATGATTTGTTTTATTTAATTGATTAAAAATGTTACCACAATTTAATAAATAATTGTTTATCGAAGATCTAATAATTTGAGCGTAAAATTCTAGTGGGTTCATGAAAATTTATGCTCTGGAGAATATTTTACATTGTCAGTTCCAAAATTGTATCTATTAACCAAGCCTGATCAAATGTTCACTTAGAGTTAATTTATAAAGCACTGTTTAACCCTTAATTACTCGCATGGGGTCAAAACAATTTCGCATTAAAAAATGAAACATTTGCTGTTTGTCGAAATTCCCCGCGCCCCCGTCTAGCTTCATTACCCGCGTCGAAGTTTGTATTCCAATAGCCATCAAGTCACGGGATTGGAAGGACGTGTCGCTGCGCTCTTAAGCGGTGACCCCGTGCGAGTAATAACGTTACTTTTTTGAAAGAGGTGAGTTGTTTATTTTATGTATTTTTTTGTGTATTATTAATTCGATTTGTATTATTATATGTCCAGTGTATAAATTTATTTTCTAAATATGTTTTTTACATCTTGATAAAATGAAATTATTCAAAAATTACATTTTATTGTAAGTATTGTATTCAGGCATAAATGCACTCGTTGTACATCGAGCAAATACCAACAAATCATGTACTCACGTGAGGCATCATTTTTTGCGGCAATTGTCTGTTGAACTTGTTCATAATCACCAGAAACGACGAATTGAAGTCAGTGCAACTCCTAAGATTGTAAAAGAAAGACTTTTGGATGTGCATGAATTGGAAAACCGCGTCCCACCAACAACGGAAAACATGGGCGTTGGACAAATACCCGTGAAAAACTGATCTAAAAGTACGCACAAAATGCACAAAGTTTGTGTGCAATGATCACTCTCATATATACTGTCAACAGTGTAATAAAAGTGAATCGGAGAGTTCCTAAAAATATTTTAAAATTTTAACTTTGATCTCAGTATAAGTACAAATTGTTAATTTTTGATAATTATTTTAATTTAGCTTGTTTTTGTTTAATTAGATATTTAGTTCATGTTATTCCTTTTAATTATAATAGCATTAATAAAGCACTTTAATAATAAACAAGTTTTATTTACTTATATATTTAATAAATAATAAAAATTATTCCTACAATTTGGGGTCACCTGTGACCCCATGCGAGCAGATATGTAATTTTCTTTGTGCGAGTAATTAAGGGTTAATGAAACAAGATTATTCTATGGGCACTATTATTCAAAAGTTGGCTCTACAAAACAAATGGGATAGTAATTTAGCAATATGTCAATGCTTTTGAGGCTTTATGTATGTCAAGGGAATAATTTATTCCACTTCGAAGACCCGATTACACTGAAACTGCAATAATTGTAAGATTTCTTATTGATTCTGTTCAATTCCTTTAAAGAATTGACACTCTGTGATCCAGATGATCTCAGTTTAAAATGTCTTCCTGATGGAAATATTTTTTGACACTGTTCTTGAATGTAATTTGAAGCCAAGTTATGTAGAGCTTTAAAGACCATCAAGCATTCTTTATATTTTTTGGTGAAAGAGCATTTGCTGTGGTGGGTCCAGTTCAGTGGAATAAGCTCCCATATAGTTTAAGATCAATAGACAATGAAAGTTTGTTCAAAAAACAGTTAAAAACTTATTTTTTTAAAAACTCATATAGTGATTAAGTGATTATTATCTAGGTTGATTTTCATTTACCTATTATTTTTTCTTCAGGTATAATTGTTAAGTGCCCTTGAGGTGAAAACACAAAAATGGCGCTATATAAATTATCCATTTATTATTATTATTATATGTTCCGGACTTTTCAAACTGCATATTTCATTATGAAATGGTGTTATGGTACACTGCTTTAACAAATTATTTACTGCATATTTAAATTTTAGATTCGAAAAATGCGATGTGACCTACGGCACATGCGAAGGTATTTAGTGGAGTGTCAAAATGGAACTCACCTTATCACCGGGGATATGCTGCATATGGCTGAAACAACAAACCTCTATAGTGTGGAAAACCTTGAGTTGGCTAGAGATGGTCTACTTGAAGCACAATTGAGTAGACTAACTGAAAAATGCCGACTTCACATCACTAACTGTGAGGTATATTCAAAAGTTTGTTGCGTTGTTCCTGTGAAAATAAGATGATTGTCTGTGATGGCGATGTACCCTTTGTTATTTTTCTCTATTCAAAAATATGATTCCCTCTGGTACCTTTAAATTATCTTGCATTTGTGTTTTACCACATTAACGATAGTGTGCGTGGAAGTTCCTAGAACAGAGAAAAAAAAACAAAATTGGCACAACTTAACATTTCTTACAGCAGGTAAAATTTTTATTTCATTAATTTATATTGAAGGGATATAAAAAGTTACATTATGTATATGCATATTATGCTCTCAAGCCATACAGTACATTCAATACAGAACAATTTCGCTAATTTGGCACTTCACTATATCGGTACAACAATCTGGTAGGTACTACAGGTTATTATAATTTTTCTTTTCAAATTCATATGGCCTTGAAACAAGTACATATACATGCATCTTTATAAACACTAAATCATTATGTAGGTACTCAACTAACAAATAATTACAATTTTATCGTTTTGATAATTAATTTTGCATTGCTTCTCAATTATACAAGTAATTCTTTTTATGTTGGCCTTTGTGGCTCAGTTGTTTGGGTATCTGACTGCTAATCCAGGGGTCCCGGGTTTGATTCCCGGTGGAGACACAGTTTTTAAATGTGTTTTCAGTCTGGATCAGTGAGATGATTAATATCGTAAGTCTCCAGAATGTGGCAACTTGTTATTGGGTGCGTTTTAAATAATTTTGCCCGAAAACTACATAAAATAAATAAATAAAATGCACATTCCAGTAATCCCAATTTTCAGCTAATCCAGCACTCTAGTTGTGCCTAAGTGGCAGATTAGTGAGATTGTATTGTATTTGGTGTAGGTATAGAGAATTAAATGTCTATTTCTTTTCACTCATTACATCAATTGCTCATTACATTATTTTAAATTTTCGTTCTTTCTTTTTACTTGTCCTCATTTCTTACAATATTTTTATACATTGTCTTGTTACTAATTTTCTTGATCTCATTTCAAATGCATTTATAACGTCATTTGTTTATATGTACAAGTCTCTGTTGATAATGTTTTAGTTGTCATTACCATCACATCGTGAATGCCAACTTTAACCTCCTTTCAAATATACTTTGAAATCACCTGCATTAGTGTCCCATTTACTCTGTTTCATGCTATGACTCATATCTCCATATTTTTGTCTTATTGTCCACCATATGAATCTCATTGAACTCATTACCCAGATCAAGAATTTCATCAAATTGCTCTTGACACTCACTGTAGGCCACGTCAGTAAAAAAGTCGATATCCGATAACGTCTCGCTGCTTTTGTTGCCTATAATTCCTAGTCAGTAAGCACTGTCGAGTTCATAAATGCATTTATTTGTATTTCTCGTCGTTGCGCTAGCTTGCGGTACATTTTTAAATTGTCATTTATGGCAATACACAATATTTTCCCTATGATTTGAATGTCATGTTTGTTTACTTTTTAAGCACGACAGCAAGTTATGATACAGTTAAAAATTAGTTTCCTTTGTATTTATTAAATGTTTTGAAAGTAATTTCAAAAGTTGTATTATATTTCTATCAATTTATCAAGTGTGATGAAAGCATTGTTTTATTTTTTTACTAAAAACTACGCCACATTTTCTTTGTTAAGTGTTAAAAATACATTATGTGATAAAACATCTTACAAGAATACTTTCTCAGAATTAATAAATATTTCAAATCTATACTGAAGCAGATTCCAATAAATGTATATATTTTGTAACGCAGTAATTAACAATAAAAAAATTATCCAGAATACTACTATCTTAAACAGCGTCATTCAACCCATTCGTCCCTTTTAATTATTCTCAAAATAAATACGAATCTGACATCATTCATGTAAAAAAAGTTGACATATAATTCAACATGGCGGCATTCAATCTCGGCTCTAGACTCGATTTCGACTCAAACTCGCCGTCAAATAAGCGAGTAAGAACGATTCGACACGTTATCTGCTTATTGACTACCAAAACTGTCAAAATATCGACTAGTCAAGATAATCTCGTTATTTTTGGGTCGAAATCTACAGACTTAGCCACCTGCTTTGATAGACTTGCTGCTTTACAACCTTAGAGCTGTAACTTGATATACTTGTATGCAAAGCTTGGTAAAGTAGCGAAAAAATACCAAAACCCTTTAAATTATAATTTTTCTCTAAATCATGTCTATAACTTTATCAATAGTCGACTGTATATTAACAAGATCAAAACATTTTTCTTTTTTATAAGTAATTAATATATATTATGATGGTATTTTTAATTTTATAAAGTTCCGTAATAGGCATGATGACTAATTTTGAAAAACTATCTCACGATGTTTTTACGCATTCACTGTTTTCAAATATATATACATTTCTACATAAAATAAAGGTTTAGTAGCAAAAATCACCATTTTAAAATCAAATTTGACATTTACGCCAAAAAACGCTTGTAGTATCATGGCGGCTGCCGACCCTGACGGTGACGTCACGATATTGTAAACTGCATATCACTACTATATGTAATATATGTATTCTAGGACGATTTGTGTATTTATAATCAATTCAAAAGTGCATAAGTGTTGTGCGGTCCCTAAATGTACAAACACGATGAAAAAAACACCTACTGAGGTATATGTTTTCGTCCCACGCGAAAAAAAAGAGAAATAAGTGATTAAATTTTGCACGGCGAGACACAAGTGTATTTTATTAAGTACGCGTTTACAATGAAGTACAGTATTTGTTCCCCCACTTTTAGCTCTCAATAATATAATATTTACCATTATTTAGGCAATAAGCATATAAAGAACTTCATTAATGTCCAAATGTCAAAATAGGCCATCATACGTTTCCCGCGTATGTTTTTAGCTTATGAACACATAATGTAGAGAGAAGAAGGAGCATATTTTATCGATTTTCGAGATGTAAGTTGTATTTAAATTACAGATAAATAAAGTACTTATATGTACTTATTATTAAGTTTTTACGTTTCGAAATTCTGATGTCTTTGTTCGACGCAAAGAAATATCCGACCATCAAAAGTTCCATTCTAGTTAAGAGTAGTTAAGACAGGCAGAAAAATAACTACTATGGCTGCTATTGCTAAAAATAACGATAGCAGATAAATATAGCTTGTTATTAACACAATACAAATAACGAGCGCTATGTAATAATTCGTATGCTGCTAAAATTGTAACGATGTTTTAAAACGCATGCTTCGCGTAATCGCCGTCGTTTCGCGAATCGCTTCATTGCATGAAAAAAATATAGCTTGCTAGTTTAGTTTGGCAGTGACCAGCATCATAACATGTCGAACGTTCGTCAGCTCACCATCGCGTGACAAAATTGTAGAATACTAAAACTAAATTAGTTTACCATACGTTGCGAGCGTTCATTATTTATTTATTTATTCAATAAGAACTAAGTTACATACAAAATACAATAAACTTAGGCCCGATATTGCAGTCGGCCCTCAACTCATTGAGTTTGTTAAACTCAAGATTAATGTTAAGGGGAGATTGAATCCATTTCCGTATTACAGTGCAATATAACATGTCAGTTACTAAATCTTCAATTATAGACATATTTCACTTTTTCTGTGGTTATTATCTGTCAAATTTAAATAACCTCAAATAATACGAAATACAAAACGGGACGCTACGACTTTAAATACCATTGTTTTATTATCCAACATGGTAAATTTAATTTTTTTCACCAAAATAATGCTTTTAAATGCCCATGTTCAATACGGCTGTCAGTTTGTTTTGTTGTGTGGCGCCACCGTCGATACAACTAACGCCTTTAGTAATACAACACTGAAACTACACACGTTGCCTAACGCCTCTAGTGATAGAAACTGAAACTACACGAGTTGCCTAGCAAATGACAGTTGACTCACAGTTAAGTACTTAATCTGCCAGAAACGTTGAGTTAAATATTTGTCGTTTTAGTGACATATTTGAGGGAAGATTAGGCCTAAACGGACACTGTAATACGCTATATTTTTGTGAAACTTGAGTTTAGCTCTTAAACTGACACTGTCATACCGGCCCATAGTATCCCCCGATAGGTAGGCGAGTATCTAGGTAAATTGAAACTATTTGCTTTGATGAATCCTTGTTCCATTGCTATTTTATTGTTTTGTTTTAGTTTTAAGTACGTAATTAAAATATTAATATATCAAAAACACCAAAATAAACATTGTCCAGACCGACAATTAATGCGTATATTGTATTGAAGACTATCAGAAGAATTGACGCGACCATACTATGACGTCGTGCGCTCTGATTGTTTTTTCTCATAAAATGGCGGACTAACACATTTTGTATTTTTATATTTATAATATTATTATTCACTCCTTTAAAATGAAAATAAGTACATTTTTTAAATCTTTATAACCTATTTTATTTTTTAAAATCATAATTTCAATGATTTTTTCTTACAGTCATCACACCTATTACATAACATTCTATTTTTTTTTTTAATATATTAATCATAATATGTATATGAATCATAACAATTATCCCATATGTATATTAGATTCATCATAATACATTGTGTATTTCCATTTCAACCTCATGTAACACTGTACAACTCCCACAAACAATATAATAACATCATTTTATTTTATAATCAAGCAATGAAAGCCACCAAGTTATTTATTTCTGAAACGTTAAATATTCTCCACCACGTTACAATACTCGGTGCGTGTTATAACAGATGCGTCAACGATTCAATAGAGCGGATAGCGATATTATTTGGTTTATCGTCCCAAATAAACCAAATAAATCAATAAATAAAAATAGCATGTTAAAAATAAGCAGCATATTCCATATAGCTTGTTATGAAAAAAATAGCCATTTCGAACAACACTACAGTTGACAGTAACAAACACAATTGACAGTAACAATATGGTGACGTCATGCGCTCTGATTGGTGTTTCACATAAAATGGCGGACAAACATATTTTGTATTTTTATTTTAATAATATTAATATTATTCGCTCTTTTAAAATGAAAATAAATATATTTTTTCAAATCTTTATAACATATTTTATTTTATAAAATCATAATTTCAATGATTTTTTCTTACTGTCATCACGCCTATTATTGACAGCTGCTGTTTGCATACTTAAGCATTTGTTCAATAGTTACGGACCTTCCCGCCCCGAATATAGTCTTTATAATAATAAAAATAAATATATATAAATTAACTTTAATATAATATAACTTAAATTTTTATTCATGTGCACCGGAAATTTAACAAGCACTGAGCTGGACATCAAATAAAGAATTTAGTATTTTTTAGTGAAATATAAATATATTAAGAGATTAATTCAAGGATTTTGGCTCTGAATAATTTGTATTTTATTGGATGCATGAAATGTTCACCTCACTTCTATTGATGAGTTATTTAAAAATAATAATTTATAAAGTCAATATTTATAATATACTTTAATTCGAATAGGAATAGTTTTTATTATATAGTATGTAGGAATTTTATTACTTTTATATGTAGCAAGCAGTGGCGGCTGGAGACCTTAAATCTTAGAAGGGCTCAAAATTTTAATTTTACCTAAAAGAAAAATTAACTTATAAACTATAGGAATCAGAAAGCAGATATTGTGACACAATATTATTTTCGTATATTAAAATTATCAGTGTTTTCCATAGTTATTTTGTTTATCGGAAATTAAAACGTTAACCTGATCATGTATGCTGTATTTGCTTTGTAATAAAATACATCGATAAATTATAAAATAATTTGAAACAGGTAATGAATTTTGATCATACAAATTTGAAAAAAAAACTGGCAACAGCCGCAAGACTGCTTCCTGATTTTACACATTTTATGTCTAATATCATTTTTGTTTTTTTTTTGCAATATTATGGTATCAATTAAATAAATAATAATACTAATATATTTCGGATGATTTATAGTTTAAACTATGTAATATCTATGAATGTTAGCCTCAAGGAATTGCAACTGCTTACCTAGCGTTCGACCATCGAAATGTACAACAAAATATGAATGAACGAAAATATTCCTTTGCTCGCGGGCACTGCCCCGTTTTGCTCGAAATCGGCATACATTCAGCGTGTACGGCGAGCTGCGGCGACAGCGGGCGGTTGCGTGAATTGTATGGGTTCTCCGGGCACAAGTCGACTGTGCCCGAGCAATAAAATATTTCATAGAATCTTGATTGCTTTACAAAGCAGGTAGGTTTAAATACTTTTACAGTTTCACTAAATATACCTACTACAGGCGTAAGACGGCAAATATTAATTATAAAAATAATGTGTTCTCAAGATTTAATTACATACATTTTTTGGAATCTTTTGAACAAAGTGTTTGGGAGGGCTGAGCCCGAGAGCCCTTTAGGAAGAGCCGCCACTGGTAGCAAGACAGTCTAAATTTCACATAATATCTCTAATACCAAGATGCCTTGCGTTATTTTTCACTACGAAAAGTAAAACAATTATTGTTAATTATCCTTAAGAGAGTTTTTATTTTTAGGTTCTTTTTGTACTAACTTCCCACCCATCATAATATAAACAAAAAATTAATAATATTATAAATCTCAAAGTACAGTAGGTTTTCAGTCATTACAGTTCTTGGAATTACATAGAAATCGACTTCATCAAGATCCAGGATAGTTTGGCTTGCATTTGATCACAGCATTGTTTTTGTGAATCGTTACAATGTGCAAAAACATCACCATCTAAATGTTTCCACCATTTTTTATGACATCCTTATCCAATAATTCTGCGAAATATCCAAAAATATATTTAGACTTTTCCTTACACAAATGAAAATATATTTGTCATCGATAGCTTTTTTGCTATTTAAAAATACACATATATTGATAGATTAGCTAATACAATTAGTTTAACAGAATTTTTTAAAATTCTATTTATATTAAGCACATACCTACGAATAAATTATTTAATAGCATCATTTCTTCTGTTTTCAAACTAGTAACGAAACCTTTTAATATTCCCTTATTGGTGTCAGATATTCTCTAAGGCTGTTTTATTTTTTCACAGAATAGTTACATTTGTAGTTATAGTTAAATTATGGGCAACTGCCATGGCACAATTGGTAAGCCGTTTGGCTTCTTTGCGGACGTCCTGGGTTTGATCCCCAGCAGAATAGAAATTTATTTGAATTCATTACTCAATCAAATATTGCTTTTCTGGGTTGGAAACACTGGTTAATTGGAAGACATTGCCATATGCCAATAAACACACCACTTACACAGAGTGCAAGGAATTGTTTATTATTATATCATATTTAAAGTTACGGATGTTGCAAGTATAATGACGCCCAATCTCTTACTTATTCACATATAATAAATAGAAGCTGAAGTGTCTCATTTCCGAGTGATGGCGGTTTTCATAAAAATGCTGTGATTACGAATACAATTGAATATTTGTGAATGCCATTGGCAATTAAATCAGTAAAATATCTCACTTCTTTAGACATGCGATATCGCACTAATAATTCACAGTTCTCAGTATTCCATTATCAACTCATCGTCAATATCACCAAAGTATATCATAATTATAATATTATACTTTTTTTAGATGCAATACTCAAAAAATTAGGATTAAATGAAAATTCTTCGAAACACAATTGTTCGAATGCGCAATTGTACGAATAACATTTTTTCGAAAATCAGTTATCAGAATGACAATTGTCAGAAAGCAAATTATTCGAACTAACATTTGTTGGAAAACCAATTGACCGAATTTAATATATTTTTGTGTCATTATGTTGCCTCCTTTGATATATTTGTTGCCAGTAACATATATTCGATGAAGACTATTAATACTTGTATTATTGTAGGGTACGTATGTTTGCACATTTTTAATAATTGATGTTTGACAGCGCGGTGTGTCGCCATGTTGTTTATTCCATAGATTTATATTATACATAATATACTATGTAGATGTAGTACTCCGTGCAAAAAGTGAGTTATGGAATATCGCGCTATTGACGTTTTGGTTGACAACATATTACAGTTTTTCTTACATTTCAACACATCCTAAATAACTTCTCTCTAAATCTAAATAAACAAAGTGTTTTTTACGACAAATAAATCCCAAAATAAATTCAAATTAGTCGTTATTCTCTATGGAAAAACGATGTACTAAAACGTCAAAAATCCCCCGGAAAAATGCCTCACTTCGATTCATACAAAATTCTCATCTAGTATATTATCCAACTGTCGATTCGTTCATGAGAATTCAATTCTCTTAATGAATCGACATTATTAAGCCAAGATGCGTGTACGAAGGAAAATTTTGTATGGTGTAGTGGACTTTTTGCATGCTAATAACACCAACTAGAGGCCTCGCAGACTATATGTTCCCATACATGGATTTACTCAGAATTGGGAGTAGAACATTTTATGTGAGTTTTGTGTGTGTCTGTGTCAGTCCGTCCCCCCCTTATAACTTTTGATCCGCTCAATTTACAGAGCCCAAATTTTCAGAATATATAGACAGTTATAGGCCTACAAAACTTTTATACTCAGAATTGTGAATTTTTGTTTCAGTCAGGGGTTATCAACTTTTGAATTTTTACTTTATTTTTCTATATATCTCAGAAACCATAAAAGCTAGAACGCTGAAAATTGGTACAAAAATAGACAAATACAAAATCTCAAATTATTTTTTTTTAAAAAATTCCAGTGTTTCTCAAACATTTTTTATTAAGAAAAATATTTTATTTATGATAAATTTATGAGTTTAACTGCCTATATTTCCATTTTTTTTTTAAAATATCGAAAAAAGCCGAAACACCCCAACTAGATAATTTAATTTTATATAAAAAATATTAACATTGAATTAGCACATCTCAATTTTTTTTAACAATTTTTATAAAAATTTAATTTAGTGACGACATAACTTCATACAATTTGTATGGTAGTCGCCTATACACAATATGTAAGAAGACTTAATAGTTTGATACTTAAATCTCCAAACATACATACGGTACATACCATCATACTGTTTTCATATTCTGTGTAGGAAAAACAGATTGACCTCCATACTATCCTATCCTGACAAACATACCTACATGTTTTATATAGAAAATAAAATATCTTCAAATATTTATTAATTTGTGTTGTTTATAGTTTGGTACGTATTCTTTGATTATGTATACTATCGCCATCGACAGTTGGATCTAATGTGTTACATGCAACTAGTAATAAAAATCTAGGGTTTATTCCTCTCACAATACTACCAACATGACGTCATAAAAATTCGAACAATTGTAATTTCTGATAATTGTGTGTTCGTAAAATTGTTTTTCGAAAAAATGTGATTCGAATAATTGCCATTTGTAAAATTGATTTTCGTAAAATTGAGCATTCAAATAATTTTTTTTTGAATAATTTTCCTGTCACCAAAAATTAGATCATTCTTGAACAAAAATTATGAGCGAAATATATAATAACTGTCAAATATAACTACAACTACTGATTTTTGACTGGTAACTTTTCTAGCTATAGTTACGAGTTAAATAATATGTTTAGTTTGTTGATTGACAATTCTTGATAGATCTCCATTGTATGTAGATATATTATTAATATAAGATAAAAATACTTTATTTTTGTTCTATTAAATTTGATTGATTATCAACGCGTTTCATGCAAGGCACACTGTCTGACGATGTGCCTTGCATGAAAAAAACCTTTTGTGATAATCTGTTAATAATAATAATCAAATTTTTACAGCACCGTTTTATGGTAAAATACCATTTCAAGGGCGCTTTTGCTTATTTGTTGGCTTTGCGAAACAGAGGTCTTCAACAATTTACTGAAAGCCCCAAAACTCTGCTATCCACGTATTCAGAAGGAAATATTTTTTTTTGACTTAATAGGTCCATTTACACTGTGATTACGGTCAAAGTAAGCTGCTGTATTGGCTTTATCTAATTCCTTTAAATAATTGAAATTCTGTGATTCTGAATGTGTTAAGCGTCTCTTCTAATTTGACAATTATTCCTTTGACAGTTCTTAAATATAGTGCGGAGCCAAGTCATGCAAAGCTTTGAAAACCATCCAGCACACTTTGTAGTTTATTTGCTCTGAAACCCAACCAGTGTAGCTCGTTTAGGTGAGGCGTTATGTGGGATCTTTCATCCGCCCTAATGATAAGTCTCTCAGCAGTGTTTAACACCAGTTTCATCCTATTTAGTTGACATTTGGGTAGACCAGCATATATTATATCATTGCATTAATACAACCTAAACCCAAGTAATGCATTTATCATTTTTATTTATTTATTTATTTTTAACAATACAATGAGGAAGTTACAAATACAATTACATACTTGAGCTAGAAGTTAAGTGAGTGTGTGTGTTATTTTTAAGCAATCTTTTGCGAATACCTTTAAGTACTCTGTCTCATAGGAGAAACAGCCAGCCGATAGTTTGTTATCCATGTTAGCACATTAGGAATTTAACACTACATAGATGGTTCCAGCGCTTCTCTATTGATGTTGATTGGATTAATATTTTGTCGCCGCGATGAAGCGATCCACATAAATTCTGTTGGGTTCAGTTTTAGCTTATAAAGCGACATCCATGCAGCGACTTTATGAATACATCTAATAGTTTCTTCCTTAAGAGTTTGCCTGATTTTAGCAGTGCGAAATTTAAGAATTAGGATTTTAAACTCCAACTTACTAAGGATGAAAAAGCCCACCCTAAGAGTTTTAAATAACCATAAAAAAAGTAAAAAATAACCCATAACAAAAGTAAATTTGACTAATGCACAAACTTGTGTTGGATATTAATTCATGATCATGGATATCAATTAATTGATATTAGGCCCATATTTATTAATTGATTTATTGACATAGTAAATTTTAATTGACATTAGGCCCATATTTATTAATAAATTAATTTACATAGTAAATTTTAATTGACAATTAGGCCCATATTTATTTTTATTTTATTTTGGAATATCGACCAATAGAATTAGGTATTCACATATTTACATAATATGTAAGTACACATTTAACTAATCTGGTATTCCAAACTAAATAAGAAAGGGTCAGATTTTAACTTTCCTGAAAACAATGGATACACTTAAAATTTAATTTATCTTTTCAGGTATGTCATGGGAAAGGATATTTCTGTGAATTGTGTAAAAGTGATGATGTCATTTTTCCGTTTGATTCCTGTGCAATTGGATGTGAAAAATGCAATTCATATTATCACCGTTCTTGCTGGAATAAGAGCATCAAAAAGTGCCTTAAATGCACACGTATTCACACTCGGTTTAATGAGTTGACCGATGAATGGAAAGATCACCAAGATATCATGGATTTCGATGATTTGTGAAGAAATTAAGTTTTAACATGTATTAAGTTTATTTTGCATGCATAAAAATATAAAATGTAGTATCCAAGCTATTCTCAAAAATATGTATATTGTAATAAATTGTTCGTTGAATAGAGAACATGCATGTGTGAGGGATATGATTAAAAATAGAATGATTTATAGGCAAAAAAGAATGGTGATCACTAAAATACTAATGAAAGCTTTGAAATATTACTGTTTTATCAATAATTTTACTATAAAGATTTAATTATTCATCTACATTATAAACATTGATCACTTTATGACGCCACACATCACAATGGGTAATTCATTTAGATGTATTGTCTATAGTGTGAAGCATTTCACTAAGTGTTTTCACATATTATAATTATTTCCATTTCAATTATTAATAAAAGCAACACAAGATTTATTAAATGACAATTAGACTATGTCCCTGAAGTGAATGAATGAGTGTTTATACTGTTTTTTTAAGGTTAAAATGTTTTAATACAGGATCTTTCAACAAGAGATTTAATTTTCAAAGAGACAAAAGCAGTATATTTGTGAAAAGTGGGGATATTTTTTATTTTAATCGAAAGTACAGACTCTGAGGTGAGTAATGGAACACTACATCCTCTAATCATGTCCATCTTTACTTTTATTACTCTCTTTTATTTTTTTAGTGAAATTTTTATTCACATTTTTGCATCATTGTGTTTCCATTTCACAAATAAACATTTTGTGAAATTTTTCACTACGAGAATTGGCATGTGTTGCCGTGGTGTTGGAAAAAAACGTCATTCACATCTATAGCATAAATTTATAGTAAAACAATTAGTCAATATCATTTGGTAACGCAATAAAGTAATTGAAATGGTTGAATCAGCAACATTTATGAACAAATATGACCCAATACCTACCCAACCCAAAAACCTCGCCAAACTGTCATTCTTTGTTAATGTAGTGGCTGGTCCA
Source organism: Molanna angustata (assembly GCA_963576475.1). NCBI lineage: Eukaryota > Metazoa > Arthropoda > Insecta > Trichoptera > Molannidae > Molanna > Molanna angustata. Next base: position 18,574,820 of record OY754966.1, read on the forward strand.
TTATTTCTCTAGGGTTTTCGGAGCCAAAATTTCATAACTTGCTTAAAATACACAGATAGATGAAAATAGGCCTCATCTATCAATTATTTTGTTTGGAAAATCATGACCCAATAATAAATCATGACCCATAAGTACCCAATGTACAGCATTTTGCATGGTCTTGTGGCTTTGATTCTTTACTTGCAAGTACTTTTCAAGCCTTGAGGAATAAGTCTTTACACATGATGCAATGCAAAATGGCTTGTCATAATCCCAATTTTTCAACTACAATGGCTAAATTTTCAGTTAACTTGTCTGGGCGATTACGGGGTTTTGTCTTTATATCACATATTATTTTGAGACATTCAAATTTAATGATTAAATTCGGTATAGCTGGGTGAGAAGGAGCTTGATGATGACCAAAAACAGTACAAACTTTATGAATCATCTCGGAAAATTTTTCACTGCTTTTTTAGCAAATTTTCACCCTTTTCAATGCATTATGTGAGCATAGTTTTACTTTTCTAATATCATGTTAATTTTATATTGACCAAGTCAAAAACGATGCAAAATCTACAATGAAAACTCTTGTTGACAGATTCATATTTTATTTTGTGTATTATTGTTATTTTAGATTTTATTTACTATAATATTATTATCTTAAATATTTTATTATGTAATTATAGGTTTTTATAAGAGATGAGACGTGTATTTGAAAACACCATATTGTGGCTTTTAATTGATGTAATTGAAATATGTTTGTCTATTTATATATGAATTATTCAAATTATTTTGTTTTATATACCTATGTTGATTTTATATTATCATCTATGGGAGGGTATTGGAAAACATAAGATGTGATTTCATAAAACCCTAGAAACAACCTATATTGTATAAATTGCATCTTGTATTGATTGAACACCTAAAAATATCCCTTTCAAGACGGTTGAACACGATCGTGCACATTTTTTTTTTAAATTCCCGCGCGTTTAAAAATCAAGTTTTCGGTTTCGAGACGGCATGCAACGATCGTGCGTATGTTCACGTGTTCGGAAACAACAAAATAACATCAGTCTTGCGCGTGATTAGCTAGTGAACACATCTTAAACATGGCAGCATATTTTGTTGACGAGACCGGCAAACGTAAGTACTTAATTTTTCCATTGTTTTTTAATATTTACATCATTATTTGATTTTATTATCACTTAATATATGTTGATTGATATCTATAAAATTGTTTTTCGTTCTGTGTAGATAAAATCAGTTATTTATTCCCATTCAAAGACACATGTGCACGATCGTGCCGTTCAGGCTTAGGTTCAGTTAAAAGATAGAAAAAAGTATGGGTATTATGCAGTACATTTTTTTTATTGAATTATGTTTATTTTTGATTGTAGATAAAGAAATTACTTCTGAGCTGGTACTTGAACTTATTGGTGATGGAAATGATTCGGAGATTGAACAACTAAATGACTTGGACAATGAAACAGATGTCTCTCATCCAATTTCGACCAATCAGTTGACTAGAAAAGAAGCCTCTGACCATCCCACGACCTCTACAGCTCCTCCACGTCGTCGGGTTAATCGTAACCGAGAACCACAGAGTAACCCTCGTCGTAGGTTTTGGCGGCAAGTGCCATTTCTTCAAAAGGAACACGATTATCCGCAACGAGAGCCATGCAATGTTCGCACCCCTTTGGAGTACTTCTTCGATTACTTCAATGACAGTTTTTTCGAAATGGCTGCAACTTGCACCAATCATTATCATATGAAGAAAACGGGCCGCATCCTCAATACAAATGCCTCGGAGATGAAGAAGTTGGTAGGAATCCATATGATTATGGGCTGCTTTAGCTTTCCACGGCTTCATTTATACTGGCGAAATGATATAAGGTTTTCCCTAGTTGCCGATCATATGACACGGGATCGATTCAAGATGTTACGAACTGCTCTTCATGTTGTAGACATCGATTCTCCTCCCACAAATCCAAATCCGTTATGGAAAGTGCAGCCGATATTGGACCTTGTCAAAAATGCATGTGACAAGATAGAGCGACAGCCAGGATACTACAGTATAGACGAGCAAATGATACCCTTCACTGGCGTTTGTCCTCGAGGTCTACGGCAAGTGATAAAAAACAAGCCAAGGCCTCAAGGCATTAAAGCGTTTGTTATCACCACATACGATGGCCTGATGATAAATTTTGAAATTTATAAAGGCGCAAATACAGCGTTCCAAGATAAGTCTCTAGGAGTGGGAGCTTCGGTCGTACTCCACCTGGTTTCGTCAATTCCACCTGGTAGTTGCATTTACTTTGACCGGTTTTATTCATCTATTCCACTACTGGAACGATTGAGTAAACTAGGTTACCATGGTACTTCGACAATTATGATGAACAGAATTCCAGAAAGAAGGGCGATGGAATGGAAGTCTGATCGTCGAATGCAACGTGGCGAATCTCAGCAATTTGTTTGTGAGGACACTGTTGTTGTCAAATGGATGGACAACAGAGCTGTGATCGCTGCATCCAATTGCACATCGGCAGATGACAAAATATCTGTCCAACGTTGGGATAAAAAAGCAGGAAGTTTTGTCCAAGTTTCCGCTCCAAAACTGATCGCCAACTATAATAAGTACATGGGAGGGGTCGATGTACTTGATCAATCATTGGAGTATTATAGAACCTTCATGAAGACGACAAAATGGACGTTGAAGATCATGCTTCACTTTTTTGATTTAAGTATCGCTAATTCCTGGCGGTTGTATAAAATTCAATCAGAAGCTTCGGGAATTCAAAAAAACAAAATCATGGACTTGTTAGAGTTTAAATTACAGGTCGCTGATGGTCTTGTTAGTTCACCTAGCCGAACTCGACGTAGCACCACTCCTGACGAAGATTCATCGCCACCATATAAATATCGCAGGCCAAACTCTCCGTCACAGGCAAGACGATACGATGGCTTTGATCATCTTCCTGTGTTTGATGACATAGTAAGCCCTCGCGCCTGCAGATTCAATTGTACAAGCAGGTCCAAAATAAAATGTGAGAAGTGCAATGTTTACTTGTGCTTGTCGAGAAACAAAAACTGTTTTTCTGCTTATCATAAAAAATAATTTTGAACATGCAGTAAATATGTTCTATTTTTTTTTTAATAAAAATTGTCTAAATAAAGTTTTATTTTTATACAAAATGTGTTTTTTTTTAATATTCAAGGGAATAAAAAAATAATAAAATAATCACATTACCCCAAAATTAATAAAATAAAAACATGGTACTAAGCCTGAAAGTCACGATCGTGCAAGTTTAGATTTTGACCTTACGGTCAAGAAAAGTAGTACTAAGCCCGAAAGTCACGATCGTGCAAGGTCATATTTTGACCTTAGGGTCAAAAATTATTTTTTTCAATATTTTTTTGAAATCTCATATATTATCTAGAATCAGATACCAAGTACAAAAAAAACGATTTTGAAAAAAATAAAATCAGGCTTGAAAGGGATAAAGTAAAACATACATATTATGTTGATATAAATTCCAACTGCACTAAAACTGTGTTATTAAATCGTGCTGCATTTTATTGTATCTCCATCATATTATGTTATGAAACAAAAGTTAGTTCCATGCTAACATTGAATAAAATTAAAAGGATAATTTATTTTTCTGGTTATTGTTACATGAAGTGTAACTGTTTTTACAAATCTGTTCTGATTTTGTCAACTGCATGGTCCAAGACATTAATGAATTAGTTCCCATTTCAATATCAGATTGTATAAGAAAGACAATTTATTTTTATGTGTGGAAGATAATTAAAAATTTTGATTCACATTTTTTTTAAATCTCTGAAACAATGTTAAAACAAATTGACTACATGTTGATTAATAGAATGTAAATTGAGTAATGAAAATAATTTTTGTGAAATCACATAATATTTGTATGTTTTTTTAATAAACCGTTTGTTTTGCAAATTTGAATGAATTTATATTTGATTATTAAGTATATGATAGGGGGCAGTAAATTATTTAAATATAATGGTTATTTTTTATTATTGATAATTATTACGAATTTGTGCATAATAATTATACAATATCAGTTTAAAAATGTTTTCACATTCTATATAAAATCATGTTGAATTTATGTTTTAAAAGTTTGCGTATTTTTGTTTTAAAAATAAATGTTATTTTAAAAGGACTATCACAACAAATCAGGGTATTATTAACTTGAATGAACATCTAAAAAATGTATATTTTTTCTAGTTAATGGCTAAGAGTTGTCGTCAACCTTTCTGGTTTTAAACAATATTTTCATACTTGTCTAAAATCTGCATTATCAGTTTACTGATTTGGTTTACAATATCAATAAAAAAATCATAATACTATGAAGATATGATACTAGATATCCAAGGGTAGCCAATTGATATCACCTGGCGGTCAAATAAAATTTTGCATGTCTTCAATGGTCCTAAAGCTGATTGATAACCGGAGGGGTTACCAATCAACAGTAGTTAGTAACCAGAGTGGTTACTATTAAATATATGTGGTAACCAGAGGGGTTACCAGTAAAGAGAGTTTACTATATCCCAAGTGGATATGATTTGAAATAAGAACACAAGGGCAGTGGTTGAGAGAGAAGAAGAAAGAATGGTCAAAAGTAACAATGAGTATATTGATCACAATTAATAGTTGGCTTAAAGGTAAATTTACAATTGATGAAATAACTTACAAAGGAACTTTCTCACGATGAGTAGGTATAACGAGCGAGTTAGCGGGTGTGTTCGAAGTGTCCGAATCTTCGCATGGTGAAGTACCATCGTGCTCGCGAGGTCGAGAGATGACCGGTGGTCGAGAGACGAAGTGTCGGCGAGACGGCGTGGTCGAGAACGGCGGCGTGATGTGACGAATCGAAGTGACGGATATACGGAAATGAAGTGACGACGTGTAGAGGTGTAGACTCCCTTAAATAGTGCTGCGCTGGGGGTAGCAAGTTCAATGTCCTCGAACTTTCTAGACTTATTGATTTGAAGTGTCATACCCAGTTGAGGAGTATTGTCACTTATTTGACGTTGCGGGCGATGAACTCGGCCTAGCGATAAACAAATGTACTTGCCGTCGCTAGGCGCGCGCTCGAAAGAAATTTCGAGATGTGGTCTGCCACATTCCTCCCCTCCAAGTGGTATCGAAGATGGCACGATACCTTGGTAGAACGTCATGGTATGGCTGAGCTGAGGCAGTCGTTGCTGAAGATTTTTGTGGTCATTACAATTTTGGAGAGATGGTTAGACTTGTGTTAGTTGGACTGTTTTTTTTTTTTTTTGAGTGGCAGCTCTCCAAGGAGAACACACTTAGGCCGGTTGGCCCTTTGTGATACCACAGTGGGGTTGTCCTTCCCCTTCACTAAACCACATTGAACCAGCCTGAGTGGTTAATAAATGTCAGAACGTCGCTAATGTCAGCAGACGCTATGTCCATCAGGTCATCGTAGAAGAAACTTCCCAAGAATTTCCTCCTATTTCTGGAGAGAGCAGGGCATTGACAGAGGAAGTGGACTACCGTCTCTTCTTCCTCTTCATCTTGGCATGCTCTGCAATAATCAAATGCCTCTAAACCAAGCCTTCTGGCATGTTTTCCTATGAGCCAGTGCCCTGTTAATACCGATGTGACTCTGGCTAGTGAGTCCCTTCTGAACGAGAGCATCTCCCTTGTTCTCTTGAGATCATATTTTGGCCATGTTTGTTTGGCAATGGCACACGTGCTTTCTTCAGACCATCTTTGATTGGCACGAGTTATCGTTTTCTCATCGACCCGGAGTTTACATGTTGCCATGGGAACCCCGGGTCGATGATTTATTGTTTCTAAAGGTAACAGGGTACCTGCCCTGGCCAGTTCATCTGCCTTACAGTTACCTGTTATATCATTGTGACCTGGTACCCACATAACAAGTATGTTAAACCGCTCGGCTGCTTTGTTTAATGCTATGCGGCAGTTCAGGGCAACTTTAGAGGTCGTTAATGCGCCTCGCAGAGCCTTGATCGCTGCTTGGCTGTCTGTGAGGATACGGACTTCGCTGCCTTGCATTGCGGCCCTTTGTATCCATCCTATTGCTTCTTGAATCGCCAGGATCTCTGCCTGAAAAACACTGCAGTGGTCTGGCAACCTGAATGAAATATTGATATTTGGTTGCTCCGAAAATACCCCTCCACCCACCCTTCCGTCCAGTTTCGACCCATCTGTGTATATCACCATCTGGGCCTCACCATGGTGAATTGCGTTCTCCTTCCACATCTCCCTCGAGGGGATTTGGGTGGAGAACCCATTCTCGAAGAAGGGTTTGGGAATGGTGTGGTCAATACCTTCGGATGGTTGTTTGTACTCCTGAAGAATCATGGAGTGCCCAATATGAGTCCCCTTCCAAGGGTTAACATTATTCATTCTTAGGGCAGCGTTTGCCGCCATTTGTTTCCCAAGGAGGTCAAGCGGAATCAGGTGCAGGATGGTGTCAAGAGCTTTAGTTGGTGTAGTTCTTAGACAGCCAGTGATTGTCACTTCAGCTAGTCTTTGAACTTTTGCCAGCTCCTTAAGGTGTGCCCCTTTTTTCAAGGAATGCCACCATACCACCACCCCATACATCATGATTGGCCTTATGACCGCCTTGTACATCCAGTGGGTTATCTTCGGGTGCACTCCCCAGCTTTTTCCCACGATCTTTTTGCAGGTGTACAGCGCATTTGTAGCTTTCCGTACTCTCTCCTGCATATTGGGCTTCCAGTTCAGCTTCCTATCCAGAATTAGTCCCAGATATTTAGCTTGGGCTGAGATCTCTAGTGTCACTCCCTCCAGGGTTGGCAACGTGAAGGTCGGGATTACCCGTTTATTTGTGAATAGGACTAACTCCGTTTTCCTTGGGTTGACTCCCAACCCACTGCTGTTACACCATCGAGTTATCCTACCTAATGCTCTCTGTAAAAGAGATGTGAGTATGTTGGGAATCTTCCCCGACACTGCTATGGCGAGGTCGTCCGCATACGCGATTACCGTAACGCCAATGTTGTCCAATTCCATCAACAGTTCGTTTAAGGCTAAATTCCATAGAAGAGGTGATAGAACACCCCCTTGGGGTGTACCCTTCACTGGGTATCTTCTTATCTTTGAGCCTCCAAGTTCCGAGTTTATGACCCTATTTCTCAACATACGATCGATAAACTCTGTAAGCGAAGTCTCTATCCCTAGTTTCTCCAAGGACTGAGCTATCTTTTCGTATTTAATATTATTAAAGGCTCCTTCTATATCTAGAAAGGCTACCAATGTATATTCTTTGTACTTCATCGATTTCTCAATTTTCTGTACTAGAGTATGTAGGGCTGTTTCAACAGATTTCCCTTTACTGTATGCATGCTGGGACTCTGACCACATTGAAGGTTCAATTTTACTCCTGATGTGTGTCTCTATGAGTCTCTCTAGCGTTTTCATGACAAACGAGGATAGACTTATTGGTCTGAAATCCTTGGTTGTAGCGTTAGATGTTTTACCTCCTTTGGGTATGAACACCACTTTTACTTCCCTCCATATTTTGGGGGTATAACAGAGTTCTATACATGCCTCAAAGACTGTCTCCAACCAAGGTATGACAATCTCTGAGGCCGCCTGTAGTTCCGCCGGTATGATTCCATCCGGACCTGGCGATTTGTAAGGTTCGAACCCAAATAAAGCCCAAGAAATTGCTTCTTTTCTGAAAAGTCTTTGGGCGCTTCTTTGTTTCCTGGTTTGGTTTGTTGCTCTTGGCAACTCCTGCTTACATCCAGGAAAGTGTGTCTTAGTTAATAGCTCTAATGTCTCAGAGCTGCTTGTGGTCCAGCTGCCGTCTTGCCTTTTTATGTACTCGGGCATTACTGGATCCGTTGCTAGGATTTTGCGAATCCTATTTCCCTCAGGGATTGTTTCAATCATAGTGCAGAAAGTTTCCCAGGAGGCTTTTTTCGCTGTTTTTAATTTGCTTTTGAAAACTCTTTGACTAGCCTTATAGTTTTCCCAATTGTTGGTTACCTTGGCTAGATTGAATAATCTCCGACATTCCTTTCTCAGGGTAATGATCTCTTTTGTCCACCAAGGTGGTCTCTGTCTTCCTTTAACCGTGCGAACCGGGCATGATACCCTGGTTGCCTGATTACAAGCATTGGTAAAGGTTTCTATCGTATCGTCCAGTTCTTCTATTGTGGAAGGTCTGGGCGGTATTTCTAATAGAAGTTCGCTGAGGGCAGTGTTATACTTATCCCATTGCGTCTTCTTTCTGTTACGGTACCTAATTTTGTCCGGCTTCTGAAGGTCCAGACTGAATTCTATGTACTGGTGGTCAGAGAAGGAATGGTCATCTGAGACTTTCCAATCTCTTACATATTGGGCAGCTTGTTCATTGACACACGTTATGTCCAGAACTTCGCGCCTTATTGCGGTGATAAAGGTTGGAGAATCACCTTCATTGCAAATTTCAAGGTTATTACACATGATATATTCAAAAAGTAACTCACCTCTTTCATTTGTGTCCGTACTGCCCCAGATCGTGTGGTGTGCATTGGCATCCGCACCTATGACCACTGGTATCTTCACATTGCCTGCTTTTGCGATAGCTTCTTGAAGGATACTCGGGGGGGGCGGTTCTTCATGGTCATGTGCTAGGTATGCAGAAACCATCCATATGGTTTGGGATTGAAGTTCTACTGCCAGCACTATGATGTCTTTATTGCAGAACTCTGTCACCATGAAGGCGTTGAGCTCTTTCTTAATGAGAATGCAAGATCTAGGTTTACCAGTTCCCCTTAAGTAAAAGATCTTGTAGTCTTTGGATTTTAGTCCCGCCACTTGGTCTTTTACCACCCATGGCTCTTGGACTAGAATTATGTCCTCTCCTTTCGATGTAAGTCGGAGGAGTAACGCAGCTGACGCCGCCCTGGAGTGGTGCAGATTAATCTGAACCACTCCCATGCAGGGCCCTCTGCTCCTCCGACCCATCTTTGCGTCTTTCCCACCAGTTATGGTGGGTGTTGACCCCCTTTTGCAGTCGGGTCTGCCCCCTTTTCGGTTAGGCGATTGTAAAGTTTTATTCTTTATATTTTTGTACATTCTGGTTCGTACGGTCCTTCAGTCGACAAGGCAACCTCCAGACCTTTGTGTGTGAGGGGAAATAAACGTCCACCATGACGGCGCCCCTCGTCATGGCAAGTCCTAATCTACACTTTCAGATGCGGACAGGTGTCTGAAAAAGGCTCCGTTATAATACAGCCTGTATTACCCCCTGGCTGCAAACCTCCAATGGGCACGGTACGCATTACACCCTGGATTAGGGGGGATGATGCTCTTAGTCTGGTTCCTCAGGAATAGCCTTTCCGGTATGGGTGACCCTCTCCGGCATAGCCTAATCCTTCCTCGAAACTCGCAAGCCTCCTCGCCACGTCAAGGCGGCACCATCACGAGGAAGTAGTTGGACTGTTGCCTAGTTGCTGATGATGATTGCGACGGATCAAGATGTGATTGCTTTGGAAACAGTGTTCCCGTTCAGCCCGTTGACAATTGCAGTGTGTCGGTGAGGCTTGTTAGTACACAAAGCTGTGGAGTCCGTGGAGTCAGTGTAGTCCGTGGAGTCCGATAAGCTGTGCAGTGTAATTGGCATCTAAACATTCTTGTCGAATTCGCAGAACTGTGCGGTTGGCTTGCGTTGGCGTTTTCGAAGTTTTCGTTGACTGTCGTCGTGTTGACAGCGTGTGTTGACAGCGTGTGTTGACAGTGACGTGTTGACAGCGTCGTGTTGACCGTGTCGTGTTGTCGTGGTTGAGCAGCTCCTTGGGTATGCGAGACAGAGTGCGAGTCATAAGCATAACGCGAAGGATGGGACAGTGTCCCAACAAAATCACTCCTCGTTCAAAGACGTGCGTAGCGATGAGACGAGGTGAGTTTTTGTGTGCTCGAGATGTGTGCGTGCGTTCATATTTGGGTGTCCGACAGCTTTGGAGTAGTTCTCCAGCGTTGAAGTTGCGGCGTGTCTGTTGCGTTAGACAGCTTTGGAGAATGTAGTTCTCCAGTGGGGCCTGTGTGTGCATTCTTTGCTGCGCATCAAGTGAGTCTGATGTCTTTGGGAATACGTGCCAGTATAGCGAGTGCTTGTGCATTCTTTGCCGCGCATCAAGTGAGTCTGATGTCTTTGGGAATACGTGCCAGTATAGCGAGTTGTAGCGTGTCGGTGTTGCTCTTGGTTGCTGATGAAAACCATTTGTTGCTGAAGTTGTCCATTTTGATTTGGTGCCGTTGCCAATGTTGTTCATCTTGATTTGGTGCCGTTGACAATGTTTGCCATCTTGATTTATCGATGTTGATAATGTCGCTTTCCATCTTGGTTTGATGCTGATGATGATGATAACGTTGATCATCTTGCTTCTATAGTTGTACATAGTAACAGCAGTTGACAGTTGTAAATTTTAAATTTTCATAATATAAACATTTACAATTGTAGCAAGCGAATAAATAAAATATTGTTGGTTGCATGTTGCAAAAATATAATATGTACAATGATAAGTATTTGTCAATAATAATTAAGTTGATTACAATATATTTTAGAAGTGAAAATAAATTCAAGTATCTAATTAGGTATACAATGCAACAAAAAAATAATATGAATTTCAGCAAAGTCCAAAAATGTTTAAAATATTCTATTTGTAATAGGTAAATATTGAAATGTGTCTAAGTACAAAAATGCTTTGCAAGTTTCAAAGTATAAAAGGTATTTAAAGCAAAATTACAAAGTATGAAATAGGTAAGTTAAGTATTTCACGAAATTAGTACCTATTTGATATATTAAATAGTGATAATTTAATTAATTATTTGCGAGCTCCTTTGATATAAAAACATATTTCTGATTGCAATGAATTTAAATAACGTACGTAAATATCTTGTTAGCAAAAACTTAGATTGTCGCTCGGTAGATGGTGTTTATTGAAAACTTAATTTTTCTACCGCTAGTTGAAATTTTGAAAGATTAGTCACGAGCTATGTTCGCGTTGTTTACATATTAAAAATAACAAAATTGAAGTTTTATCGTTTAAAACCGAAAACTTTCGATCGATATTTGTTTTAACAATGAAATTAATATATCAAGTTCAATGAAATGTTCTGTACCACGCGTAAATCTGTATGTAAAATATAAAATTATTAAGTTTTGTCACTTCAGTATTATTGTTGTGCGTGTGAATTTTATGTTGCGAAGTATGTGAAAAATAAAATTTAGTTCCGTGAATTATGTGAAAAGAATATAAGTAAATTCGGAAGTGCGGTTTTGTTTATGTATATCGCGATCGTCGGAGTATTTTTTTTACTTAAAGCAGTGCCGTACAGAAATTTTTTAACAGTATTTGTTTATGTGAAATTATAAAGTGGGTACCAATATATACCTTTGTTTACAATCTCAGAATAAAATGAATGTGTACTATGCATGTCTTATTTGAATGCAATATTTATGACAACGAATAACTAAAAACCGAGAAACGCGGGTGATTTTTAAACGCGATTGCATAGAATTAAGCGCGATTGTTTCGCGGGTGTAGTGTAGTGTACCCATCGTGAGAGATTCAAAAACCAATTCGTTCTTTTTCTAAGCTAGGAAAAGAAAAGGAGTGATCTGAGGAAAATCGGTAAGTGTTGTTTAATGTTATTGTAAGGAAAAATACCACTGTTGTGAATGCATATTTATCGTTTTTCGGCCTCGGGCCGGTACTAGATAAATACCGATGTTTTGTAAATACCAGTAGCTGTGTAGCTTAGCTGTTTAGCTGTTTGGTAACGATTGTGTTCATATTCACGTTACAGGGTCACCAATAAAGCTGATCGATAACCGGAGGGGTTACCAATCAACAGTAGTTAGTAACCAGAGTGGTTACTATTAAATATATGTGGTAACCAGAGGGGTTACCAGTAAAGAGAGTTTACTATATCCCAAGTGGATATGATTTGAAATAAGAACACAAGGGCAGTGGTTGAGAGAGAAGAAGAAAGAATGGTCAAAAGTAACAATGAGTATATTGATCACAATTAATAGTTGGCTTAAAGGTAAATTTACAATTGATGAAATAACTTACAAAGGAACTTTCTCACGATGAGTAGGTATAACGAGCGAGTTAGCGGGTGTGTTCGAAGTGTCCGAATCTTCGCATGGTGAAGTACCATCGTGCTCGCGAGGTCGAGAGATGACCGGTGGTCGAGAGACGAAGTGTCGGCGAGACGGCGTGGTCGAGAACGGCGGCGTGATGTGACGAATCGAAGTGACGGAAATACGGAAATGAAGTGACGACGTGTAGAGGTGTAGACTCCCTTAAATAGTGCTGCGCTGGGGGTAGCAAGTTCAATGTCCTCGAACTTTCTAGACTTATTGATTTGAAGTGTCATACCCAGTTGAGGAGTATTGTCACTTATTTGACGTTGCGGGCGATGAACTCGGCCTAGCGATAAACAAATGTACTTGCCGTCGCTAGGCGCGCGCTCGAAAGAAATTTCGAGATGTGGTCTGCCACAGTCCACATAAATATTTTATAACTTGATAATATGCATGACGTTTTTAATTACTTTTTATATTAATATACCAAACATTTATAATTTTGATTTTATTATATTTGACTCGTTATTTTGACATTGCACATTGTAGTTAATATTAAGGTGAAGTTACCATCAAAATTTTGATTTTATGATTTTTAATATAAAGAAAATCATTTCACGGTGATATGTAGTGCCAAATGTAGTTATTATGTACATTGCCAGCTGCCTTAATTTAGATATTTTATATTTATGGATATATTTGTGATTAAAATTGCATATTTGTGTGTCGACCTATATTCAGAATCAAATTATATTAAATTTAGTGTATCGAAAATGATTTTGCAGGAATGAAAATCTAATGTCATAGATAATGTTATTAGTTCCAATTTCCCTTTTAAACATTGTCTGATTCATAAAAATTGTTTATAAATATATTGAATATAGTAATATTATACACCAAAAAATACATTCTGATTGGAATTTGAAGGGCCCTGCATCTCACTAAGGATGTGTCAGCTAAAAAAAACTTTAAACTGTATTCATTATGTTGTACATTACATACCTACTTAATATTTGTTTTTATTGTACCAATTATTGGACGATTCTGTTTTAAAATGACTATAATCTGTGTTTTATGTTTTGAATAGTATTATTTTTTCAATGTGCTTTTCACTCTCCTACATAATACTTTTTTGATGTGCGTTACACACTATTACATAATGTTTTTCAAACATTTTATTTCATATTATTTTTCAAAAAGATTCTTATTTGATTTGTAAAAATAACGGAATTATTTATTTATTTATTATTAAAAATAACAAAGAAAAATACACAATACAACAATATATACAATTTTTAAAAAGATACATTATAATTTTGTTTTTTTTTTATGACTCAACTTCAAAATTATTCTCATTATAATAATTCAATTTCTAATATAGGGCCGGTATTTGAGTCGGCCCTTGGGAGTATAACTCAAGTTTAACAAAAATATTGCATATTACAGTACCTAATCTTCCCTTAAATATGTCAATAAACGACAAATATTTAACTCAACGTTTCTGGCGGATCGCATAATCTTGAGTTAAGTATTGTTTCTTGTCTTTTATCGCCAAAGGGCGCACTAATCGCCGTACGCTTTAATGTTTTATTTCATTTTAATACAAATAACTATGCATAGTAATTATAATCATGATTTATTTTTGTTGTTAAAATAAAAGACAATATAGAAGTGGTTCATGTATTTAATATTTATTTTCTTTTTTACATAAATGATAATGTATTGCATGACAAAAAACGAAACAGACTGTCAGCCACAGTGGCGGCTGTAGACCTAAAATATTAGAGGAGCTCATTCTTTCTTGAAAGGAAATTCACATTTATAAGGAGTCAGAAAACACTTGTGAAATATTGACAGAATGATGATAAACACTGACCATGCATACCTATGTATGAAAGTAATATTTTGTCACTTCTAGTATTTATTTGAGATAATGAGATGATTGGCCGTGGAGGCCCTAAGTTTTTACATTCACACGATCGTCGTAATTAAGAGAACGCGAAAGTAAATTTTGTACACTTCATTGTGAACTATTGTCAAAAGTCAAAAATGTATCATTCAAAAATATGTAACTCGTCACTCTTGAACAACGACATCTAGCGTCAAAACGCTGAAGTTTTTAATAAGTCATGTTCATAAATGCACCCATACAAATAAATCGTTTCCACCAAACAGGAGTATGTAGTATAGTTGTTGGTACTTCAGTTTTATTCACTTATTAGAGATATTTTTATTTTTTTGTTTATGTTTGTCTTTGACATTAAACTCTACAAAAAATATAGTAAACAGTTCAAATGGGTAAAGTGTAATTTATAATGTTACTGTTCAATATTTCTTTGCTCTCCTTTATAATTTAGGGTTTGTTACTTATTAGAATATTTATGTTAATTTCACTTAACATACCTATATAATTTTTTTCTTCATATAATTTTTGTTATCTTCTTTTGCTATCTACATTTTATATTCTTATGTCCTAAACTTACCTAAGAATTATTATATTATTCTTAATATTTTATTCTAAATAATAACCAATCCCTTACTTAAACACGTATTTATTTATGTTTTTTACTATATATTTTTATGTGTTATGAAATTACTAAGTCTAAATAAAAACTTATAAGAATTATTCATATTAAATATCCTTATTTAGCATTGAATTATCAATGGTAATTTCTCAATCGATATTCTGTACAGTTTAAAAAAAACATTTTCAGGTATGAAATAATATTCACTTTTATGATACTTTTTAAGTAGACTTATGTATTTTTGAATTTCATATCCTTTTTCCTAGTCGTCATTTTTTAAATATTTAATAAATTAGATATTTATACAGCGTCCTATAACTGATAGTGCCTACGGATAGCATAATATAATTTTACCCTTTCGTCTAGCATTCATCTGCCGGTAAATAATGAACACACCTAGGAACGTGCCCGAGAGCTCCATACATTTGACATTCAATTGTAGTATGCCATGTACATCAATTCTATGACTTTCTATACAGTTCTTCGGGCACAAGTACATTGTGCCCACGGAACGAAATTTTTCATAGAATCGCAGATATATGAAAAATTTCGTTCATAGTATCGCAGATATTGTATTATAACCGTAAGGTGGAAACATATTTATTTGAAAAAAAATAATGAATTTACAGGATTTAATAGCATATATTTGTGGAATATTTCGAACAAAATTTTTGGGAGGGCTGAGCCCGGGAGCCCCTTTGGAGGAGCTGCCACTGGTCAGCCATAATGAAACGTCAAGCACTCAATTTAAAACATTGTTTTTGCAATGCTTTTTCATCCCACTTTTTAAAATGATCCATCCTGTTTCGATATATATATTGTGTATTCCTAAATTTTCTACATAAGATATTATTTTACCAACATCACTTAGTTCCAGATCAATCTGTAAAACATACATAGGTACATTTTGTCACTACAATGATTGATTTTAAATAAAGAAAAAACATCGATCGGTATAAAAAACTGAAAACGTACCATGTTGTGTAATGAAACAAATAAAATAATGTGTTGTTATAATAATAAAATAATATTTAGTCACAGCTTCGCATTAGTATCATTTTAGGTTATTGACAATTTGACATATGCTTTATAGACAATAACCAAAGAAAACGTAAAAAATGTCTATAGTTGACGATTATGAAACTGACATTTCATTTTGCACTGTAATATGCAAATTAAATTTAATATCCCCATAACTTTTAACTTTGATTGCTAAATCCAAAGATTTCAGGGCCAAGTCAAATACTGGCCCATTGTGTTGTATTAGTAAAAAAGTAAATTGTATTTAAAAATGTTAATAAAACCCTCTCACTATTAATTTTTATTGTATTCACAAGGCAAAGTAATTGAGGTGTTGATAATTGATGTTTTAAATTTTTTAGATATGATTTTTCTTTTTATGCCACAAAATATTTTTAAGCACAATCTGATGGCTCTGAAAATCCAATTTTCTTTTAAACAATATTGATTGTTTTGTTAATATTTTTCCAAAGTAATTTTAAATCGCTCGTATAATAGCAACATAGTGGCAATACAGCTATCTGCATATAAATAAAGTGGACCTCGTTCTTAGTAAATGCCTGTAGATATATCGGTGGTGGCAGATCAGTTAGTGCGGTAGTTAGTAATTCTGTGGTTATGAGTTCGAATTTTGTCATGACCGATTTTTTTCACCTATAGTACAAGCATTTTTGCTTAGTGTAGGGAATGTATGAGGATGTATATATACTTGTTTTAAGAGGACATATAACGCTAAATTTTGTGACTGAAAACATGATATATTAAAACTGCCCAATGCACTATGAAGTTACGCGTTAGTAAGGGTAACTATTGCTTGCGTTAAAAAAGGTTTATACGTGATTTAAATTATCGGAAACCCCAAATTTCTTGAATTTTTGCTTTTTAAGAAAAAGCCTTAGTTGAAATGAAAAAAAAATTATCGGTCATTCACTTTGATTTTATGCACTCTTTAAGCACATAAAATATTTATTTCTCTACGACACATAGTTATGGAGTAATTTAAAAAAAATGTTGTAAAAAAGGATATTTGTAATGATTTTTTTATGGGAATTTAGACTGAAATTTGAAATTGTGTGACGAACATTCAATAGAGAAATGTTGAAAAGACTTATACTCTTTTTTCTAGAAACACACTGTTTAACATATTTGAGGGATTTGATTTGGAATTAAGGTGTTTAGGTTTATATGGCCCCTTAATGAGATATTCTTTCTTTTTTTTTAAAAAATATATGTATTTTTTCATTCGTCCTTAAACCCTGACACGATTAATATAAATAAAAATATATTTGTCCATTCAATCCATATTTAGACATCTATAACTAATTTATAATGTATTTTAATTAATTTTTTTATCAAATAACTCAAAGTTATAACTAGATTTATGCAAAAAATATTATATTTAATTTTAAGTTCTATTTAAATTTTTCGCAAACGCGACTCCAATTCACCGGTATCGCTCTATGTTGAGCATCATCAGAATGTCAAAAAGTTATATGCATATATGGCTCAAAATCACCAAGGTGGCAAATTTCAAGATTGATTTTGCAACAAAAAATGTTAAAAGTTATAATGATGATAATTACTTAATATTGTAAATATATATGTGTTTAACAATACCTCGATAGGGCAGAGCATAGATTTCATTATTTTTTAAAATATATTGACTTTTAAACAGAGCCGTCGCTAAAAACGTCATTTCGGGAACGTTTTTGTAAAGTTAATAAATTGTCCAAAAAAATTAAAGGAATGTTATTTTTTGCATTATTCAATTATTTCGATGTATATTCTCAATATTATCTGACAAAAAAAAAAAACAATAACATGCACAGAATATTTTAAAGGCAAAATACATATTAAAACGAAAATTAGTAACTAGATTCATGTAAATAATTTAAGAAATATAAAAATATCAGTAAAATTTTTAATTAAATTTACATTACGTGGACTTGATTAAGGTTTCTCAACATAAATGTAATCTTTTTTGAACATAAATAAAATTGTATAATGTGTTTTATGAACTTTTAGTATCGTTCCCGGAAATGTTTAGGTGTTCCCGAAATGACAAGTATGTTTGCTGAATGACGATAATGTTATCATGGGGTATTATAGCAAGGGTAAATTTAAATCACGAACGACAGTTGCTGTAATCACAGTTATATTTATTTATAAAGACAAGGTTTTTACTTCACATAAAAATAACTTGGTTTTAATCACTTCTTGGAATGCTTCTTGGAGTGACGAACGGAAATTGTCATTAAATCTTCGTCATCTGACGAAGATGAGAAGTAAATACTTTTATAAATGCTGTGTCTCTTCAAATTCCACAGGTCTTCCAAATTATCTGTAACCATGAGCTCTTCAGAGATGGGAGATTCTATTGAAGGCATAAAAACATCTGTAGATTCCACTGAGCTTTCATTTAAAAGACTAGACAGCGTGGACAGTTTTATTTCCTTATAAAAATATTCATATCGATATAATTGTATTAAAACTTCTGGCCCTCTTTCCCAAGAAATTTTTGTGACGTTCATAATACCTGGTATGGCATCCAAAGTTTTTGGTACGTTATTTTTTTCCTTACTCACAACTTCTTCAGGGATCACTTTTACATTGATAGCACACTCAGTGAACAAGTTTGCAAAGTCTGAGGCTGTTTTAATGTCATTTCCCATCAACACTTGTCTATCGGCTGTTCTTTTTAGACATCCTCCTACACCGTCCATAGGTCCTTTATCATGTCCAGGTTCACTAAAAGTCCAAGTAGATTTAGTTACTTGTTTGAAATCATTAATCAATGTTAGTATCCAAAGGTTTATATTGGTACGGTTGCGATATTGCGATGTTGGACCGTCAGAGTAGATATGAAGGGTGTCAATATCTTTGTTTTCTAAAATTGTAGTTAATATCGGTTTCATACGAGCCCATACTGCATGAGCTTGGTGATCTAAATTTTCACTCACTGTAGCAAATGATCTTGATTGTAAAGCATTGTTTATGTTTCGTGAATAGTATACACCTGTATGGATAGACAACTGATTTTTAGCAAAATGTGTGGACTGTATTTCATTTGCGTACTTGGTAGTATAGTTTTGTGAAAAGTCTATTTGTATCATAATCTCATTTGTAGATAAGTTTTCTTTCAGCTCTTTTTTCAGTTTGTTGTGATTATAAATGCCATAGAGATGTTTTTTCATGACTGGAATGTCTTTACCTAAAGCAGTTTTTAATTCTTTGACTGTACTTGAAATTAAAACCTTTTTTGTTATCTTAAAAGTCTTTTTCTCACCTTTTACAATTTTATCTTCATGAACAGTCTTCCATTGAAAATATGCCAGCGAATCTATGTTATCACCTGTCTCAAATTTCTGATTTTTGCATTTTATACACACACCAGTCATGCAATCATGAGAAGTTATATCACAAGCGTATTCCTCAATAAACTTTTCTACACATCCGTGTTTAAGCTTTTGCACGTTTTTCAGTTTATTAAATTTCAATTCAAAATTTACATGCTTGACACACAAACAAGTTTCTCGATCCTTTAATTTTGGAGCTACGACCCAAAATGGCTTTGCTCTGAGTAGTGTCGTGTAAGATAAGTTAACCCCAGTTTCTTTTGCGAATTTTGATGTCAGGGCTTTAACTGTGAATAAAAGAGTGCGCTTTTGTTTCTTAATTCTATTTTTTTGTAAATAGTCTCTCTTAGCTGGACACATTCGACTGACGTCATCTCTTTCGAAGAAATCTATGACTTTCTGACGAACTTCTGGCTTCAAAACAACCTCGCGAGATTTATGATAATTCTTTAGAATCGATAATTTATCATTTCTTTCTTTTGGTAAAATCTTCTTGGCCATATAGAGCAATTTGTATTTTCTCAAAATACTTCCACTGATACATTTTTGGAAGACCTCTTTCTCTTTGGAATTTTTCGGCAAAGCATCAGCCTTTTCTTGCAACTGTTTATGCAAAACTTCACCAAATAAAAGTTTTTTTCGTACTTCAGGAGGTACGTTAATGTTCTTAATCATATCATCTACTTTGCTGTTAGGGGTAGTGGCGACAGATTTCTTTGCTGCTTCTATTTTTTTTAGTTTTTTCTTTAAACACTCATTTTTTCGTTTCATATGAAGTATAATTTCCTTCTGTTTTTTAATTGTACGGTATGCTTTTGCTCTATCTTTGCGAATTATTTTTCTTCCTACTTGTCGTCTCACTGAAAGGTTTGCGGCTGACTCATTTGATTGTGGCGGTGTATAACTTGTTATATTTGTTAATAACTTTTTCTTCTCTCTGTATTTTTTCGATGCTTTTTTCCAATCTTTTCTCTGCTTTCGCTTCTCTCGCTCAGTCAGATCAGCAATGTTCTTCACTTTTTTTTCAGCTTTCTTCTTTTTATAATGTTCTCTGTCCTTAGCCCTTTTAATTTCTCTCTCTTCATCGGTCATCTTATCTAAAAACTTTCTTTTTCTAGCATTAGCCTTTTCTCTTTGGCGTAAATAAGCTGTACTATTCTTTTTCAGCTTCTTATTTGTAACTTTTTTTTTCTGTAGCGGAAGTCTCCATATCGCTATAAAAATACAACAAGTATGTCAATTTATTGGAAATTATATACACTATACACACAACACATAAAGAAAGAGAATCCACTTCGAAATCAAAACCATCATTTCCCGAACGTTGTTGTCATTTCGGGAACATGCTATCATGTCCGGGAACGTTCACTAAATGACCGTTCACAAAATGACGATTCTTAATAAACACATGCGCCATATTGAAAGCAGCCATCTTAGACGCGGTGTGACACGGTTAATGTAAAATGTTTGAGGTTATTTTGTTATTATTATGCACTTAAAAGTATTTCTTTAATATTTAAAACTTATAAACGCGTTCCCGAGTTGATGAACAATTGATGTACTCTCTGTAAATAATAAATTGAAAGGTACTTACCATTAAATTATAATTTAATTAGCGATAAATACACTGACAGACTGGTTCAATTATTGCTTTCTCTCACTAATGGCGCTAGTCACGTTATGGCTGCGTTCGCTTAAAATTATTTTCGGCTAATTACGGCTGCGTTCACGAAAATGACGCTAACGCTAGCCGACGAAATATTTAAGTAAATTTCTATTTGAAATTGGAGTATTTTTTAAATAACCTTTCGAAAAACTAGTTCCTTGATAAAAAATAATGGATATCAAGCGAGAGAAACTGTTAAATATCGTTAATTTTACATAATTTCATGGAGATACTTCTTGAAGATTGTACTTTAGAACCGTTCCCGAAATGACTTTTCTTATATAAAAATCAAAATAATTTAAAAATTAATATACTTTTGAAGCATATTATATGATGTACAGCTAAAATCAATGAATTGTATTATTTCATTATGTTCATTTAATCAATAAAGTTATTATTTCAATAATTAATTTGCTGGCGAAGCAAATTTCTCACCTTGGTGATTTTGAGCCATATACCTAGTTTAAATTATCATTGTCATACATTCATAATTTTTAACTTACCTACACTTATTTCATGTACCCAGGTCTGATGTATTCTTTCTCATTATTCTTATGTAATATTTTTAATTGATTTGTCATTTTTATTGTATAGTAGGGTTAAGTTACATATATACATGTTATTGAAATAAAACTATAGGTACTCAGTTATTTAATGAAATTTGTGATATAGTTACATTTTATATACTGTCAATCTTTTTTTTTAATTAAATATTATCCATGTAAATAATTAATATATTTATTTTAAAAATATTTTTGTTTTTTTTTCTATATTTTTCCTAACTAAAATTTCTTTAAATTGATTACTATCAATAATATAGATTCACAACTGTATTCATAGACAAATAATGAGAATTGAGGACTTCTTTTATATGGTAATTTGACATAATATTAAATCAATGTTTTTTAATATTTTATTTCACACAAAGAAAATTATTGACGTCTGAGGCCTCAATCCTCATATATTATCTCTGAATATGGGTATTAGTGTGAATATTTAATATTTTATCTTCATGATTTATTACAAAAAATCAAAATGTTTTTATCATTTTAAGTATGGAAATTTACATTCCTTTTTTTTATTACCTACCTAAGTAAGGATGTAATTTAGAATTATACCCCCATGTTTAGAATACTAAATTATAAATAAGAAATATTGATCATTTTCAATTACGTATTACCTATTTAAATACATACCACCAGGTCTTATCCTACACTACATGGGGTAACCAGCGACAGTGTACGGGTGTGCATTATCTTATAAAAGGAAGCACCTGCCTTGATACACATTCATAATGGACGGTGAACATCGTTGATGAATTATGTGAGATGTAGATTACTCTTTTATTTTCTTTTACTCATATGGGACACCAGAAAAAAATTACGTGGGTTCGCAGTTGACAAATTTGGGTTTCTTATTTGGTTGTAATGATCACGCATGTGCACAAATCGTCCCCTTCCTAAATATTTCAAGATGGTTGGGGATAACTCTACCTACTTGATAACAATATGAATCACTAAATATTTATTACAAAAAATAAATAATTGATAACTTTTTTAATAAACTTCAATATACTAATTCATCATCATTTCCTGCCCCTCTATCCCAGTTCATCCAGGGTCGGTCCTCCTAATCATCAGTCTCCATGATCTGCGACTCTGGATCATCTCCTATGGGAGACCTTGTGCCACCAGCTCCCTCTCGATACTCGTCTACCCTGTCAATACACTTAATTACGCTTCATAAAATTTACTTTACCTATGCATCTTTACTTTACCTATGCATCCTATCGACATCGACTCATGTGTTACATGCAACTAGTAATATTCATAATACATCTTGTACAGTTTTCTGAAAATTCTAGAAAAGTGTCCGATTGACAGTATTTTTCATTGCTCCTGTTGTTTGTGAATTGGCAAGGTGTATAGCACAGCACACACGGAAATGATAATACCAATTTATTAAATTTTATAAGTGTCTATAAATGGAAGACGTGATAATAAGTCTTCCGGAGTAAATATAAAAAAATCACGCTTTATACTTATAACTGACGTATAAACTGATGACACAATAAACATCAGTAATGCTCTAACAAACCCCCCTACAATAGATGAAGTGTGTCACAGCATAAGGTGCCTTAAAAATTTAAAAACAATAAATCTCCAGGTCAAGATGGTATTCCAGGAAAACTGATCAAGTATGGTGGCAGAGGTGTAAGTCAGATGATGCATCAACTTATTAACCAAGTTTGGAAGTCAGAAACAATGCCACAAGATTGGAATACAGGATTCATAGTCCTTTGCATAAGAAAGGGGATGCTATGGATTGCACCAACTACAGAGGCATAACATTACTCGACACTGCATATAAGGATTCTGCAAATGAACTCTTGAAATGAACTGCTTCCATTTGTTGAGGACATGGTGGGACAGTATCAGTGCGGATTTAGGCCTGGCAGATCAACAGTTGATCAAATTTTCACCTTAAGAAAGGTCCTGGAGAAAACTTTGGAATTTAATATAGAAACTCACCATATGTTTGTACACTTCAAATCTGCTTAAGATAGTATCTCCAGACACAAATTATAGAAGGCCATGAGGGAACTAAATATTCCACAAAAATTAATCCGGCTCACAGTGATAACCATGTCTAATACCTACACAATGTCGGGTAAAAATTCAGAACAGCATATCAGATCCCTTCAAGACTTACAATGGACCATGCCCTGGGTTGTCTCTTATTTAATATTGCCCCGGAAAGACATCTGGGACTATATTCAGAAAGTCTAGTCAAATATTGGGATATGCAGATGATTTAGACCTAATCTCAAGAACTCTTCCAAAGATGAAGGATGACTTCCGCAGGCTTGAAAACTCCGCGAAAAATATGTGCCTTAAAATTAACACTGCAAAAACCAAATATATGATAGCAAAAAAAAAACCACCACATAATGATAACCTGGGTCCGATTGATGTGGAAACACATACAGTGAAATCGGTTGACTTTTTTTGCTATTTAGGCACTATCGTGACTCATGAAAATAATTGCAGCACCGAAATTAAGGCAAGACTGGTTGCTGGCAATAGGTGCTATTATGGTGTAATAAAGCATATTAGGTCCAAAATATTAACAAGGAAAACAAAAATCCTAATTTATAAAACTCTTCTCGGACCTGTCGTAGTGTATGGAGCTGAATGCTGGGTCTTAACAAAAAGAGACGAGAACAGTCTCTTGATATTTGAAAGGAAAATCCTGAGAAAGATTTTTGGCCCAGTAAATGATAATGGATTTTGGAGGATGCGATATAATCACGAACGAACCCAACATTGTACAAGTCATAAAAGTACGTTGACTGTAGTGGTTGGGACATGTCAGTCGGATGAATGATGATCGTGTCGCCAAAAAGGTTCTTATTACCAATCCAGAGGGCAGAAGAAGTAGAGGCAGGCCCAAGCTAAGATGGCTGGACGATACAGAAGATGACATAAGAGCGATCGGAATAGCAAACTGGAGGAGAGCGGTGGAGGACAGGGACGGCTGGAGAAGGATTCTGGAGAAGGCCAGGGTCCACACAGGGCTGTAGCGCCAATGATGATGATAAACTAAGAAGGCATAATAGGTGAACGTTGCGCAAGCGCATAAAGTGATCACGTAAGCCAGCCGATGACAGGTCGAAAGCCCTGTAGGTGCCCTGAGTTCCTGGTTCTTCTATAATATTCCAACTTCATCGATCAGCTCGAATCAACGGCGCGGCGGTGATGTGTGGTTCGTTAATCGTCGGGAGTATTCGAGAATCATGAGGCTATAGGTACATATTGCAGCTGACAAGGTGCAGCTACAGGGTTTTGATTCCACCGTTTTGACCGAGGGTTTTGACGGAACTTGCCCCCAGTACTCAGGGTTCATTCTCCAATCGTTATTTATTTCATTTTTATTTTTATTTATTTCTATCCAAAAACATACAGTATATATGAGATACAAAATATCTTAAGTTAATATAAGCTTATTCATACATAGTTAACATACAAAGTGAATATAAGTTATAATAATAGGTATTTTAAATCAAACAAAATGATTTTGTCTACATATATATTTTTTCCTGAATCCAGGACGACCGTTTCAGCTTATTAGGCCCTTATCAACTGGTAAACATAGAAATTCTGCTTTTTCATATATACTAAAATTCGGTACATTTTTGCAATTATGAATTGTTCAAAACAGTTGTATTATAGTTTATGTTGGGAATTACGTCGATGCAGGTGTTTAAGTAATGAAAAAACCTACAGTACAGCTGTTTAAAAATAATACAAAGTCTTTACCGAAAGGTTGAAGATCGGACGTTTTTATTGTGGGTTAGTTTTTGTCTGTGTACCAGTGGTCCACTTTTCGAAAAACCCGCAATAAAATAGGTGAGGCAAAAAAAAAATATAAGTAATTTCATTTCAATAAATATCAATTTACCACTTCACTGGTGCTTACATAGTTTAAGCCATATCTTTTTGTTTGTATCTTTGTTACTAGCCCCCTCACTAGGCATAGCCTGTGCTAAGGTGAGCTAGTTTTATGTTATTGTCTATTACGTTGTTTATTTATAGATACATTTATATATATAGTATAAGTACATGTACGCATGAACGCTATGTACGCTACGCATTCAAACGTATGCATCTTTCCTTCTAAATACAATATTACATTTTGAGTCATGCACACACAACGAAAATTGTAGAAATAAATTATTTGTTTCACTTTTTTTTCAACTGTCTATTCTGTTGTTTGTAATAGTGCATTTACATTTTATTTGGAAGAATTATTTCCTTCAGGATTTTTTTATCTATTTCATAAACCCATCTTAGTGATAGTTTTTTAAATTCTTTTGCATTACTGATGTTTTTAATATTTTTTGAACTATTGAAAAGTTTTGTTGAAAAATATCGTACACTACGTTGTCAAAAGTTGTTATGGTATATTTAAGGTGGTATCCTTTGACAGAAAAAAAATCTGCTTTTATACTATGACGTATCATAATTTATTGATAAATTTGTCTTCGAAATAGGAAAATAATGATTCACAGAGTAGATTGATATTAAAAACTCCCTTAATATTTTGTTAAAGTGCCTGATATTTATCATGTCCAACAACAAGCGTAGGTAGGTAGTACTTATGTAAGAGAGTATCGAGGTATGTAGTAAAACAAAAGGATAACTAAAATAAGGGGATGAAGCTTTTATGACAAGATTATAAATAATTAAAGTATAATACCACCCCTCGGAAGAAATGGCGAAAAAGAAGGGGTAGGCAATATAAATATACGGAGTGATGGATTCACTGTCATAAAGATTGAAGTGAAACGAATTTGTAAACATTTTTCAAACACTGAAGATTTTTGTGCTCTTCAAATAAGCGGCCGTTTTCTCCGTGAAAATAAAAGCAAGATTTTTTTTGATCCTCTCGTCACAGTACATACATAAATATTTAATTTTGTTGCAATAATATTATGAAGTTGAAGTGTATACAAACTCGATCACCTATTAATATTTTAAAACAAATCTTACATAAAGGCATAAAGCGTCTATGACATACATATTCATAAGATAGATAGCAATTAATTAATCATTTGTGTCCTTTACAGGGGTGCGTTCACAATAAACGCCGAGTGCACTTAGTGACGCTCTAAGCCAGGGATGGCGAACCTTTTTGAGCCTGAGTGACAAGAATTTTTTATTTCAATATAATAATATCTCAACAAAAACAATTCGAATCAAAACGAATTTATCAAAAGGGCATGTCAACCTATCGGGCAACATATCACATTCTGATATATTCACTGTTAGCAATAACTGATACAAAAACTCTTTTTAAAGATGCATAGCGGCGTGAACTTTTTAATTTTTGTATCACATTTAATCCGTATCTCCATCCCTTTTTATTTTCTTCTTCCCTTTATTTTCCGTCACCGGCACACATGCAATTATTTAATAATAACATTTTAATTTATTCTAATATTATTTTTATTTATTTAAATAATATTATTACTTATTTAACGTTGAAATGTGTGTGCATGTAGGTATATTATGATTGTCATCTGTGGACAAATGTAATTGGTCTGTTTTTTATTTTTTTTATATTGTATTCCTTTTGTTTTCTTATAAGACTGTATTTGTACCTTAATTAAATAAATAATTAAATAAATATCGCGTGCCAAATGCCATGGGAATTAAAATGCATAAAATGGTTGTGTAACATCAGATTTTTATTATAAACAAAGCATTAATGTATCGAAAAAAATGATTATGTACTTATTAATGGTAAAGTAAAAGATATAATTAAAAAATTGACTTAAAATAGCGATAGGTATATTACAAAAAAATCACATCGGGGGACTAGCACCGTGCGAGAAGTACATATTAAACAATGCAATCTATTTATGTACGAATGTCGTCATATCCTTCGTTTCCGTTGTTTGTGAAACTATTGATGAACGAAGAAAATACACATGGCTATTTAAATATTTTTTGATTTTTTTCGTAAGTACTATTTCAATAACTTTTTTGAATTTTTTGTATAATTATTTATTATTTTCTCTTCACTCGCGTGTCATGCAAAATCGTCTCGGGTGCCACCTGTGGCACGCATGCCATAGGTTCGCCATCCTTGCTCTAAGCCGGAAACAGATAATGACCGGAAACAGACGTTCGAAAGACACTCTGTGGCGTTCAGATTGAACGTTGAGTATACGCACGAAACGCTCGGTAAAATTCTCGGGTGAAAAATGATCTGTCACTTATAGTATCTGCATAGAATAATAATAGTATAGAATACTCTTACTAATAATACTCTTTAGCCTGCAGTAAACGCGACTTCTTTATGTTGACTAATTTGGTCAACATTTTTCTATGAGCATTCAGTAATCATTTGGCCGTCTGCGTGATACGTTCTCCAAATAGGGAATTTTTTACTGGTTGCAAAATTATTTACGCAGTCATAACGAGTAGTACTATACGAACAATGTCTACCAGCAGAGTCATACATATATTGACACGAGCCGGCCAATAAAACCGCTTCACTTTTTCAGCGAGGTATTGTATGGGAATGAGTAGGTATTCTATAGTTTTATTATTATTCTATGAGTATCTGTTGATTTCTATTTGTTTCTGTGTTATATATTATAATACGCATTCACAAAGAGGTTAATTAATAAAAATATCATTAAAATATTACAATAAAAGGTCAGAGATCATTATTTACTCCACTGCCCAAGTGTTGTTTTTCGATGAAAATGTAACCTGAAAAGATATATGTATGATAAATGACATTTGACATTTAAATCGCCTTGCGTTCAGATTGAAACGCCGCTCGAGAGCGTTCAGTGAGATTGGTGTGAAAAACGCCATAATCTGCAACTTCAGGTACATCCGACGCCCGACGTCGAGTGTTGTATCTGAACACAGCCCGGTTAAAAAAAAAAAACGATTGACGATTCGTTTATGCATATCTATCAATGAAAAATTGAACAGGTTTATTTCTGTAACAAAAAATAGTTAAATCACCTGTTCATATTTGTATGATAATAATCAGGTAATTCAGTTTGTTTATGCTGATATGATTGTTTTTAAAGGTAAGGCACCTAATATTATTTTCTCTGTTCAGGTAGGTAAAAACCAACTTATACATTGTAATATTATTTTCCATGTGTACGTAGATGTGTATGTAGGTAGGTAAGTATGTAATTGGCATATTGCTGTATCAGGGAAAGCGACTTTCCTGCCCACCAGCTACATATAATATAATAATAACCAACATTATATTCGTGCTTGCGTGTCTGGACACAACGGAAAACGTATTATCTTCTTGCTGACGAATTTTGTCTCCTATTTTCCTCCGATACAAATAACAATATACATAACTACATATCTACAGTGTAAATAACACGGTAGGTTCCTATTCCCAGGTAGATCTATTATGTTAACTAAGCTGGCCTGACACGAGGTTTCATTTATAAGGTAAGATACATTTTTATGATATGACCGGAAAAAAGTTACTCCATTTTTGGTACTGAATCATTAAAAAATAAGGTTAGATACATTTTTATGACATGACTTGAAAAAAAGTTTCTCCATTTTGGCACTGAATCATTAAAAAATAAGGATACCTGAAAAAAGTTACTCCATTTTTGGCACTGAATCAATAAAAAATAAGGTTAGATACATTTTTATGACATGACCTGAAAAAAAGTTACTCCATTTTGGCACTGAATCATTAAAAAATAAGGTAAGATACATTTTTGTGACATGATCTGAAAAAAGTTACTCCATTTTTGGCACTGAATCATTAAAAAATATGGTTAGATACATTTTTATGATATGACCGGAAAAAAGTTACTCCATTTTTGGTACTGAATCATTAAAAAATAAGGTTAGATACATTTTTATGACATGACTTGAAAAAAAGTTTCTCCATTTTGGCACTGAATCATTAAAAAATAAGGATACCTGAAAAAAGTTACTCCAT
>OY754966.1:20509067-20621567 GCA_963576475.1 Molanna angustata
TATCTTAAGTAATAAAGCAATGATGGTATTAATGTGTGTTTGTCTCACGCCTTCTGAAAAAATATTTTCAAACCAGATTTTTATGCGTGCATATATCAGTATACCTAACGCACGTTAAAACATGTGATAAAATTGTTGAATTTTTAGATATATATCAATACTTATTTTTTTCATAGAAAATTTTCAAAATCAATTACTGTTTTTATCTTAAGATCGTATTTATACGAATAAAATGTATTTACAAGTATAACTTAGCGTTTTAGTTGAAAATATGGTGATTATATTGTATATAATAATAATAATTTTAAACTATTTTTTAAGTAAGCGTTTTGTACATAGAACTCCGCTATTTTGATATTTTTGTCATACAGAATTGTATACAAAATTTGATTTTTCTCTGAATGAATAAAATTAGGAAGTTTTGAGATATATTGTAAAAGTCTGTGGATTATTAATAACGATATAAACATAATAAAATTGCATAATATGTCATATACTTAATATTTGATTTTTCTGAAAATTGTCGATTTTCGTTATTATGGCTTTGAACATAACAATCTATGTATTTACCTATTCGAAAAATATACCAAACCCAATAAAATACTAATTTCGTATTGGAAAATTATCAAAATATTTTAGCGTAAGTTCAATACACATTTATGTAATATACAAACTAGGTATTTATTATAGTCTAATTCTACTTGTTTTATGTAGACCTTTGGGTCAGTTTTTATACAAACCATTCCCTATAGTTTAATTCTTCTTCTTTTGTGTAGACCTTTGGGTCAGTTTTTATACAAACTATTTCCTATTCTTCTTCTTCTTTTTTTTATGTAGACCAAAGGGTCAGTTTTAAATATAATTGTCTAATTGTGTAGAAATATCATAAATGATATGCACACTTGAGAAATATATGAAAAAGAATGGGATACGACAAACCACTAGACTCTTTTTAATACTTTTGTTTAGTCAAAATTAAATCACTTCCCATCATCCATTATTGCTTAATTTTCAATACCTACATATTTGTTTTCGATGACAATATATAAAAAGTGTGGGTTGTGGCCAACACTGAATTATTTACAACTTTTATATTCAAATTTAAACCTATTTCCCATGTCTAATTCTTCTTCTTCTTTTGTGTAGAAATTTAGGTCTGTTTTAAATCAAATAGTCTGATTGTGCAGAAATATTATAAACCATATGTACACTTGATGAAGAAATATAAATGTGGTCAACATTATACTCTTTTCAATACTTTTGTTCAATCAAATTTTAAACTCTTTACCATCATCCAATATTGCTAAATTTTTAATACACATTTGCTTATGATGACAATATATAAAAATGGGTTTTGGCCAATACTTAACTCTTAACAACGTTGATAATCATATTTAAAACCATTTCTCATAGTCCAAACGTGCATTTTACATACTTTATACACGAATGGGTTGTGGCCAACATGTGATCATTTTACAACAATTAAATTCAAACAAAGTTCAAACCACTTTTCATTTACACTATATACAAAGGAATGGGCTGGCTTACTTTGAATTATTTACAATGCTTTATATCAATCAAATTATTAATCATTTTCAATCTTACTGAAATTTTGTGTGACAATGGTAAAAAAGAGATTGTTTATTCCTTCACAATTTAACATTCTTGGCCAACGGCAGGAAATTAAAGCTAGTTTATAATATATTTACAGGATTTAAGAAATAACCCCTGGTGTTTTTGATTTATTTCTTTGCATATTTGTGTTTATACTCGATAATAAATTGCATACCTACATATTTTAATAAATGAATAACCTCCCGAAATTATTTATATTATTCTGTGAACAGACAGTTATTAGGTAGATGTATACATTTTGTAGGAAAACATAAAATACAACATATTTATACAAACCAGTCGGTATGGTTCCCTATTGCTGTATTGCAAACCTCTATTGAATATATTTTTTTTTCATTTCAAGTCAGGATTGTATTGAACATGTAAAAAATTAACCCATTTTGGGTTTCCGATAATTTAAGTCATGTATAATCCATTTTAACGCACGCGATAGTTACCCTTACTAACACGTATCTTCATAATGTAATAGGTTAATATATCATATTTTCAGTCACTAGATTCAGTGCTAGAAGCCCTCTGATGGATAACAGATAGAACAATATGGGATGTGCAAGGTGCATTTTTACTGACCAAATTTTCGCTCTGCGAAGGGCAATATAGAAGGTAATGGACAAAAACCTGAAGGTTTTCTGCGACTTGAAAAAGCTTTTATGTCAAGGTTGATAGAGAGAGAAAGTGATTGGGACGTACTGCGTATATGGATTGAGTGACCAATTGACCCGCACAATTGCTTCCCTCTATGAAGATAGTAAGGCTTGTGTCAAGGTTGACATTGTTTTCTACAAATAGAGGAGTAAGGCAGGTACCTATGCTTACTCTCACTATGGCTATTCAACCTATACATTGACTTTTGTGTGAGAGAACTGAAGAATGCAGGTAATGGTCTAAGATCATTGGGTAAAATTATTAGTCATTGGATGAAATAAAAATAAACGAGCTGGATGTATGTTGACGACAAGGCGCTACTGAATGGTATATGAGGCTGAGGCATATTTGCAAAGTTGAATTAGAATGAATACTTCTAAGACAAAGGTAATGGTATTTGAAAGAGGTGAAAGTAGGACAGTATGAAAAATATGTGTGAATAATTAACAATTAGAACAAGTTGACGAATATTTGTAGGTACCTACTTAGGATGTATGTTTCAAAAGTAAGAAAGGATATTTTGAAAAAAGTAATGCCCGAAAACAGTACGATTACCAATAATAAATGATCGCGACATATCGAAGGAAGCCAAAGTTGGCATTCACAATACATTTTTTGTAATTCCAACCCTGACGTTTGCGAGTGAGATGTGGACATAATAAAGGCAGGCAATAAAGGCAGGTGAAATGAGATACGACAGGGTAAGAAATGAGGACAAATAAAGAAAGATATCATTAATAGAATGAAAGTAAATACATTGAGATGGTTTGGCTACATGGGAAGAATAAATGAGGAATGACTGACGAAGAAAATATACAATGCGAATTCGGGTTCGGAAATGAGAGTTTGGGGTCGTCCAAGAAAAGGATGGCTCGATCATGTGAAGTCTGATTCCCTCTGCCTACCCCGTTCACATAATACGCACACAACACGTTTGAAAGTTGGAAATTCAAATCCAGCAAATCCAGAATTCAAATCCAGAGAATTTTCGCCGTGAAAGGGGGCAATTTGCACATATATAATATGTACCGACACAATCATAAAACAATGCGCTTTGCGAAGCGTATGTGTTTCTCAAGTTATTATAAATTAACTAATTAGCTACTATAAAATCTGATACGAACGAAATGAAACTTCATAATTCTTAATTGCGTGTTGCTTTTCAAGTCGAGCAAATGGCAAATAGTCGCAATCTTATATGGAAAGGAAAGCATCTTGCAGGGAAATAATACTTACCCTATCCATGGTTGATATCGGTATTGTTGGATATACGCGTATAACAATAGATGCACGTTATTTTTCAAATACGGATACATTAAGGCTGTGTTTCTCAAACAAAGATTGAAGTTAAAGTACCTACCTACAGTTAAAGTACTTTGATTCCATAAAATTGTTTTAAACACGTTTGACGCATTTTTGAACAATTTCGTGAAATCGTGAAGTATTTTAACGTTACTTTTGTTGAGACAACCCAGCCTAACAAATTTATACACAATCCCGCAAGTCATGCAGATCCCGCACGTGTAGTCCCGCATTACTGATCTCGCAAAAATCATGCGGAATTCGATTGCCTAATCCTAATCGATCATTTAACTATAGTATTTAAACATTCAATGTATTATGCAAATAACTTTTTTTTAATTAATATGCCCTTGTTAAACAAGTACATATACATCTTCCTACGTTCACTAAAATAAGCATAAATGGTTGTGCTATAGGTGAACGAAATCGGTTGAGGCAGGATTCAAACTCGCGACCACCGGATTACTAGCCCAGCACGCTAACCACTCTGCCATCGACCCATCTTTTTTTATTTGGACAAACTTATTTGGACAAATTATGCATTCTTTAAATGTTATCTATATTGACAAATAAGATTTTCTAACTAATATTTTCTTTAGAATTGTCAAGATTAATTGATAATTTTATACTTTTTCTAACGTAGCCACGTCATTGTGATTGAATCTTATACCTACGACAGTTAAAAATGTTTTATTATCTTAAACCGATCGATGACTACCACTCGAATTGTCAGTTGAAGATTATATATTTTTTTTATAAATCATACGAGTACGCTAAGGTCATATTTCTGTATAAACATTATTTAATAATCTTTCAGATGTTTTAATTTTTTAAAACATGATTCATCGTGAGATTAACGCTGTTATGCAGCAAAGCAATACACTTACATAGATACACTTTGTAACTGGGATTTTGATGACTGATTCGGACTTGGTTTATTGTACTTATTCAAAGACATATGGTGGCAAGGTTGTATCAAGTTTTAATGTTACAGCACAGAACATAGAATCTATGTTACGGTCTTAATTATTATTTGTATGAAACCTATACGTAGCAAATTTAGGTACCTACTAGTGGTTGGTACCTAGACACGGTATACATAGTCTAATGGATTGAATATTTTTTTTTTATAATTATAAAGTAAATATTGAAATATATTTACAAAGTAATATTAAAAACGATTAGATTTCATATTCAATACACTGTAGTCAAATACAGAATTAAAAATTCTTCAAAATATTTTTTTCTCTTATATTGAACTTTGCCAGTTTCTCTATGCAGGAATAAACAATTTTCTGCCATCACACTAACATTCAATTTCTTTTAAAAACATAGTTCTTCAAAAGCCATATCTTGATGGAATCTCAACCCTAATTTTTCGGTTACGGCCCCCAGATATTCCGAAATTAAATCAAGATGCGAATGAAGAAAATAAACTTTGTGTGACATTCTCACACCCATTTTCTGGAAGTTTACCAAATCAACATAGTTAGGATGTTGATTGTTACCTAAAAAGGCTTCTGGTATAGGTAAGTCTGAATAACTTCCAGGCATCAAATTTGGTAGTGGTGAAATGGATTTCGAACTCGTCTTGTAATATTTTATATACGTATTTATGATGCAACAATTCATGTAATCCAGGGCTATTCTTGCCTACAGATTTCACAGAATTTATCTCTTGGTTGCCTACATACCATCCGTATCTCGAATTACATATTTCTTACACTTCTTGAAACTAAGCTAAGTTTACTTACAAGATGTGCCTACATGGCACCCGAAATAGAAATTTACTTTTTTAATTTTTGGAGATATATTATTCCCTTTATATCTCGCTATCCGCTGTTGACTGGTTCGCTAGCTATCTTCAAGGTCGAAAACAATGTTGCAAAATATCTCGCGACGATAATATGTCTGACTGGATAACTTTGGAAACTGGTGTTCCTCAAGGTGGAATTATTTCTCCCCTACTCTTTTCTATTTTCAATTGTGAGTGGCTTTCCGGTGCACCTTTCATATTAATGCCGATGATATCCAAATTTACATTTAATTCTTAGTTAATACCACACAAACCATGAACTCAGACCTCAGTCATTTAAATAGATTGTCTACTGAAAATGGAATTCTCCTCAATCCGATTAAATCCCAAGCCATTATCAAAGGTAGTTCCAAACTATGTACGAAAAAAAATTTCCTCTCCCCTTACTTAATGACACATATTATATACTTCTTTCTAAAACAGTGAAAAATCTAGGAATTATGTTCAACCAACATCGATCTTGGACTGATGTCAATCACTTACCCAAAAAACTTCAATAATTCCTTCCTACTGATATTAAAATAAAACAGGCACAAACTTTCAACCAAACATTTTTACGAATTGGATCGACTTTAAATGTCTGCATATGTATGATTCATATTTAACATTCGCAAATATGATCATACATATATCGCACATTCGCAAGCAATTGATTTACTTCCCATCCATCTGCGCTGAGATCAGTACACCCTCTGTCTCCAGTATTAAACAATCAGAATGTCCCCTCATATCTGAGAGAAAGATTCCAAACTTTGGACTCTCATGGACTCCCACTTCGGTCTAGAGAAGAAAAAACCCTCTCCATTCCACCTCATGTTACTGAATATTATTCATCTTCCTTAACCATTCATGCTGCCCGGTTATGGAACAAATTTGCATTGGACAATTTGGACATTTAGACATAACAACTGCCCCATCAATTTCAACCTTCTCTTTTATTTATTTAACTTTTTGTACATAATATAAAAAAATATAATGCACACTGGCGGGCTTATTGCCATTAGGCAATTTCTTCCAACCAACCAGATTACAGAGTGACAGAATTATACATGTACATCAACAAAAAATGAAAGCTACAAAAGAACAAATAAAATATACATAACACCAAGATAAATAAAAAACATCATAGTCAAACATCATCAAAAACATCAGGAACAAGAAGAGGAAATCGAGATCGGGTGTTTAGGGATAAATAATACGTAGCAAAGGGAAGGAAGGAAAAGGAGAGGGATCAGGTATTTTCGGAGAGATATCCCTGCTTTAGTCTTTTCTTGAAAATAGAAAGCGAGTTTGACCACGTTATATCAGGACTCAAATTATTCCAGAGTCTTGCTGAACGCACTTCAAAGGAAGAGCTGAAAAATTCAGTGTTGTGAATGGGGATAGTTAATGTAGTACATTCAGCAGATCGAAGCGATAGGCCGTGATTAGATAAATAGGTGAATTTGGTTTTAAGGTACTCCGGTGAATTAGGATTAAAGAGCGTATTATGTAGAAGTGACAAAATTGTATATTTCGCCGCTGTCGTATCTTAGGCCAATGGAGAAGATTACGGTAAGAGGAAATGTGATCGATTTTTTTAAGTCCAAAGATGAAGCGGATACAAACATTCTGGAGGCGCTCGAGTTTGTTGATATGATCCTCGTTCGCATCCAAATAACAAACTTCAGCATAGTCAAGTAAAGGAAGGAGAAGCGACTCTGCTAGGGTTATTTTGCAATGCAAAGGAAGAACATTTTTGAGTCTATTGAGAGAGTGGATGCTAAATAAGGGTTTTACTTACGTGAGATACTTGTTCCTGCCACGAGATATCCTCGTCTATTAGAACTCCAAGATCTTTCGCGACTTTGGTGAAAGGTATACATTGATTATTGATAAGAAGAGGTGGGATTTGTGTATTATTTAGTAACAACAGACGGGGACTGCCAACAATAATAGCTTGGGACTTAGTTGGGTTAATTAGAAAACCGTTCTCCGAAGAACAAGATGAGATGAAACTGAGATCATCGTTCATAGAACGGCAGCACTGTGATTGTGGTGGATGTTAAAGTGAATATATAACTGAAGATCGTCAGCAAAAAGGTGATAGTGACATTTCAAGTTTTTTGTAATTGAATCTATGAAAATGGAAAATAACAAAGGTGAAAGAACACCACCTTGGGGTACTCCAGATAACAAGGTGGTGATATCAGAAGTCAGAAGTAGAGTCAGCGATCGTAATGCACTGTTTACGATTGTTGAGATAGTAAGTGAACCACTCCAGCACTGGCTGGGCTATATTGAGTGAGGATAGTTTGGCAATGAAAATGTCGAAATCAACGGAATTAAACGCGCTACTGAAATCGAGTAGTGTTAGCATAGTTGTTGCTTGTCATTCATAGCGCATATAATGTCATCAGTTATCTTAACTAGAACAGTTGAAGTTCTGTGTCCAATTTTGAAGACAGATTGAAGAGGATCCGAAGGCTGTGCTGAGTTGAGAATATCGAAGATGAGGTCGACAGAGAAAAAGGTTCTGGTTGTGTCGAGAATGACAAATTCAAGAACCGTCAAAGTGGCCAGGGATAATGTTCCCCAGGAAAGCCGATCTCCAAGACGTTCTCCGAAAAGATGGAAGGACAGCCGGCAATCCACGTCACAGTAGGGAAGCTGTCGCAGGACTTTAGCAAAAAAATTCTTCTTCCTCTCTTTTTAAAAGGCCTAAAAAGAGAGGAAGAAGAAAAAATAGTATTTTTTTAGGTGACGATATTATTTTTAACGCTCGAAAACTAATACATGTTTTATTCAAATATTTTCAGAAAAACTATAACAACGATGGTTTGTATGAAATAAAAACCGGAAAAAGCGATGCTAAAGATGTGGGAAAAATAATTGAATGGAACAGAAAATCAACGCTGTCAATATGGGGAGATAATGATTCCGTATGCAATATGATCAGTGGCACGGATGCCAGCATTTATCCACCATTCCTCAGTAAAACTATTGATTTAAACATTTTCAATACAGATATTTGCAGGTATGTTATGTTTCTGCTTATTGAAAAAAGTATTTTTATAAATAATTTTTATTATTTAAGGGACAAATACAGTCTTATAAGATAAACAGAGAAAATACATAATGAAATGAAAAAAGACAGATCAATTACTTTTGTCCACAATTGATGCACATAAATATAAAGTATTACCTAAGAAATCATCGTCAATCTGTGGTAGTTGGCGAATGCAAATCTAACTTTATCTCCATTCCCTCAAGCGTATCACAAGAATCACATTTAGGACCACTTTTATTCAACGTCTACATATTTGACATATGCGATTGTTTCGTATTCGACTATTTCGCTGACGACATGAAAATCTTTTTAAAAATTTCTAATTTAAATGACTGCCTCAAACTACAGTCGGATCTTGACAAACTGTCCAATTATTGCCGAAATAACAACCTCTTAATTAACGTCAAATAATGTCATCATATTAGTATCTTTCGCAAACTATCTCACATAGTCTTTCAATATACTCTCAATGGTAAACCTATTGCTTCTGGTGATAACGTTAGATACCTTGGTGTTATTATACCTAGACAAAAACTTCGGTTTAATAAGGCCAACAGAATGCTTGGATTTTTAATCAGAACTAGCAAACCATTTACTAACTTGAGAATACTCAAATTTCTTTATTTTTCCTTGGTTCGCCCTATCCTGGAATACTTATCTCCTGTCTGGTCTCCCCATTACGCAATACACATAAATCGTATCGAGAGGATACAAAATATATTGATTAAACACCTTAATCGTAAAGCATTTATTGATTTACCGTCGTATCGTGAGGCAAGGATCTACCACTGCATTGATTCACTTGACAACAAACGTACAGTATCTGATATGATGCTTCTATACAATATTCGTAGTAAAAAAAATATTCACCTGCTCTTTTAAATTATATATCTTTCAACATCCCTACCCGTAGAACTAAACACACTTCTCTTTTCCACCTAACCATTCAGCATACCTTTTAACTTACTATGCTCAACAAGCAACAATCTACATAATCTCTTATACAAATGTACAATAGACATTTCCTAGAGCTCGACATAATATATTCTTACAAAGCGCCCCCACATATAAAAAATATATCAGACTTAAAATTTCATCCTCATAATCTTACTCAACACTCATTATACTCACACATTTATATATACAATTTCACACATCATTCACACAATATCTCACCATAATATGTAACTATTCCTAACTTATCTTAATATACCTACTATAATAACTCCAGTGACAACCTGTATTTGGCTTTAATATTTACTGAAATCATCTCTATTTTATATTATTAACTAAA
Organism: Molanna angustata; assembly: GCA_963576475.1. Classification (NCBI taxonomy): domain Eukaryota; kingdom Metazoa; phylum Arthropoda; class Insecta; order Trichoptera; family Molannidae; genus Molanna; species Molanna angustata. The sequence goes on from OY754966.1 coordinate 20,518,809, forward strand.
TGCTTTATGTTAAATAAATAAATTATGTGCAGACATGATATTAATACATGGTATTAATAAAACGCTAGTTTCTATAGTGACCCTGATATTTTATTTGGGACACTGTTCGGTATCAGTCTGTTGATGACCATCGTCAGAGTACAAGAGCTCACCTTTAAAAAAAAATGTGTTACGTAGCTGTAGTGACACACATTTTCCTATTCCCATTTTTTCCTTCCCAATATTTTTTCTTCGTAGAACATTCATTAATCATTCTTTCAGTTTTATCTATGTAATTACTTTCACTGAGTTTACAACGTGCTTCTCCATTATCTACATACCTATATTTCATGCAATGTATTTTTAGAGGTGTTTTAAAATTTTAACAATAAGTTGTTTATAATATATACTTGGGGCATAAAATTAAGCTTGTACTGACAAACGGCTCTGAGTGTTGGGTTTTTGCTAAAAAGGATATGGATGCGTTACTGGTTTTCGAGAGAAGAATTTTGTGAAAAAAAATTCGGTCCCCTCTGCGAACAACAGAGCCTATTCATGGAACCAAATATCGTCCAAACAATAAAAATAGGGAGGCTCCGCTGGTTAGGACACGTGCATCGTATGGAAGATAACAACCCAAAAAGAATCCTCAAAACGCGTCCGGAGGGAAGAAGGGGTATGGGAAGGCCGAAACTACGATGGATGGATGGAGTCGAGAGGGACCTTCAGAAAGCCGGTGTGTGGAATTGGAAAGAAAAGGCCATGGATATGGTGCGATGGAGACGATTCCTTGAGGAGGCCAAGGAGGCCCATCCTGGGCTGTGGAGCCACTGATGATGATGATAAAATTAAGCCGGGAAAAGAGAACCAGCAGAAATACTCCAAAGAATGGAATGAGTTGGGTAGCTTACAATAAAATAAAACATGTCTGAGAATAATGATATTCCAATGTGTCAGAACGGCGGCGGGGAGAAAATGGATGCAGGTGGCATCAAACAAACAAAGATGGAAGGAAATGGAAGAGGCCTATCTCCAGCAGAGGAGAAAAGAAGGCTGACGACGAAGAAGAAGGACAATAAGTTTACTGTTTGTCTGAACCGAGTTGATATTTGGATAAACTAGTGTGGATTGCCACAAATTATAGGTAACGGCAAATATCTTTATAATATTTGAGAAACAGGTGGACCGTTTACACATTTATCAATCAAGCAAAAAAAACAACATTGTTTTGCGCAGCCCATGTGATTTCTCAAGATGTTTGCCAATTTCTTTTAAATATTTTAAATATTTATTTTTTATAATTCTAGATCAGTGACTGTTGAATATTCGGGAGATATAACGTACCAAGGTATAAATGGATATCTCTTCACTGCCAATGACAAATTTCTAGAAGAATCCTCAGAAAATGGAACAATGTGCTTTTGCGCAAATAAAACCTTGGGAATTACTCAACCTAATGGGTGTTTGAAAAAAGGAGTCATGGAGCTATATCCTTGTTTGAGTGAGTTTTATTTATGATTTTTACCAATTTCTAATTATATAATTAAATTTATTTCAATAATTATATTTTGAGGTGTTCAAATCAAATTTATTCCCGAATATTTTTATTTTATCTTCCCAGCATTTCAAATATAGCGAGAATTGCCTTTCAAAGTGTATGATATAGGTATTTTTATTTTAATTAATTTTCAATGTTTTTTCCCTATAATGTATGCTGTTATCTTAATGTGAAAAGATTTCAAAAAATCATAGTTTAAAATCATAAAACTAAATATGAAAAATTAGAGATATATTTTGTAGTGATATATTTATATTTGGTATATGTACATACTTGGTGATGAAATTAAGACAAACAATTGAAAATTTTTATTGATTTTAGTAAATATTGTCGCTTTGGTGTATATTATTTCAGTAATTAACGAAATAAATGCAGCTCTCAAAAATAAGTACTAATTATCGGTAAATATGACACATTTTAAATAATTTGTATTGATGTCCAAATAACCTACAAAGAACATCATGATAGTAAATATATTACTTAATCAATTCGACCTGATTTATATAAACTATTGATTCAAAAAGAATTTATGATTGACTACTTACATTAGGTATCATCAAGGTGACGTGATTAAACTGTAACGCGATGACTTTAGTAAATGAGGTGAATTATTATCAATTTCTTATTTTTTGTACTTATTGTGAGTATTTCGAAATATAAAACCCGGTTAAAAATTTGCTCATCTTGAAATTAAATACTTACTTAACAAGTAAATATTTTTCATCACTGAAATATTTTATAGTTAAAAAAATTGAGAAGTACTATTCAGATATCGTTCAAAATCTAATGGGGTCCTTGGTGATGATGGTCTAAGTGAGTATAAGATAAAAAAAAGGTCTAAGTGAGTATCAGATATACAAATATGCAAAATTTTAAAAGAAGAGTACTAGATAATATATAGGTACTAGTATACTATAGAGTTTAGTCTATAGTCGATAATGTAAAATAAACACGCCGTATATAGCACATAGCACACACACACACAGACACACACACACACACACACACACACACACACACACACACACACACACACACACACACACACAGAGATACATTGTGATGAAGCTTTCAGAATACAAGTTGATAATCATGATACTAGTTGATAATCTGATAAAAAAATAATAATATAATCTTTACACATAATCTTTCATGATACTAGTTGATAATCTGCAATAAAGAATACCCTTAAAAACTCCCCTTTGGATTAGTGAGGAGTAAAAAAGAAAGAAAGGAAATTCAAATGTACCTTTGATATTGTAATATTATTGTTCGTTATTCATTATCATCTCTCAATATATTGGATATTATGGATACACATTAGATATTACACATTTTGTGGTGTAGGTATCTAGGTTTAATTTATACCTACATATATCAACATTTTTTTGATTATTAAGTATCTATCCACTTACATATATGTTGGGTACCTACTCAACTAAGTTTTTCTACATAATACAGAAATTAATGTTCCTACATAGACCTACTTACCTATACTTATCTCGAGTACTTAGTACAAGCGATTTGCGTAAAACTATATGGTGTAAGAGATAGCAATGTCAAAAAAAAATCATTTTTTTAATGGATGATTATTAAATATTCCTTTTCCTGTTGAATATAAGTATAAAAAAAGTATGTCTGGCACCTGGAAGTGGTTGCGTTTATCAATGCGCATCCCCTTTCTATAACTGAAAATTGCAGATTTTAGTATCATTTCTATCTTTGTACTTAAGTTATGTCTGTGCACTTAAATTTTCCTGATCTAAAATGAAACTTGGTGATTTGTTTTACGCACACCCAGGAAGATTTCTGAAAAAAAATCAAATTCTTCTTCCTTTTTTTAATTTCATTTTTACTTGTTATTTTAGTAACATATTTCACAAACGGACGGATTTTATAGGTACAAATAACAAATAAGTTTTATTGAAATAATATTAAAATCTACAATTTTCACCTATAATGAGGATGCGCACTGGCAAACGCAACCAATCCCATGTGCCAGACTTACCTTTTTCATAACTTATGTCAATAAGAAATAAATGATCAAAAAACTAACCATTAAAAAATGATTCATCGAAAACGTTGCTATCTCTTGGATTAATACATAAAGGTACCTAGTACCTATATAATATGGAGTAACCGTGTGCTTTATCGATTAGCGAATATAATAACTTTGGGCATACGGGATGTATACAAATATGCACACTTATTAACTTTTAATGTTTGATAATATACGAACAAATATTGTATATCACCAAAATTGTGACATACGATATTTTTTCGTGAAGAAAAGGTAAAAATTTAATGTTTCTTTTAGTAGCAAGAATAGTAATTAAATTTAAAAAGTATCAACTTTGTCAATTTATTGATATTCATATTCTCTTTCGATTGAAGTAAAAATCTACTCCATAGGTCTAGACATTTTTTAGTTATTTACTTATTCTTATTTAGATGGTTCTGGAGAAAAGATTTTTAAAATTTACTATTTAGTCAAATTATAAAAAAATCTATGCGACAGACCTACATGATTTGCAAATGCGCTAACCTTTTTTATTACATTCGAGTTCAAAATATTATGAAAGCATTATATCTAAATCTTCATTCATTAAATGCTTAATAATAATAATAATAATAATTGTTTATTTACTTTTTAATAACAAATTACATTGGAACAATATTGAATGTATACAAAGAAAAAATAATAATATAAACAATATATACATATATATATATATATGAATAAGTATATAATACATGAATTAAACCATTTTTGTGGTAGGTATATAGGGTGTGTTCCACTTTTTACCTTTGTCTGCCTAACTAGGAATAATTCCCGTTTTAAGGCAGCCAATTTATTTTTTGTTTATTTTATAGTTTTCTTCCGAAACAAATATATTTTCTGAATGATGAAAACATTATTAAACAATATATCTAAATGCTGCACCCTTTAATAAAAAAGAAATAAAAAAAAAAAATATATTTTACTTAAGAAACAAATTGACCATAAATATCTAGTAGATTAAGTCAGATAGTATAGATTTGAAACATAATAATAGTAATAAAAAAAAAAAAAATAATAAATAAAAAAAAATAAAAAAAAAATAATAATTTTTTTTTTTTTTTTCATGAAACAAACTACAAATCACATCAACTGGAAAAGCACTTATTAACACAAAAAAATATATCAAGATATACAAAGTAAAGTGTATGAAACATTTAAACATATATATACGTTAAGTTTAGTTCTGATTGTTTTCTTCCAATGTTTATAAGCCAGTTTTTTATATATATTTTTTAGGAGAGGTATACTCATACTTTTACAATCACTAGGTAGGGAGTTATATATTCTTGGACCCAGGAAAGTATAATGGTTTTGTCCAAAAGTCTTGTAGGTTTTTTTTATATATAGTTGACCTCTGTTACTAGACCTTGTTTCGTATACATTATTTTGTGTTGTAAATATAGTATTATAATAGATATGCACATAAAGAATTATTTTTTGAATGTATACTTGTCTCACATCTAAAACACCAAATTCCTTAAATAGGTCATCACTTGCATATCTGTAAGGTTTATTTAAAATGACTCTCAAAATTGATTTTTGTGCTTTTTCTAAGGGATCCAGAATAGATTTGTAAGTTCCTCCCCAACCAATTATACCATATCCTAAGACTGAATTGCAAAGTGCATAATATAATTGTTTAACCTGAGTGACGTTAAGAATGGATCGAACCGATAAAAATATAAATATTAATTTCCTGATTCTATTTGATAAGCATTCTATATGTGAATCCCATTTCAAAAAGTTATCAACAATTATTCCAAGACATTTAATTTTTTCAACTGGTTCTAGGTTAACTGTGCTTACAGTGGTATCTGAATTTATTGTTTTGATTTTTATATTCATATTTATCTTAGGTTGTCCCTGCATTCGTTGCACTAAATCTTAAGTATTTCGTTTTTTCAGCGTTGAGAGTTCAAAGATTATTGTCTAACCAGACTTTTTACCAGATTAATTCCACTTTCCGCCTCTTTGTGAACTTCAATCCAACTATTTCCACTGAAAATTAAAACAGTATCATCGGCGAATGTTATGATATTCCCATTTATTTTTTTAGCACATAGTTCGTTAATGTAAATTACAAATAGCCAGGGCCGGATAAACATGTTTTTGCGCCCAGAGCAATATATTTCAAACCGTTTCTTTAGAAATATCCTCAACAATCTTGTAATTTATTTCTATTACATTTTTTCCATCTTTGCTGTTTATTTTTGGATGATTTTTTTGGTTAATGCATATTACTGTTGAAAAATGATCTGTTATATTAGTATTTATAATGAATGATTTGTATTCATTTAAATTTTTTATGTTAATATGATCAACGCAAGATTTACTATTTCCTTGTGCTCGAGTGTAATTATTTTAGAAGCTTATTTTTTAGTTAAAATTATAATTATATAAATAGGTCTTCGATTGTAAAAAATATATTGTTCATTGCTTTATTTAATTTTTCAAAAGGCGGGTGCACGTAGGTAGGTAGGTAGATACTACATAATAATAAAACATAGATTTTTATTAGATATAATATACCTACTAGATAACTAGGTGCAGTACTCCGTACAAAAAGTGAGTCATGGAATATCGCGCGTTTGACGTTTTTGTTGGCAACATACATATTTCAGTTTTCCTTACATTTCAACACATCCTAGATAACTGTTCTCTAAATCTTAAAGTAACAAAGTGCTTTTTTCGATAAATAAATCCGAAAACAATTCAAATTAGTCGTTATTCTCAAGAGAAAAACGATGTGGTCTGCCAACCAAAACGTCAAAAATCCCCCGGAAAAATGCCTCACTTCGATTCATATAAAATTTGCTAACTACGACATCTAGTTTATTATAGTAAAAATCTATATAAAAAAACAATGAAACATTTTTTAACAAGAAAAAGTACGTAAGTCGACTCACAGATTTGACTATAAGTATGTAAAAATATATCCTTATTTTAAATGCAACAAAAATTGAAGAAAAAACGGAAGTCAGCAAAGATAAACGGGATATTCAGTAAGAAAGGAGCAAGAAGGGAAACACGAAGGATGATGGTATGTGTAGTAATATGAATATGATTGTATGTGGTGTGTGCGCGAGAGTGAGTAGGTACCTATTTGTATGATGCAAATAGTAGCACAAGTAAAAAAGAACAAAGCAAAAAAAACATTATTAAAACATAAATAAAAATAAAATTAAGTTACAAAATAAAACAAATTAACTATAAATTTAACTAAACTCTTTGTTTATTTGTAATATCGGTGATTACAAATATGAATGTGTTAATTACCTGTGTTTACAATGCATTACGAATATCTATTATTGACTTAATGATTGTTATACATACACTAATTATTTTAGCAATTTTCGCTGCGCATGGATTTAAACTTAACTATTGTTTTTTTTTTGTAATTAATACCACACGAAAATTAATAGCGGTGCGGTTCATTAGCATTCGCAGCGTTGTCCGAAAGTGGTAGGTAAAACCACAAGGTGTCTGGGTGCGAGGACCTGTTGCGCATATAGTCGAACCGGTGGCTCGTGTAGCCAGTCTCGTCACTGCCGGGGCGCGGGCACGATGGCCACTCTCGCCGCGATACCTCTTCTGCTCTTGACCATAGGAATCGCGGTGCGGGCCAAGGTGTATAGCCGCTGTGAACTAGCCAGGGAGCTCGCTGTCAAACTACACACGCCACTGCAATCGACGGCTACCTGGGTTTGCATAGCTTATCACGAGTCGCGTTTCGATACCGCCGCTGTCGGCAGTCAGAATTGGGACGGAAGCCAGGACCATGGCCTGCTGCAGATCAGTGAACTGTATTGGTGTGGACGCGACGGACCCGGTGGAGCTTGCAACACACCTTGCTCTAGTCTTAGAGACGAAGACATCCAAGACGATCTCGCCTGTGCAATGCGCATTCACGAAGAACACACTAGACTCTCTGGAGACGGTTACAATGCTTGGACCGTGTATAGGCTGCATTGCGACGGCAAAAATATTAAGAAGTACGTAGCTGGGTGTGACAACAAGTCAACAGAACCTGACAACCGCCTACTCTACGATGTACTAAATGCAAATATATTCAATGAAATCAATTCCACAGAAACTATCATACCACAAACAACACTCTTTGACATTGATAAACTTTTACCTATTACCACGGTGAAACCATCTCAACAGAAATCAACTAGTGTGGATCCAAAATATCAAGAGTATTATAACAAACCCATGAAAATATTTATTCCGGAGTTGACAACAAAGAGAAACTTCATATTGAATTATGGATATCCATCTACTCTAACGCCATTTACAAGAAGACCATCTTCAGTGAAAAATGTGATAACTCAGTCTTCTACGGAAATTTATTCAACTTCTGAAAAAGTAAAGGATATTTCGACGTCTCAAAAACCAACGAGTATGAGTGATTATTCAAATGTGAAATTTTTAGAAAAAAAATTCACTTTGACGACCCCTCATTCAGTTTATAAAACTTCGAGTGAAACCGTTAGAGCACCGAGTGGTAATGAATATAACTTTAAAAAAGACACAAGCGATAGTATTCATTCTTTAGTTCCAAATACACCAGGTTCATATCTTTCAGTGAAACCACCATTTTCTCACTTCACAATATATCCGATACAAAATAGAACATCACACACATTATCCACAAAACAAAAAACCAATTTTTACTCGTCAACTTATAAACCAATAAACTTTAATAGATTTTCGCTTTCAAGTTTGAATAGTAAATATACTGTTTCGACCCCCATTTCAATCAAAAGTGTACCCACTATCACAATGTTTAATTCGTTTAATAGTTATGGGTCTACTACTCAGAAGAGTTCAACGGCATTAAATATTAAGAAAGGAACATCAATTCAAGCAAATAATATCAAATATCCGTTTGGTTCTTCGACGCCAGCAAAATTGGTAAACATTCCACAAATTATACAACACCCAGAAAAAAATAAAAGGAATTATACTTCATATGATTCCAATAACATTTTTAGATATTACTAAAGTAAAATAAATACACTAGCGTAAAATAAAATGATATAATTATAATAATATTATGTAGATTTAATGATATGTATTCATTACACGAATCCATTCATTAGTATACATTATTAGTTATTAAGAAGTGTAGGTATTGAAATTTCCTTGACACGGTGTGAAGGTCGTACATGTTTTTTTTCTCATATTTAATAGGTTTCTGAGACGTTTTCAACGATACACCTGTTAGTGTGAAACACTATAATCATTGTAGGTGGAAAATGCAAAGGATTGTGTATAATTTCAAAATATTACAGTATAATGCTTATACACATAATATTTTATTAATAATGTAATTCAAATGTATAAAACAACTTTAAGTTCAAGGGTAATAAAGTCATCAAATGATATTTATTTTAATCACTGTTTGTTTAAATACTTGAATGATTATTATCTGCCATAATGTCGCGGTGAAACACATCAAATCAATTTGTCTATTCATTTATTTTTTATCAAGTAAGTTGTTGCTAAAATTCTAGCAACAACTTACTTGATATTTTTAGCAGTCAGAAGTAAAGAAAATACAGAATTTAGCTACATTTTTTATGATTGGCTTGACATAATTTAGTTATTTAAACATATGACTTAACCCAAGCACAATCACTTCTCCTTCCGTTGCTTGACTATGTTGATTATTAGCTAACTATTTGGATGCAAACGAGGAGCATCTCAATAAACTTGAACGCCTTCAAAATGTTTGCATCCGTTTTTTCTTTGGACTAAAAAAAATTGATCACATTTCTCATTACCGTAATCTTCTTCATTGACCCAGGATACGACAACGACGTAATATACATATCTTGTCATTGTTATACAATGTCCTTTCTAATCCAAACTTACCTCATTATCTCAAAAATAAATTTATCTTTTTAGCCACAGGCGTCCATTTCGATCTGCTAAATATACTCTAATATATATTCCAATTCTATTACTGATTTTTTAGCTCTTCATTTGAAGTACAATCAGCAAGACTATGAAAAGTCATAATATTACATCATTTATCATACTAAATATACCCAAAAAAGGCTATATCTATCTGATAATACCTGATTTCTTCTTCATCTTCTTATCCTTTTATTTTCCTATCATTGCTATGAACATCTTATATTCAATCTCTGTTGTCTTTGTCTTTTTTACTTTTCTTCTGTTACCTATCTTTATTATCGTTATTTTTTATATTCGTCATGTATGTATTTACCTTATTGCCATAGTACCTACATACTTTATTGTATATTAACATTAACTCTGGTTAGTTGGAAGAAATTTCCGTTTGGTAATAAGCCCGTCAGTGTATAAATTATATGTACAAGAAGAAAAATAGTAAATAAACTATAAAAAATCAGAGATCTATTAGGTAAAATTCATTTTTTAGTGTCGCGTTTTAATTTTTACCTTGATTTCAGAATAATATTTTTTGAGACGGTCAACTAGTAATCGATCCTTTTGCTATTGTACAGTTTATTTCAGTACAATACCCCCTATTCAGTACCTACCTAAATATTGTAACTAAAATAGGAACGTTCTAAAATTGTATAATAAGACCGTAAATCTAAAATCAACAATTTTAGAACGTTCCTATTTTAGTTACAATAGTTACTGAATAGGGGGTATTGTTGTGATTGTTACCTGGTTGGTTGGAAGAAACTTCTAAATGATAATAAGCCCGTAAGCGCACGATATTTACATTATGTATTTTGTAAAAACTTAGAAAATATATAAATAATAAAAAAGTTTCAAAAATAATTAGATTGTTTGTTGTCCACTAAAAAAAATCATGAAGAATAAAATCACGAATTTCTTATATTAATATGATTGGTGATATACGCAATACACATACCCAAATATTCAGTATTTAAGTAAATGAATTCCGTTTAAATAGGTATGTATAATAATGGTAAAAATGTGTTAATTGTATTAATGATTGTATTGATTGTATTGTTTATTTTTTAGATATTCAGTATTGAATATAATATTTAAAATATTTATTGTATTTATCCACACATATTATTTAATAAGAGAAACCGAGATGTATCATTTTTATGTATTTTGTTTCCTACATCAGGAATGTATTATCAATTTCAATAAACCATCAAATATCATAATTATGTTTTATATACTAGAAAAAACAGTTCCTACTTAATTTGTTTCAAATAGTAAAATTTATTGTCTTTGTCTATGGAAAATAAGAGTTCACATAGTAAAAAGAAGTAGTATAAAGATTGATAAATAACATTAATGAACGACATTAAAAGAAGGGCAACCAAAGAAATTGTATTTATTTATTTGTTTTTATTCTAACCAGTGTTAAGATGTCTTATCCTATGTATTGTATAAGTAGCTATCTTTTATTATTGTTCGTATTCATTGTAAAATAGTTTATTCGACACAATATTTTGAAATCATCAAAAATTCCGTCAGATCGCACTTATACTAACTGGTTCCTGATCGTTATTTATTCTGTACCTACGATGAATTTTTTTTTCAATAACATTAATCTTCCTTGTTATAATATATAGGTATATATTGTTAATATACATCACTAACTAGTATGAGGTCATTTTCAACATATCTTTATAATATATATTTGTCTAATAAAATAACTATATAAAAAGAACGCCAATTCCAGATATTTTTTATTTGACTATTAAAGGATAATAAAAAACAACGAATAAGTAATTACACATGGTACAATTTTCGACACGCAATTCATAACATCCATAATTAATAATTAATTAATTAATTATTGTAGGAAAAAAAATGTTTTGCAAAATGAATTAAAAAACGCTTTACATACATACATTATAATCAACTTTTATTGATTCATAGTAAATCTTAAACATATATGTAGTGGTGTAGCCAAACATCTTGAATTTTTAGCCGAGAAGGGGGGCGATTTGCACGTAAACCAACGAAGCAAAAATACACAAATTTGCGCTCTGCGCAACAGGAAGCTCGTTCAAGGTGTTTGGCGAAAATTATGCTAACTATTTGCCTCTTGAACACCGTAACAAATGAAAAAGTATTTTAATAATATTTATATATATTAAACAGTGTAAGAAAATAAATTACAAATACTATTTGTAAAATATGAAGTTTTTATGTCCCTTTCAAATAAATTAGGTAAGTACTTATTTTGCAACCCAAAAAATGCATCATCGGAACAATGTGTTGTGTTTTCCTCTTGAACACCGTAACAAATGAAAAAGTATTTTAATAATATTTATATATATTAAACAGTGTAAGAAAATAAATTACAAATACTATTTGTAAAATATGAAGTTTTTATGTCCCTTTCAAATAAATTAGGTAAGTACTTATTTTGCAACCCAAAAAATGCATCATCGGAACAATGTGTTGTGTTTTCATCGTTGAATTCGTTTAAATATTGTGTAGGTACATATGTAATACAAATCTTGAATATATTTTTTTAAAATAATAATTTTCACATTGGTACCTAACCTAAAATGTCACGAAAATGAAAATTAAAAACACATATTTAATAATGACATCAAAATTGGTGATTTTCTAAGGAATTATTATAATAATTATGAAGTTAATATATATTTCCAATAATAGTCCGATATTTAGTTTAACTGAACACTGGAAAATTTAAATAATTAACCTCTACGTAAAATATTGTATCATCACTCAAAATATTTGCCATTTACGGGACTTTTAAAAAATTTCAATTAAAAAATAGCGTTTTACTATCTGATTCATCAACTGAAAATATAAAATATCTGAATGAATTATTAGATATATATTAAACTGTTTTTGTTTTCCTGGAAAATTTATGATTTTATTCAGGAGTGTTACTTCTACTGAAATTTATTTGTGTATATTGTATATATAATGATTCTTTCACTGTGAAATATGTGATAATCTGTTATGTATTTACAAAGTCTAACTATTAAAATTAGTATGAAAATCTAAATATAATTTTTATAATATGTTATTTTTGTAGAAGCACATTTAGTTCTGTCACATCCTCATTTCATGTATGCTGACGAGGAATACCAAAATGGTGTGGAAGGACTTAATCCAGATCCAAATATCCACCAAATTACAGTTGAATTAGAACCGGTGAGTATTTATTAAATTGGTTGTTTGTTATTAAAATGATTAATAGGAAATTAAACGCGAAGTGTAAGTTGCAGTTGATATTTATGTACATATTATTATATATATCCATAATTGACAGCGTATTTATCAACTATGCAAAATTGTACCTATGCCTTATTTCAATGATACTATCAAATAAAATTATGTTTGTGGAAACGAATTCGATGTCAAACCAGATGATCAAACAGCTGATAATTTAGGACTTATTTTAATAATATAATTATTTTAATAAAGTCAAGCGAAGAAATTTATTATTTCAATTGTATACCTACTCGCTTACGAACATGTTATTTTACATATAAGTATAAATGTAGATTTTTATTTGAAATTGGTAAAATATTGCATTAGCGTTTTTGCGTCAATAATTAAAAAAAAAATGATATTTTCAAGTGTTTTACTATGAAATATACGAATTGCGTGAATTTTTTGGGTTTCTATTTACATGTATTTAGATACAGATATTTTATTATATTTTGCTTCTCGGACAGGTAGGTAGGTACCTATTAATAATAATTCAACAGGGACCCAATAATAAGTTGCCACATTCTGGAGCGGTTAGGACACTTGGCTGCGGCCACTTGGTTGCAGGACACTTGGGTGCGGGACACTTGGCTGCGGGACACTTGGCTGCGGCGGACACTTGGCTGCGGGACATTTGGGTGCGAGCCCATTTGGTCGCGAATTCAAAAATATTTTTTTCTGCTTAGGAATGAATTGTTTCTTACTAATTTTTGTAATACTCTCTATAGGTATATACATCATGTAGTTGATATACATACAAGTATACACAGACATTTAAAATATAGAGAGAGATATTTAAGTTTGAAAGTATAAAGTAAAAACAAGTTTATTAAGTGAAATTATTTTTCATACTAGGAGTATAAATATGAGAATTTTTTAGTTATCACAACAAATTTCGAATAAAAATATAATTCACTTTTCATGTAGGCATGGGTATAAAAAATTCTCATATTTATAGTATGAAAAATAATTTCATTAAATAACCTTGTTTTTACTTTATACTTTTAAACTTAAAAATAACTCTTTATATTTTAAATGTCTCTGTATACTTGTATATCAACTACATATATATATAAAGAGCATTACAAAAATCAGTACGAAACACTTCATTTCTAAGCAGAAAAAAATATTTTTGAATTCGGGACCAAGTGGGCTCGCAGCCAAGTGTCCGTCGCACCCAAGTGTCCCGCAGCCAAGTGTCCCGCAGTCAAGTGTCTCGCACCCAAGTGTCCCGCACCCAAGCGGCCGCAGCCAAGTGTCCCATTCCGATTCTGGAGACATATGATATTATTTATCACAGATCCAGATTGAAAACACAAAACATAAACAAATCAATATCATTTGTAAATTTCAACTTCTATTTTAATGTGCTTTATGTAATATAAGTTCATATAAGTATACATAATTACAATTACAAATCATTTGTGCGCAGTATATTAATGCTAAATAATTGTTATTACTATCTTGCGTTATCTACCCTTTTAGAAACATAATATGAATTTATTAAAAGTAATATTGACTGATATAATAATTAAGTATATCTAATAAATATTAATTCATAAGTATGATCTTTTTTTGGCATTGTCTAATTACAATTTGATTTTATCATAATATGACAACATGATATTATGTGCGATAATTTGTAGGTACTTATGCTTAAACAAATTAATACAGATAATAAATATTATGTATTACATTGTATATAAAATGTTTTTATATACATATGTGCATATACTTTTATACAATAATTACGAGAATAATAAACAAGACGATTGGAATTTTTTTTACTATTTAAATTGCTCACAAACAATACCTACTAGGTAATAAGGTAACGACAGTTAGAGGTCTGTAGGTACAATATATTTGCATAAAATATAATAAAACTAACCCAACCTAGGATCAACTATATGTGACAATCAATATGCTTAGTAAGTGCTTCTTCTTAGATGGCGATATGTTTATTGAGAAATTATATAGATAAATATAAATCGAATATATTTTTTTAATTGCATATACGCACACATAAAATATATAGATCTTTCAAAAATTACATTGATAAGGAAAACTCAATAAGATATCATAATTGGTAAACATTGCGAAAGCGCATAAAGTGATCACATAAACCAGCCGGTGACAGGCATAAGCCCTGTAGGTGCCTTGAGTTTATGGTTATTCTATATAATATCCCAACTTCGTCTCTATTGAGATATTAAAAGTTTGTCAATAAAAATATAAATATAAATTATATAAGATATACCTAAATATAGCTTGACTCAGAAGGATTATTTAAAGTAACAATATCAGGTGCATAAGGAATATTTCAAAAAAATATGTAAAAACTATGTGTAGTTAAAGAATGAAATCAACTAGGAAATTCAATTTCGTGTTTACACAAACTCCAATTGTAGATATTAAATAGTCGTAGTATAAATAGATTAATTTATAATTACCATCTTCAGCAAAGAAATCTATTAACGTTGACTTATGTAGGTTTTCGTTCTTTTTAAAATAGGCATATTCGATAAATTGTCATAAAATGTTCATAAACCGATACTCCATGCACTCAGATAAATCATTCAATATTAAAGCAGCATAAACATGGTAATATTATGTAGGTAGGTATATCTTTTCGTAATTGCTGGCGATTTAAATTATTTCCTACAAATAAGTATAGTTCTTATTTTGAAAAAAATAATAATGTTGGTTATAAAACCTATCTATTTGATAGGAACTACTAATATTATGTATATTAGAATTCATTGTAAAACATACATTTTCAAAGGATGTATTATTATGGTAAATTAAATAAATAAATACAGTTAATATGATTGAACTACGTATCCAAAATATCTACAAAATGTCATCCTATTTCCAATGAACTAAACTCACAGATATATGTCTAGCTATGAAGAAATAGTTATTTATTTTCATACAACCATTCTTATTATTCTATAAATAAGTATGGCGACATTAAATGAACATGTTATAATATTCTATTCACAAAACAGTCGTTGTTTTATTGTGTTTTAATTTGGGCATTTAAAATTTTGAATACAAACACAGATGCAATCGTTTGAATATGTCAAATATGAAAGTTCAACAATTTTTAAGAACGAATGTGACATTATAAATAATTTATATAAAAATCTTGTACAATATTGATATACATACCTATTATATTTAATAAACATAATTTGTAAACATTATTTTTTTATAATCAAGTTGATATAAAGAGACGAGACGTGACATCAATAGAATAGCCGTGAAAATTGCTATAAGACTAAAAATGCCGTGAAATTAATGCAAATGAAAATGACATAAAATTCTTAAGTATTTTGGTATTATACTTCAACCGTTGAATGTTATAGTCAATTGATCATTGAATAAATTAATAAAAGACTACTTGATATTTAAGAATCTATTATGTAATCAGCAATATAGCGTTAATACTTAATTGTGTACATTTTTATGCTATAATTGAATATAGGTACAAACAAAAACGAGTGGGTTGTGGCCAACACTATAGTCACTCCACAATTTTTGTTTATGGAAAATTTTCAGCATTTTCACGACATGAGTTTGTTTAATTATTTTTAATAATATTTTATATGAAAACATGATAATTCTGCAATACTTTTTAGCAATTCTAAAATAAAAATATCTTATTTTATGTTTTCTGAGCTTGGAATCCCTTAAATAGTTAACAGTTAAAAAAATTAAGATATCCTTCAAAATATAATGAGGTCTAAGCTAGTATTAGATGTATTTGCAAAATTTGAAAAGAATCGAATGAATATTTTAGTCTGTAATCGATAAAGTAAAATAAACACACACACACACACACACACACACACACACACACGCGCACACACACACACACACAAACACACACACACACACACCCTCACACACACACACACACACACACACACACACACACACACACACACACACACACACAAACACACACACACACACACAAACACACACACACACCCTCACACACACACACACACACACACACACACACACACACACACACACACACACATATACATTGTGATGAAACTTTCAGAATACATTCTCAGCATGATAATCTGCAATAAAAAATACCCTTAAAAATTGCGAAATCATAACTCCCCACTTTGGGTTAGTGAGGAGTAAAAACACTGTATACATTTCATATGACAATTCCTGAAAAAAATGTTACAAGAATAATTTTAATAATTTATTGGTAAGTCCAAAGCAGCGTGAAAAAGCTTGCATGTTTTTCTTTTGTTAAATTGATTTATTGAATTTGAGCGAATTCTTCAACAATCTTTTAAGATAAATTTGGTACAGTTTTACTGTATTTTTTTCAGAATACTGGAACACCACTTCGAGGAGGAAAAAGAGTCCAGTTTAATATATTTCTACGAAAAATAAAGTCAGTGCCCATGCTGGCTAAAGTTAACACTACTTTAGTCCCTATTATGTGGGTTGATGAGGTAAAGTATGCTCTGTTTATATGCAATATCAAGCATCGATGAAACGTATGAAAATATCAAGGAAGGTGATATATACTAGTTGCATGTAACACATGAGATCCAACTGTCGATAGCGATAGTACGTATAGTTGAAGAATAAGTACCAAACTATAAACACATAAATACAAATTATTTAATATTTTAAGATATTTGATTTTCTATACAACACATGTACATAGGTATTTATTTATTTATTTATTTAACATAACATAATAATTTTATAATACAAATCAATATATAAATTCACTAGTAATAATATTCTTACATATTTTTCCCTGCATTACCTCATCAAAAAGATTACAATCTTGTGCTTGATGAGGGAAGCACTTATAAAAAAATAAAAAATATCAATACAAAGCAAAGTCAACATAAAAGTAAAAGTAATTAAATCAAATCATACATGAACAAAAAAAAATCAAATAAACATCAAAAAAAGGTTGAAAATAAATGAAAAAGAAGAATACTCAAATGAGAAAACATATCAGAATACATATTCAAACCAAAAAAAAAAAAACCTTAAAATAATTGAAAAATGAGTAATATAGAATTATAGACGATTCAAATATATAAAAACACATATTCAAAAA
Source organism: Molanna angustata (assembly GCA_963576475.1). NCBI lineage: Eukaryota > Metazoa > Arthropoda > Insecta > Trichoptera > Molannidae > Molanna > Molanna angustata. The sequence continues at coordinate 20,536,704 of OY754966.1, forward strand.
TAAAAAAAGAAAATACTGGAAATTGAAACAAATCAAAACAACAAAATCGAAAACTACTATTTTAGAATGTTAAGTGCAATTTTAATCTATGTTTAAATTTTTTAAATTCTTTTATCTGCTTTAATTCATTTGGGAGGCAATTGAAAAATTTTATTCCCAAATAAATGTAGTTGTTTTGTAATTGTCCTGTATTACATTTGGGTATTTTAAAATCATTTTGGAATCGCAGAGACTTATTTTTTTCAATTTTTTGTATAACATTATCTTTTAAAATTTGCAAAATAGACACTTTTTTATAAATATTATCTACTTTGGGTACTTTGAACATGTCAAATAGTGTTGTAGTGGGGAAAGTGCGTGTTTTCTTAAGTATAACCTTTATGATTAATTTTTGTACAACTCTAACTTGGTTTAAAATATTGTCATATGCTCCTCCCCAACCAACGATTCCATAAATAAGCAAGGAATGGACCGTCGCATAATAGATGTTTTTTAGGTTTTTTAAATTTAATACATTTCTTAGTCTTATGAAAATATAAATACATTTCCTTATTCGTTTAACTAAGTCACCTAAATGCGCTTTCCATTTCATGTTTTGGTCAATAATAATACCGAGGTATTTTATCTTTGAGGTTGGTCGTAGTGTTGAGCAAATTTCACGGCAGTTGTATGTCAAGATAGGATAGTATGGAGGTCAGTCCTTTTTTCTACCCAGAATATGAAAACAGCATGACGGTATGTATGTATTTTTGGAGATTTATATGTTTGAGAAACCCTGGAATTTTTTTGAATAAATTAATTTGAGATTTTGTATTTGTCTATTTTTATACCAATTTTCAGCGTTCTAGCTTTTATTTTTTCTAAGATATAATGAAAATAAACCAAAAATTCAAAAGTTGATAACCCCTGACTGAAACAAAAATTAAAAATTCTGAGTATAAAAGTTTTGTAGGCCTATAACTTTTTATATATTCTGAAATTTTGGGCTCTGTAAATTGAGCGTATCAAAAGTTATAAGGGGGGGGGCACAGACACACACACACACACACACAGACACACACAAAACTCACATAAAATGTTCTACTCTGAATTATGAGTAAATCCATTTATGGGAACATATATGCTGCGAGGCCTCTAGTTGGTGTTATTAGCATACAAAAAGTCCACTACGCCATACAAAATGTTCCTTCGTACACGCATCTTGGCTTAATACTAGTTGCATGTAACACATGAGATCTAACTGTCGATAGCGATAGTACGTATAGTTGAAGAATAAGTAAGTACCAAACTATAAACCCATAAACACAAATTATTTAATACAACTGTCGATTTGTTCATGAGAATTCAATTCTCTGAATGAATCGACATTATTACGGTATCATCTGCATATATGAACTGTCGAGTTTGAGGATTTATGGGCTGATCATTAGTATATATGTTGCAAAGTATGGGTGCCAACACACTGCCCTGCGGCAGTCCTTTTTTCTGGTCCCTCCAGCGGCTTTTCTTAGATTGGAGAGTCACAAAAAATCTTCGGTTTTGTAGGAAGCATTTTATGAGTTTGGTCAGGTGAAAGTCTTTAGTGATGTTATATTATAGTTTCCACAAAAGTTTCCGATGGTTTACCGTATCGTACGCCGCCGATATATCTATGAAGGCCACCCCAGTAACCAGACCTCCATCAAAACCATCTTCAATATGTTGGGTGAGGTTTAGGATCTGGCTACAACATGACCTGCCTGGCATAAAACCTGCTTGTTCTCTTATTATTTTATTCTCTATTGTTCCGAACATGCGTGTGAGAATCATCTTTTCGAAAGCCTTAAAGAGGTGACAAAGCAGGGTGACAGGACGAAAATTTTTTTGGGTGTGTTGAATCTTTGCCTGGTTTTAGTAAGGCAAAAATACCTTGGATTTCCGCCATAGCTTTGGAATTCGTAGTGTAGTTACACACCTGTTAAACACTTTTCTATCGAATCTCTGGTGATTGGTCCAAAGTGCTTGATCTGCTCCGTTCGGAGGTCATCCAGGCCTGCCGCTTTATTATCCTTCATGTCTTTAATAGCACGGTTCAGTTCATCAATACTAAATGCGGTATTAAGAATGTCATTTTCACCATCTCTTTCTCGCTGTATTTCCATCCTTTTCTGATTTGATGTTTTTCCATTCAATAGTAGGTGGTGAGCCACCTGGTCTGGCGTTACGTTATTCAGACCTGAGGGTTGTGCTTGTGGCTCGTTATTAAGATTTTTTGTCAATTTTCACGCGCGTCTACTAATTTGTTTCATATCAAGATCAGATAATAGTTTGCACCATCGGTGTGTTCTTTATTGAAAGATTGCTTGCATTTCGCCTATTTGGATGGTCTCCTCAGAGAACGGACTCTCATCGTAGAGTTTCTGGTATACCTCTAATAGTGCCTTAGAGTCTTCGAAGACCTGCTACAAAATCGGTTCTGCATACACGAGGTATGTGTTTCCTGGATACCATCTTGACAAGGTCGATGAAGCCATTATAAGATTTTGGGTCAGGATCCAAGCTCTCAACCATGGAATCCAGTTACCTAGAGTAGCCATTCCAGTCTGCTTTTTTTAAATTAAACCTTCTCTGAAAAGGGAAAATTTCAGGTTTAACTGCTGCCGTTATAACACATGCAATTGGTCTATGTTGAGTTTTGGGTATCGGTGGAAGCACAACCTTAGTTGCCTGTTGGCCAATTTTTTCACTCACCCAGATTAATCGCCAATAATGATAGATGTCAAACTCCATACAACTTGAGTGGGAGATATTTTCTCCTAACATATACGCATGTCTAAACTAATAGAAAACAACACCCAGAGAACCTTGGTACAATGGACTTACCTAATACCTAGCCAAACTTGGTTCGAAGGCGTTCCTTACGTAGCCAAATAAAAAAATAATTAAAATTAGGTTATTGAAATTATTATCAGGAAGAATGAAAAAAGAAAAAAATGAGATTTTGTGATACACATAAAAAATGGATGATTTGTAGGTAGGTATTTCTTCAATTGGCGAACGTGTATAAGACGTATCATAAATTAAACGATTAGTGTATGACGTTCTATTCTATCTGCCTACCATGTTAAAAAACACTCACTATCATGAAATAGAGACCAATTTAAAATCATGTAATGGTATAAATATATTATTTTCATCTTTAATATTTATTTAGGTATATTATAAAGCGTAATAAAAAACATGAAGAGAATTGAAATGTTATATTATTCATATATGAAGATTCCAAAGCAAATAATGACATCAGTCATTATAGTCACATGATACTTCGTATTAGGTATGTCATTATATCTATCTATAACTCAGTTATAGTGTCAAATGTGGTCACAAAGGGAATTTATTATTTAGTCAAAAAGTTCATGGCCTTCCAGATTGCTATGTAAATACCTGTATACACCATAATGTCACTGATTCATTTTATCATAAACCTACCTTTGAGTCAAATCCAAGATCAAGGTTCGAGAAGTTTAAACAGTTACACCAAGTGTTAAGTAATTAAGTAAACACACCAAGGAATACATAACGCAAAATTTTTAAGGCTTTTCACCGTGGAGGGGGGCGGTTTGCAAATATACCAACCAAGCAAAAATACACAAATTTGTGATGCGCGCATCCATGTGACGGATTCAAATTATTTTACGATAACAATACTTATATTTATGTTTTTAATATATTTTTCAAAACAAATATATTATAAAAAATAATACTTTGCAATTTTTTAATCATAATTAATGCAATGTCTGCAGCATAATATATTACCCCCATTATTAGATATATTGAAATGTCGATCATTGAACATAAAAATAATGTTGTATACCTTTCGTTACTCGATTTTAAACAGAATCATTTAGTGGTTTTGAACTATTGGGAGTTTCTATATGGTTTTGAAAGACAAGTATTTTTTCTAATATGATTTATGTTGGACATCATTTAATGTAAATATGTTGTTTTTTATTGGAAATTAGAAGCGAAAGAGTAGTCATTTACACGTTTAAATAATATACAGGCACTAATTTTCTTATTTATCAATGATAAATTATCATCATCATCATCATCAGCAATGGCGCTACAGCCCGGTGCGAGCCTTGGCCTCCTCAAGAAACTGCCTCCATCCCGCCCTGTCGACAGCAAGTCTCCTCCAGTTTGTCTGTCCGATCGCTCTTATATTGCCCTCGATGTCGTCCAGCCATCTCATCCTAGGTCTCCCTCTGCTTCTTCTTCCTTCAGGACAGGTGTCCAATACTTTCTTTGGGACCCGGTTATCCTCCATTCTACAAACGTGTCCGAGCCAACGTAGACGTTGTATTTTGATGTATTGGACAACGTTCGGTTCGCCATACATTATTTCTAGCTCGTGGTTAAACCGGATCCTCCAAGATCCTCCTTCACAGGTAGGACCAAATATTTTGCGAAGTATTTTCCTTTCACCATGATAATATTTCGCCAATTAATCTAATAATTCGTGAAACAATCATTTTGATTGGTTAATGTTTGTTCGTTGAAGGCTTAAACCTTCCCCCTCTATGTCGAAAATTGTCAAGAATTTGCCTAGATGTAATAGGCGTGATGACAGTAAGAAAAAATCATTGAAATTATGATTTTATAAAATAAAATATGTTATAAAGATTTGAAAAAATATATTTATTTTCATTTTAAAAGAGCGAATAATATTAATATTATTAAAATAAAAATACAAAATATGTTTGTCCGCCATTTTATGTGAAACACCAATCAGAGCGCATGACGTCACCATATTGTTACTGTCAATTGTGTTTGTTACTGTCAACTGTAGTGTTGTTCGAAATGGCTATTTTTTTCATAACAAGCTATATGGAATATGCTGCTTATTTTAAACATGCTATTTTTATTTATTGATTTATTTGGTTTATTTGGGACGATAAACCAAATAATATCGCTATCCGCTCTATTGAATCGTTGACGCATCTGTTATAACACGCACCGAGTATTGTAACGTGGTGGAGAATATTTAACGTTTCAGAAATAAATAACTTGGTGGCTTTCATTGCTTGATTATAAAATAAAATGATGTTATTATATGGTTTGTGGGAGTTGTACAGTGTTACATGAGGTTGAAATGGAAATACACAATGTATTATGATGAATCTAATATACATATGGGATAATTGTTATGATTCATATACATATTATGATTAATATATTAAAAAAAAAATAGAATGTTATGTAATAGGTGTGATGACTGTAAGAAAAAATCATTGAAATTATGATTTTAAAAAATAAAATAGGTTATAAAGATTTAAAAAATGTACTTATTTTCATTTTAAAGGAGTGAATAATAATATTATAAATATAAAAATACAAAATGTTAGTCCGCCATTTTATGAGAAAAAACAATCAGAGCGCACGACGTCATAGTATGGTCGCGTCAATTCTTCTGATAGTCTTCAATACAATATACGCATTAATTGTCGGTCTGGACAATGTTTATTTTGGTGTTTTTGATATATTAATATTTTAATTAGGTACTTAAAACTAAAACAAAACAATAAAATAGCAATGGAACAAGGATTCATCAAAGCAAATAGTTTCAATTTACCTAGATACTCGCCTACCTATCGGGGGATACTATGGGCCGGTATTACAGTGTCAGTTTAAGAGCTAAACTCAAGTTTCACAAAAATATAGCGTATTACAGAGTCCGTTTAGGCCTAATCTTCCCTCAAATATGTCACTAAAACGACAAATATTTAACTCAACGTTTCTGGCAGATTAAGTACTTAACTGTGAGTCAACTGTCATTTGCTAGGCAACTCGTGTAGTTTCAGTTTCTATCACTAGAGGCGTTAGGCAACGTGTGTAGTTTCAGTGTTGTATCACTAAAGGCGTTAGTTGTATCGACGGTGGCGCCACACAACAAAACAAACTGACAGCCGTATTGAACATGGGCATTTAAAAGCATTATTTTGGTGAAAAAAATTAAATTTACCATGTTGGATAATAAAACAATGGTATTTAAAGTCGTAGCGTCCCGTTTTGTATTTCGTATTATTTGAGGTTATTTAAATTTGACAGATAATAACCACAGAAAAAGTGAAATATGTCTATAATTGAAGATTTAGTAACTGACATGTTATATTGCACTGTAATACGGAAATGGATTCAATCTCCCCTATTATAGTATTCTACAATTTTGTCACGCGATGGTGAGCTGACGAACGTTCGACATGTTATGATGCTGGTCACTGCCAAACTAAACTAGCAAGCTATATTTTTTTCATGCAATGAAGCGATTCGCGAAACGACGGCGATTACGCGAAGCATGCGTTTTAAAACATCGTTAGAATTTTAGCAGCATACGAATTATTACATAGCGCTCGTTATTTGTATTGTGTTAATAACAAGCTATGTTTATCTGCTATCGTTATTTTTAGCAATAGCAGCCATAGTAGTTATTTTTCTGCCTGTCTTAACTACTCTTAACTAGAATGGAACTTTTGATGGTCGGATATTTCTTTGCGTCGAACAAAGACTTTTGTTCATCAGAATTTCGAAACGTAAAAACTTAATAATAAGTACATATAAGTACTTTATTTATCTGTAATTTAAATACAACTTACATCTCGAAAATCGATAAAATATGCTCCTTCTTCTCTCTACATTATGTGTTCATAACCTATTTTGACGTTTGGACATTAATGAAGTTCTTTATATGCTTATTGCCTAAATAATGGTAAATATTATATTATTGAGAGCTAAAAGTGGGGGAACAAATACTGTACTTCATTGTAAACGCGTACTTAATAAAATACACTTATGTCTCGCCGTGCGAAATTTAATCACTTATTTCTCTTTTTTTTCGCGTGGGACGAAAACATATACCTCAGTAGGTGTTTTTTTCGTCGTGTTTGTACATTTAGGGACCGCACAACACTTATGCACTTTTGAATTGATTATAAATACACAAATCGTCCTAGAATACATATATTACATATAGTAGTGATATGCAGTTTACAATATCGTGACGTCACCGTCAGGGTCGGCAGCCGCCATGATACTACAAGCGTTTTTTGGCGTAAATGTCAAATTTGATTTTAAAATGGCGATTTTTGCTACTAAACCTTTATTTTATGTAGAAATGTATATATATTTGAAAACAGTGAATGCGTAAAAACATCGTGAGATAGTTTTTCAAAATTAGTCATCATGCCTATTATATTATTATACATGTTTGGGTGACATATTGATTATTTTTTAAATTGTGTACCTACTTGTTTCATTTTTACCAAGCAAATTGACAAATAAATAACGTATAATTCCATCGTTATACAACTGTCGATTCGTTCATGAGAATTCAATTCTCTGAATGAATCGACATTATGAAGCCAAGATGCGTATACGAAGGAACATTTTGTATGGCGTAGTGGACTTTTTGCATGCTAATAACACCAACTAGAGGCCTCGCAGCATATATGTTCCCATACATGGATTTACTCAGAATTCGGATTAGAACATTTTATGTGAGTTTTGTGTGTCTGTGTGTGTGTGTCTATGTGTATGTTTTGATCCGCTCAATTCACAGAGTCCAAATTTTTAGAATATATAAACAGTTATAGGCCTACAAAACTTTTATACTCAGAATTGTGAATTTTCGTTTCAGTCAGGGGTTATCAATTTTGGAAATTTTGGTTTATTTTTCCATATATCTCAGAAACCATAAAAGGTAGAACGCTGAAAATTGGTATAAACATAGACATATACAAAATCTCAAATTAGTTTTTTTTTAAATTCCAGGGTTTCTCAAACATTTTTTATTAAGAAAAATATTTTTTTATGATAAATTTATGAGTTTAACTGCCTATATTTCCAAAATTTTTAAAAATATCGAAAAAAGCCGAAACACCCCAACTAAAAAATTTAATTTTCTATAAAAAATATTACAATTGTGTTAGCAAATCTCAATTTTTTTTTAACAATTTTTATAAACATTGAATTTAGTGACGACATTGCTTCATACATTTTGTATGGCTGAGCCTACACACAATATCTAAGAAGACAATAGTTTGATACTAATCTCCAAACATACATACATACCATCATGCTGTTTTCATATTCTGGGTAGGATCAAAGGACTGACCTCCATACTATCCTATCTTGACAAACATACCTAGGTACATGTGTTGTATCTTCTTTTGTTTCAATCCTGAAGATTGGTTGGCAGCATTTAATTGATGTATCTCCTCCTCCACTCCGCTCGGTCTTCAGCTTTTCATCTCCGTGTAAGAGGTACACTGCATGTCTCGGCACACCTGTCCTAAATACTCTCGACGGGGATGCCCTCTGCCAGTTGTACCCTCAACCGTTCCCTCCAAGATGATATGAAGGATAATCTCGTGTCGCAACACATGGCCTATCCAATTTGCACGCCTTTTCGATATGGTGTTTGACAGGTGCCTGGCTTCCTCAATTATAGGTCCACATCTCGAAGGCCTCCAATCTTTTGCGTTCTCTTTCACCTATGCACCATGTCTCACAGCCATATAGCAAAATACTCCATACAAATGTCTTCTTTAGATCTTTTCGGAGTTTAAGGTCCATGTTGTTGGACTCGAACATCTTGGATTTTTTGTTGAAGGCGAGTTTTGCCTTTTTGTGTTGTATAGAAAACCAAATATCTTAAAATATGAATTAATTTGTATTCATGGGTTTATAGTTTGGTACTTATTCTTCAACTATACATACTATCGCTATCGACAGTTGGATCTCATGTGTTACATGCAACTAGTTTATATATTTTTATTATTTGTCAATATTTCTTTGCATTTTTATGTGGTTTGGATTACATAGATAAGTGTAACTAAACTAAATACATATATTTTTTTCTGAACTAAATACATATATTTTTTTGTCAGTATGGACATGACAAAATTATTTATGTTCGTCTTTAGTATTTCAAAAACAACTAAAGTGTATTAAATGATCTAGAACAGTAGAAATAATTACAGCTAAGGCGAATAAAGAAGATATACTAGAATAGACCTATTTTATTATTAAGATAAAAAAGTAGTCTATCACGTCACGATCATAGTATCCTGAAAGATGATAGCAAAATAATTAAGTTATGTAGGTAGTAATAAAAATGTCATGCAGCATTACATATATGTAGTTCAATGTGTGACCCCTGATTATCTGTTCCTATCTAGGTATAATATAGAAACGACATTATCTACCCAATTGTATTCATATATGGAATTCTTTATTTTATTCTAAGGATAGAAGATTAAATATTTGTTTGAAATACATATTTTCCGTACCTGCATATTCATATATTCGCGTTTTAAATTAATCAAATACTTCGAATCTAAATGGATGTCAGGTTAATCCATTGGCTTAATGTCTTGATAATGTCGAATGTGAAATATAATTTACATGTCGCCGGATTAATTTATTGCCCTGCTTCAATTTTCAAGGATAGGTAGGTATTTAGAAATTATAATTTATTACATACTTTATTTTACTATAGCATCATACGTTTTAAAATTTATTGTAGTTTCTTATATAAATATAAAAATATGGGTCCTAACTATTTGCGTTTTTCGGATTATTAAGTACCTACTAGTTTTTATACCCGGCGTTGTTCGAGAAGAGGAAGGAAAATTTTTGGCCCAGTAAATCAGTAAATAATTATGGACTTTGAAGAATGCGATATAATCATGAACTACAGGCATTATAAGACGAACCCAACATTGTACAAGTCATAAAAGTACGTAGACTGCAGTGGTTGGGACATGTCAGCCGAATGGATGGTGATCGTATCCCCAAAAAGGTTCTTAATACCAATCCAGAGGGCAGAAGAAGTAGAGGCAGGCCCAAGTTAAGATGACGACATAAGGGCGATCGGAATAGCAAACTGTAGGAGAGCGGTGGAGGACAGGGACGGCTGGAGAAGGATTCTGGAGGAGGCCAGGGCCCACATAGGGTTGTAGCGCCAATGATGATGATGATGTTGTTCGAGAAGGTAAATCTGAAAAAAATAAGCTGACTCATCAAGAAAATCGTTTTGCAATTTTGAACTTTTTATTTGTTATGATAAATAAATTCAGAATGAAAAAAGTAAAAGATATCCAATTTAATAAAATATATCGTTCTAAACAAAATTCATGATAATCTTGATAACAAGACACAAAGCGACGCAATATATACCGAATATTCAAAAGTGTTTGATAAAGTAAACCATCTAATTTTAATTAATAAGCGAAAACTTTTGGGTTGGTATTCATGGTGATCTTTTTGTGTAGAAAAAGACGTAATACAAGCCAAATAGTGGAATATGATGGTCTGAAGTACAGATGCCATCAGGTGTACCCCAGGGTTCCCATATAGGGCCTATTTTATTTAATATTTACATATATACAAGACATTGAATAGTAATATAAAATAAATACGCTGAATTGTTGGAGATGCTCAGAGAGTGCAATATTGACTCCAAGGATTTAAATTTCATTAAAAATCTCTACTGTTTCCAATCAGCAGAAATAAAAATTGGAAATAACAACAGTGATGCTGTAATTATTCAACGTGGAGTACGACAGATATGCATTCTCTCGTCCCTCCTGTTTAACTTATATTCAGATAGAATATTCAAAAAGGCAGTAGAAACTTCAAATAAAGGAGTAAAAGTTAACGGAATAATAATAAACAATATCCGATATGCAGATGGACACAGTTATATTGACGGACAACATTGAGGACCTCCAGAAACTTTTAAACGATATACATATGTGCTACTGGAGAGGAGTTGGGATTAAACATTAATGTGAATAAAACCAAATGGATGACCTTTGATCGACTGGACTACTGCGCAGCGTCTCTACAATTAAAAGGTGTACCTAAATGTTGAAAGGGTGGAAAAATTTACATATCTTGGCAGTGTCATAACTCATAACATAATCTTTAGACCCCGATGTTGAGGTAAAACGCAGAATTGAAATAGCGCGAAATACTTTTAATAAGATGAGAACACTGTTCTGCAATGACAGCCTTAATTTGAAACTCCGTCCGAGAATGATAAAGTGCTATGTTTGGTCCGTCCTGTTGTATGGTTGCGAAACTTGGAAACTTAAAGTTAATACAATAAACCGGTTAGAGGCGTTTGAAATGTGGATTCATCGAAGAATGCTTCGAATAGGTACCGTGGACAGATTTAATATCCAACGTACAAGTTTTGTACGTTGAGTTTTGCGTCGAGCACATACAAGTAGAGAACTCCTGACAAATCTAAAGAATCGTAAGGTATCATATTTGGGCCACATTCTGCGAGGAGAAAAGTATCAACTGTTGCAGCTGATAATACAAAGCAAGATTGAGGGTGGTCGTGGAGTTGGGAGAAGGCAGATGTCTTGGCTGCGCAACATCCGACAGTGGACTGGAATAACGCAGGTAGGAGAGCTGGTCCGAATGGCGCAGGACAGAGAGGCATTCTCCAGAGTGATCGCCAACGTCGGGAGAACGTGATACGGCACACAGAGAAGAAGATACAAGACCATTAAAAAGGCATAATTGGTGAACGTTGCGCAAGCGCATAAAGTGATCACGTAAACCAGCCGATAACAGGTCGTAAGCCCTGTAGGTGTCTTGATTTCCCGGTTCTCCTACAGTAAATATTCAAACTTCGTCTCTATTGAGATAATTAAAAATCTGTTGAAAGATACAAGACATTGGATTATGCTTTAGGAACAGTAATCAAATATTATAATAATTATTTAATTATTTCGCTGACGACATAAAAATTTATAATACTATAATATAAAGACATTACTGGATGAGAAGACCTGCAACTTGATCTTGATAGACTAACTTCTTTTTGTGTCTCTAATAGAATGTAAATTTACAATGTTATTTTATAATAAAGAAAACATATGCCTGATGTATCGTTTTGCAAGTGGATCTATTAAATATTTGGCGTGGTTTTTATTATTGATTAAATTTGTGATTTATTAATAAAACATCAAGCGTATACTTCTGCCATTAGGTAGGTTAAATGGCTTTATTTTAAAAGTATTTATTGCTTAACAAGGTTTAATTTTTTATTTAACTTCAAAGGTAAACAAATATAAAATAGTAGGTATCCATCATTGTCAAATATAGTTTGTTAAGGCCGTGGTTGCAAAAACCAAGTTGAGCGTTTATAATATAGGTACAAATGGTATTTGTAAAAGTCTGTGTAATAGGTCTGTGTAATAAATAAATATCAGTTGTTTTCATTAAAAAAATATGTATTAATATTAAATAATAAAAAAAATATTAGTGCAGAATGATGCCCTCAAATATTTATATAGGCACGTTTCCATTTATATTTTGTGGTGGAAATTTCACCGTTTATTTTTTGTTGATCTTTGCAAGTGTTTGACTGACTGACTGCTTCGCATTGATTCATGGTTTTGTGACGGAAGATGTGAATATAATAAATATTAAAATTTACGCTTTATACTATAACGTTTCGTATTATAACTGAAGTGAAAAACGCAATTTTTCACACTTTTAAGGCTGTTATCTGCAAAAGCCACCACTACAAAGGGTTCACAGTATCCGTGTCTCCTCGTTCCCACTTGTCGTGTGTCAGGCACGATAAAAAGATGTGTGATCTAGTGGCAATACATTTTAAATGAAGCTGTTCACACTTGTTACAAGTGTGAACAGTTCCATTTAAAATGTATTACCACTACAAATATCTTAAATTCAAACCCCGCAGCCAGTCCAATGCCTCTTGCTTTGCCCCGTGGATGTCCCCCAGCTCTCCCGAATACCTATGCAGCGGGCACTCTCCAACAATGTGGCGGATCGTTTGGAGCTCTGCACCACAGTCACACCCCGGCGATTCTCTCTTTCCCCATTTCTATAAAAGATGCTTGCAACACCCATCATGGGGTTTGAATTTAAGGCTCTAACGAGCTCCATAGACGCAACCTTTTCTGGACGAAGAAGAGCCTAGCCATTCGATAATATAATATATAATATACTACAAATATCTCAATCAATTTTCCAAACTTTAATGAATGATACTATATTCTTATAGGTACCTACTCTATGGTGATACCATTTTTACGAAATTACTAATATTAATATTTTCTTGCAGGGTATCGAACTGCCTAACGATATGGTTGATCTACTCAACGAGAGTCTGTTTAATGTCCTTGTAATTCTTGATGCTGTGAAATGGACACTAGTAGCAGTCGGTGCTGCACTTCTTGTAGGCGGAATTATATGGTTCGTCATTGTAAAAAGAAAACAAAGTCTAGTGTGAAAATAACAAAATAATCACAAAAAAAACACACTTACATAATTTTATAAATAACAGATTAATATTGTTTCTTATATAATAAGTATATAAATGAATTATGGCATATTTTTATTCAATCGTTTTATATTGTTTAGAAATATTTTTACAAAAGAACCTCACAATCATCTAGCCCTTAAATAAATGTTAAAATAAAACGCTGTACAATTATTATGCTGTCCCTATATACCTACCTATATAATATGAATGAATGATTGAATAACATATTTCTAATTATATAAAAATTATAAAGGAACAAAGTACTTAAAAATTTAATTTATACCTAATTACATTTTTTTCTTCTCATATTCCATGTACTTAATAGTGAGGAACTGAATGGCTGAAATTTCTGAATGAGTTTAAGTCCCACAAAATGTGTTGTAGAATGATATTGTGGTGCCGCATGTAAACATCTTGAAAGATCACCTAGGCTGTGCAGAATAAAATTTTGTTTTTTTTTTACTTGGTTGGTAGATGTGCAAACCCGCAAGACATCTCCCACACTGCCGAAAATTGTTAAGATATTTGATGATAACTATAGCGCCATTGTTGATGATTTGTGACAATTATTTTTATTGTGTCTTTGATTCAACAACCCAAACAAATTATTAACGAGAGTACAGCTCTCCAAATTTTCATCAGATTGCTTTTGAATAAAGCTAAAAAATATTGTAATGCACCTACATACAACTCTTAAACTACGTGGCAAGTAAGTATAAGACACATTATTTTTCTACCAAGAATTCGGCTAAAATTGCTGAAATATCAAGTTTGTAGTACGTAAGACAGTATAAGGGAGAAATGAAGCCGGATCTTAATCGTGGGCTGAAGGTTATTTCAGCTGTTGATTTCAATTGTAATTTTATTAGACACCAAGTATTTTATTCAGCTCATATTCCTATGACGGACTATATTTATGGCATCGAGTATGACTCCATATAACCAGTGTCTTCTGGATTTGCAGTTTTAGAGGAAAATGAACATCCCAGAGGGCTTTTATATAACCAGCGCCATCTTGAAAAACTAGTAGGTATGTAAGAGGTTTAAAGGCCTCCATTCACGATCGTGCCATCCTTCGAAATGACTTGCTATCACTATGAAATGCGCTCGTGAGTGTCAAAACCCGCGCAGCCCAATTGGCCTGAGACACCAAAATGGAATTCCAAACGACCGAAACTCCATAGTGCAACTTTTTTGGAAAAAGATGTTCTTTTTATATATAAACACACCGGTATAGCAGTTATATAAAACTCATCATCAGAATTAAAACTAATTTTACAATTTATTAGTGCGAAAGCGCCGACCGCAAAGAAGACCGCGCCTTGTGTATACTAATTTTGATGGCTCGATGGCGCGCCCGTGAGTATGATGAAAATTTTACAATGCTCCAAATGGAGACGGTTCCATATGGAGCGACACCGAATGACACGATCGTGAATGGGCCAATTAAATTGGTGAATGTTGGGCGAGCGCATAAAGTTATAACGTAAACCAGCCGATGACAGATTGTAAGCCCTATAGGTGCCTTGAGTTCCTGGTTCTTCTATAATATCCCAACTTCGTTTCTATTGAGATGTTAAAAAGTTTGTCAATAAAAATATCATTTGACTCCTGACAGGGAAAAAATCCAATGTTTGCGTATATGCAATTAAAAAATATTCGATTTACATACACATTGGTACAAGTAGGTAAACAAGCCAAAAATAAATAATATTACTGGCGCAGTTCAGGGGTGACATCTGTGCGAGACACCTTCACCTCATTTATAAGGACTGTTGCTTTTATTGTTTACAAATAAACCAATTTCTCGATAGATGTGATACCGGCCCGCCTCGGCCCCATATCTCGAGAGAGATCCACCGTCCTATTCAAGTAGGATATGGCTTACTTTCTCGTGGTACTCGACCTTTTTTTTTATATATTTTTACTGTCTATGATTATTTTTTTGAACTTGTTGTCGATGACAATTTTTGACAGAACAGCGGAGCGCCGGTTCGACCTTGACCGACCAGAAAAACTACTTTAAAAATCCCAAAAGAAAAACTACTTAAACTCCACTGGTCCCTGCCGGCCGTGGAAATACTCATTTCACGAACCAGGAACGATTTTATTTGACACAGCTGTTAAAATTTTAACCAACTGACAACCTCTCAGAATTTAGAAGTTCCATCGGTCCTGCCACCGATCAAGAATTGTCTCTCGACGTAGCCGCCCGCCACGCGGTAGTTAAACTTTTTGTAAATCTTTTGGCTCCAAATTTATGTGACTGGAGAGGCCCTCTTTCAGACTGAAGCCTAAAGATAGTAGGAGCTTCTCAGGTCGTCGTGCGTCTCGTAACCTGCTATTATATTTTAACTTTTGAATATATTTTTACTACTGACACTAGGCGCCGACGGCCTTGGAAGCGTTTGCCCTAGCGCAAGCCAGGGCCCTTTGTAACCGTGTGGAGGGGAGGATCACCGCTGCCTGTTGCGTCCCCTTCCCCTGTTCGTGACAGCATCCACTCACTCGGCTGCTTTTCTTTTATTCTATGATCTGGATCGAGGACAATAACTGAGGACGTCACCCGCCTGTAGCATTCCGCCGGCCTACGACTAGGCTACGACTGGGTGATCTGCTGAGCGCCTCCTTTAGCAGACGGTCGAAGAGTAAAAGACCTCGTCCTTGGGGTATTGAGAGTTGGCCCACCACCACCCAGACTCGCTTTAGGAGATGAAGTCTCCTATTCGAGTCCACTGAATACGCCAGCAAAAGGCGCACTTAAAAAGTGTGCCGCGTATAGGTGCGTGAGGGTGACCTTTAGGTTGCTCAAGAGCAGCCCGCAGGTCACACGACACATGCATCCTTTCGGTCACCAGAAGGGCGACCTCCAGGATGCACACACCCCAAGATAAGTTTACCCTCAAAGCCCCACAATTATTTTTTTTTTCATTTATTACCCCAATTTATAAAAAGAAATACAACAACGGAATACAATAAAATAGAGTTACAACCAATAATAGTAAATAGACATGAAATACAATAAGAACAACCGATCAAAAGAAAACTCAACAAATACGTAGAAACAGAAGAAATGAATAGATGTGTCAAAATATGTATATTAAATGAGACACACACAGTCAAAGCGCAGACAGATGCAGGGTCAGAGGACAAACATACGGACACCACTACGTCCCAGGGAGGGACAGACAACACAAGCACACTTGAGTTTCGCTCCGATCCACATTCACAACTGGGAAAGGAAAGACTCCTCGGAAGGCTCCACGCCAACTCCTCTAAGCAATTCCCACCTCTCTTTCCAACTATGCACGAATTCCCGGAAAGCCGCAAAGCTTTGACGGGAACGCAGAAACTCCGTCATGCTTACCGGTCTAGATGTATTCATCAACGCATTTAGCATCCTATCTCTCTCCAAACTGAGACACTCGCAATACCACAGGATATGCATCACATCCTGGGCCCCACCACCACAAACACACCACGGGTCCTCGGCCAGGCCAAACTGGAAAAGCTTGGCTTTAAACTCTTCGTGACCCGTGACCATCTGAACAACGGCTGGGTCCAGTCTAAGATGCCCCATACTGAAGCGATCAGTCACATCGGGCAGAAAGAGGTGGGTCAGTCGACCCTTCGGTGACCTGTCCCACCTCTCCTGCCAGACCTGCAAAGATCTAGCTCTACACGCAGCCATACGCTCACGGAAGTCCCTGCTACTAGCAAAAATGTCGACGCGCTGACCCAAATGGACGGCGGAGAGACCCCTCCTAAGACGACCCCTAACGGCCGCCTCCCTGATCTCTAGATCAGCAGGCAGCATACCAGCCAAGACAGGCAGAGCATCAGTCGACACGGTCTTATATGCACCAGTAACTGCAATAAGCGGAACCCTCTGACCACTCAGAATACGCAGGCTCACCACACCTGCATCCAAACGATGCGCCCATACCCTGGCCGCATAAGTAACCTGAGCAACATACGTTGCCTGGTAAACCCTAGCGACCTCAATGGAGGCCATACCCCAATCACACGCACTTATTCTTCGCAATTTCATGAAGAGGTTCTTACCCCTCGTCGAGACATGCCTGACATGCTCCATGAAGTTACCCGAGCGGTCAACTATAACCCCCAAATATCTAGTGTGCCCAGAGAACTTAATAGACTCCGAGCCCATCCGGATACAAGGGTTTCGATTCACACTCAGAGAGCCCTTCAAGACCATCCCAACCGTCTTCGCAGAGGAGAAAGAGAGCCTATTTCTCTCACCCCAATCTGCAATCATAACTAAAGCTGATTCAGTTGTCCTTTCAATTTCCGCTCTAGAATTACCAGCCATCAAAAGAAACGCGTCATCAGCATACGCCACAATCATGCCAGACCCAGGCAAAGGGAGCCTCAGCAGATCATCCATCAGCACATTCCAAAGGAATGGGCCGAGGACGGAACCCTGAGGGCAACCCTTCGTCGTAATCTTAGACACCTTAGTCGCGCCGTATGTCAACGAAACCGACCGCTGGGTGAAATAGCTTCTAACAATACTGTACAGCCTAGGGCCACAGCCTCTCGCCTTCAACTTGACCAAGATCATCGGCCACCAGGCGTTGTCAAAAGCACCCGAAATGTCGAGGAAGACCCCAATAACGTATTTTTCGGTCCTTTCATTCTTCCAGTCATACGCACGAAGGATAGCATCCTCAGTAGAACAACCGCGCACGAATCCAAACTGCAAATCCGACGGAGGAGAGAGACTCTCCTCAAGCCTATCGCGGATGACCACCTCAAGGACCTTCCCCAGCACCAGCAGCAAAGTAATCGGCCTGTAGGCACCAGGATCCGACCTCGACTTACCATTGCCCTTGGGAATGATCCTGAGGACACCATGCTTCCAATCATTCGGAAAAACACCTTCATTCAAGCATTTCTCAATCACGGTGACGAACACATTTTTCACAGCAGCCCAAACTTGCTTAATAATAGGACCCGTGATCCTGTCTATCCCCGGAGCCTTAGACGGGCCAAGGTTCCTCACAACAACCTCAAGTCTCGCCTCAAGCCAATCCCTACAGACGGCCGAATCGACGCCCACGACCGAAGGGGGAAGGTCGGCCAAGGCCCTGACCTTTCCATGGTGTGGGCTCGTCCTTGGGGTGAGTGCATTCAAGTTCTCTCTCGATCCAAGACCGAAGCTGGTCACATTTTTTAACCAGGACGCCTTGCGTCCATAAAACTGACAGCCCTCCTCTGCAACCGCAGAGAGAGAGAGCTGGATCGTTACAAAAGGTTTCTTCGTTACTTCATAGATGGCAATGGTAATAATGTCTTATTTTCAGGTGAATTGTTGCACATTATTCAAATAAAAAAATACCTAAATTGATAGGGGCATAAATGGTGAGCGTTGCGCAAGCACATAAAGTGATCACGTAAATAATAAACTTAAACAATCGCAAATGTGACGCGAAGCAAACATTCCACTTGAAATTCGTCATTTTGAAATATATTTCGTTAACATGTACGTTGGCTTCCTTACGACATAAAGTGACAACAGTAATTCAATATCACGCTGGTCGTATGACTGATGACACAGGTTTAGGTAGGTATATCTGGTATATTGCTAGACGTTCATTTACGAGGCTGTCCTGATAGTAAGCTAAAATCGTTCCCCGCGTAATATGAATGCTAAATAAACGCACTACGCATGTGCAACGAAATGTCACTTATATTTTGAACTTAATATGTCACTTGTATCCCAATAAAACCTATTATGTCTACCTACAATAAATTATTGAAGTTGATGGATCTTTTTAGTTGGCTTTCCGAATAGCTGACTTATTAATTTTTAACACCTATGAATAACAAAATCTGACGTGATATATTTTTTAATAAGTACTTTATTATCTTGTCTTAATTTTAAAAATCTATAAATCAGTACTCGACCATAATCTAAATTCAATTATAAAAATTCTTTAAGATAAAAGTTTAATATGAAGTTTTCATCAATTTTTGTATAAATAAACACAATTTTAATCTTATAGATTTCTTAAGTCTTAATGTTTGATCTCAATCAATGTCATGAATAGCTTTGCAATTCCACATTATATAACAAGAATCTATATAATGTTATTACCTACTTTAAAATATTAATGCAACTATCGATTCGTTCAAGAGAATTTATTTCAACCAATGTTTGACCGTGCATACGAGGGCCCAAAGACGGATATTTGCAAGCTGACGCCTGCATTTTTGTTGACTGGCTCGGGGCCCTCGACCTGAATTTATGATCATATTTAATTGTGTATTCATTAAATTTGATTTTAATGTAAATTCACTATGTCATACGATAAAAAAATAATAATTAGACTTTGATATTCTGTTCTTTGTTTCATGTGCTTTATCCGTAAATCCGATAAAAATTTATTGGAAAACTTTTATTTTATAGATTTCACATTGGTTTTGTGATATAAACTCAGACATTTTGAAATGATTATAATATTATATATCACAAAAAATAATTTATAAAATGACAGTCATACACAAAACACCACTTTGTTAAAAAAAACAAATTTCTCATAACCTCAACGCCTCTACCTATGCTATCCGTAGGTATTATATTATACTTGATTATACTCTTTGACCTATGCAAGATAAAAGTGTGGATTATAGAAAAGAGATATACATATGTATATTGTGTGAAAAGAGATACTTTGGTAAAAGTGACATTTCATTGCAAATGCGCACTACTTGTTTAGCATTTATTTTATATTGCGCGCGGAATGATTTTAGCTTACTATCGGGACAGTTTCGTGTTCATTCATGCAACATTCATGTTGTTCTCACAAATTGTAACGGTAACGAACACGGTTTACGATTATTTGACATTTGACTGATTTGACAATATGTCAAAACCGTCAAAACCACAGATAATATAGAAATATAGAAGTAAACTTGTCAAATTAATCAAAGAGTATATAATACCTTAAATTAATGTTAGTAAAGATTGACATTAATTTGATAATATTATAGTCATTTAATTTAAACCTTTGTAATATTTTAGCGCACATAAAATAATTAAAAGAAATTTGATTACATATTTTATTATTAACTATAAAATAAACTATTATTGTATTATATTAAATTCACCACTAAAACAAGTACAATCGTAAGTAATATAATAATATCTATTCAATCTACATCAATTATAATTTTGCGATACATAGGTAATATAAATATAAGACAAATTACTGCTTGGTTGTTGGTTATACAAAGTATGCAATTCGCGCTGTTGCTCACCACTCATTACTATTTTTATTTTACTTATCTTATAAGATAAGAAACATGATTGGAATAATCGTGCTATAAACAAGTTGTGCACCTCGATATTTTACTATAAATAGAATGTTAAAATCTTCAAAATTTTCAGTCTGCAAAATGTCAAATCTCCCAGCGACATTTGTGAAGGGATTTCACGATGAAGAAATTGTTCGCAAAATGAAATATAACAAATTAGGCAATACAGGTCTTGAAGTTTCTCATATCTCATTAGGTGGAGCTGCCTTGTGTGAATTTTATGAGTAAGTAATAATTTAATAACTACCTATATAAATTTTTTGTTAACTCGGATGTCTAGATGTACTGCTATAAGGTGTAGGTATATTTTTTATAGAGAATAAAATTATTCAGTTGGGATGTTTCGGCTATTATCTATATTTTAAAAAAATGGAAATATAGGCAGTGAAACACATAAATTTGTCATAATTATTTTTTTTCTTAGTAAAAAAAGTTTGTAAAACCCTGGAACTTTTTCATAAAAAAGGTTGACATGAAAGGTGGAAGTTCATAATTATAAATTATTAATGAAATAAACTAATAAAAACACATACTTTTAATACAGAAATGAGAATGGCTTTAATGAGCCTAAGCACTTTCGCCAAACACAGCCAACATTCTCAGAGGCAAGAATAAAACATGATTGATAACATGAAATAATTTAATAATGTTGCAAAACCTTCAAGTTGGTGTTTTTTTACATCAAAGTTGGAAAAACCATAAAAAATGTAGAACTGGCCATAATGATATCTCAATATCTCACAAATCTTGGCTTGATACTATGTCGATATGTTAAGAGAAATAAACTGTCTTGATGATATTTATGCTACGAAGCCTCTAATTGTTTCTTTTTTTACTTAAACTTTGTAAAAAAACTATGCCAAAAGTCCTTTTTGCATACAATTCTCTCATACAGAACTAAGGTTAATACTGTCGATTCATTGAGAGAAACAAATTCTCCTGAACAAATTGACAGATGGAAATCTCAGTCATCCATCACCATTGGAAAGTTATTATCATTTATACCTACTTCTACATTTCTATTGGGTGTACAATTTATAAAAGAATATTGTATTCTTCTTCTTCTTCTTTCTCAGCCATCTCTCCACTGCTGGATGTAGGCCTCTTCTAATAGCTTCCACTCGTCTTTTTTCTGGGCTTTTCGAACCCATCCGCTTCCAGCGACAGGGACAATATCATCGGCCCACCTTTTCTGGGGCCGGCCTATTCCCCTTTTCATATCCCATATAAGCGTAAGTCTAAGAGACAAAATTAGAAATGAAGAAATCAGACGCCAGACAAAAGTTGTTGATGTCATGGATCGAGTTGCAAAACTTAAATGGCAATGGGCAGGTCATGTTGCCAGACAGGGTACGGACAGATGGGCACCCAGAATTCTAAATTGGAGACCATGGGATATGAAAATATTGTATTACAATGGTGATAATCACAAAGCTCTCTTTAAAGGGTGAATAGCCTCAATTAAGGAAATTTTATTTTTTCCGTAGAGAAATAGTTACTAAATTACTACCATTTTCTTGAAGGTTATACCTACAATAATTGATCAATGTATTCAGTATAAAACTATATGTATAGGTAAAAAATATTTTTCATTAAATTAATTATGAATGGTGTAGTTATGTTGCATAAAAATCTACAAGAGGCACAATGGTGCGTTTTTAATGCTACTGTATAAATATAATATGTACCTGTATATTTATTATGTGTAGGTATTGATAACACCATTAGGGTTCAAGAACTATTTAAAAATAATATAATCTGAGAAACTGACCTTTTTCAAAACAAACACACACTAAGATAATAGTATATTAATAAATCCAGATAACTCATATATTTTAATCATTCTTTAGAAAATTTGAAGAAGCTCATGCCATTGCAACAATTCAAGATGCCATAAGGAAAGGAATTAATTATATTGACACAGCTCCATGGTATGGTCAAGGAAAATCAGAAATTTTATTAGGAAAGGTAACACTTATGTACATTCTCATTTTAAAATTCATTCATTTCTTCATTGATATGATTTTGTACTAAAACACCGTATGCACTTTTTGAAGTGCAAAGTGATCCTGGTAAATAAACATAAAATTTCTGGTATATCAAACTAGTGGTGTTTTTGTTAACGTTTCTTTATTTATTTTACTTCCGACAAGAGAAATAGAGAAGTAACATTTAATGCAGTATTCATTTTTCAATCAAAACTATTTCTTTTTTTATCCTCAATTCTTATTTCAGGCATTGAAAGATGTTCCCAGAGAAGCCTATTATATTGGCACCAAAGTTGGCCGTTACGAACTTGATTATGAAAATATGTTTGATTTCACCAAATACAAAACTATGTCTTCAGTCAAAATAAGTCTTGAAAGATTAGGACTTAGTTATGTAGATGTGATTCAGGTGATTTCCTGGCATTTATTTTTATACCATTAAGAATCGCTCTATATTTTTATTTCTATAGTCTTTATATATTTTTCTCATTATGTGCATCAATTATTTGATTCCGTAACTTTTTTAGGTACATGATATAGAATTTGCGCCTTCTTTAAATATTGTTTTGGAGGAAGCTATACCATCATTGAATGAGTGTAAAAAAATGGGTCTGGCCAAATTTATTGGTGTCACAGGATATCAGTTGTCAGTTTTAAGTGAAGCTATACAAAAATCTACAACAAAGTTAGATACAGTTTTATCGTATGCTCGGAATACGCTTATTGACTCATCTCTAAAGGACTTCATGATGCAATTCAAAGTAAGTTTACCCTGAAAATATTTTCATGTTATCAAAGAACAAAGGTGATTTGCACGCATAGCAATAAAAAAAAGAATACTGAAAATTACTTACTGCGCTGATTAATTTTTTTATTGAATTTATAAAAATTAATTTAAAAATTTTGGGTGTGCAGAATTTGTTTATTTTAATTTATTAAAGTAAACACAAGAAAACTGACATTTACATTCACTTTGAATTTCTGAATCTGGCCCGACATCCCAAAAGTTTGCCCAGCCCTGCTGTAGATAATCTTTCATCTATTTTTTTTTTCCAAAAAACTGATCGATCTGGTAAAGAATTTTGCAGATGCTTTTGCAAATTGATTTTCTTATGAATTCCACTATCGACCACTCATGAGATACTTTCTTTCAAATGAAAAAAGAATAATTCAAATCGGGCAATGCTGTAAAGAATTATCACCTGGAGGGCAAGTCTGGTCCGATGGGCGAAATCAAAACCCTAGTGATTACCCATATCATGGATATAATTATCATATGGAGTTCTATGACATCTACAGATATTATAGAACTCCATATATTAACTAAGTATATCCATGATATGGGTAATCACTAGGGTTTTGATTTCGCCGATCGGACCAGACTTGCCCCCCATATCAAACATAAAAAAAATCATGTTTATTTAATGAACTCTTTTTTTTAAGTTGGTTAAAAATGTTTTGATGTAAACATGCTATCCCTTATTAATTAATATAAATTTGTGTATTATTTTCTCTTATTAAATTTGTATGTGTATTGTAGAGTAATGGTCTTGGTATTATTTGTGCTTCTGATCTGGCAATGGGATTGCTTACTAACCATGGACCACAGCCATGGCATCCAGCATCTCGAAAAATCAAAGATATTTGCAAGGAAACTGCCGATTATTGCAAGGTACCTACCTAATCATTCATTATTCTTACACCATAAAACAAAAGTATGGTATTAAAACGGACAGTTACATATACCTTCATAATACCCTCATGGAGAACACAAACATAGAAATAGATGATATTGTTGAAATTGGATTAAGTTTTTGTTTTAACGGAGTTTAGATTTATTAAATTTAAAAAAAATATATGTTCTCAGATTCATACTTTTGTATTACAAAGGTTTTGTCAAGCCTTCTCGGAAATATTTTCTTACTTTTCTCAGCATTAACTTTTTCTTACATTTAAATAAGGTACATTTTTACTCATTTACATTTAAATTATATTACAAGTAATTTATATATCACGGTTCATTGTGGGTGATATGCTCTGGACTAATATATTACATTACTTGTATTTAAATTACAACACCTCGATTATATTCAATATATTTTTTGTTATCTGCCTGGTTTTTTATTAAAATTTGTATTTTCTCTGATTTTAAACATTGTGAATTTTATTCTAACTACATAATATGAGGTATTTTATTTTCTATAACTTTTTTGTTGATGACGCATATTTTTCATCTAAGCGTTTTTCTATATTTATCACAAGGAATATAAAAGTTATATAATATAAACTCAACGATGTAATTTTACCAACTAAGTAAGATTGCAAATATCTTGGCGTAATCTTGATTCAAAACTTGTCTTCAACAAACATATTGAAAATTAAGTTTCAGTAAATACTATAAAAACCCTAATACATCAAAAACGTTATATTGTTTTCTTGTCAGATGTCAACTTGAGTTCGCATCAACTATATAGAATCAAGTATATGGTCTATATTCCTACGTTGGATCAAATTGAGAATAAATTCATTAAATATTCAAAGTGCTACTGCAACAAAACTAACCAACCTACTATACTAACTTCTCTGACCATGCGATACAGAATTTCAGACCGTATGTTCCTTCACAGCATACTAAATGGAAACATAGAATGTCATGAAATTCTTACCAATCTTAAATTTAATATATCTATTCGCCAAACAAGACATAAGTCACAAAACGAATACATACATACCATTACGCCATGTCCCTCACGGAGTAGGCAGAGAGAACCGAACGCCACTTACTTCTATCTTGACATACATTCATCGCCTCAACAACATTCATACATCGTCTTATACATGTTCGTCTGTTGTTCACGCTTCTAACATTTCTGTATTTCAAAATACCGTTCACATGGACATGCCATCCCTTCCTTGGGCGGCCCTGACCTCTCATTCCATTCCATTACAAAACAAATGCTTCCAAAAATGCTCCGGTAACAGAATAACAAACTTATTCAATAATTAGGAAAACAATGTAGACTTACGCATATTTTTTGACTCACATATGACATTCAAAAACAAACTTATGTCTTACATTGTGACATTATAACAACGAACAATTAATTTTTTTTCTAACCACCCTCACCAATATTTACCTCTTCTTCTCAACTTTTGAATCTGTAAATATATGTTCGTCAATCAAGTACATGCACACCCACCCTCACACTTACACACACACATAGACCCATCTACATACACTCTTTCTATATCTCTCTTTCACACACACATACACAGACCCATTCACATACACTCTTTTTATATCTCTCTTTCACACACATACAAATTGATACTCTCTTCTAATGCGTTCACCCATATTAAATCACTATTTTTTATTGTCTTATTTTGATATTAGGTGTAGTACGTAAGAGGTACATTTCTTATTTGTATTTCTGTTTATTTCCTTTTAGTAATTGTATGCATGTACTGTGTGCTATACTTAAGTAAAATAAAATATAATAAAATTTCTGAGGATTTTTTTTAACCGGCTAATATTTCAAGCACAATATTGTTTACACTGGACCAAAACGAGAAATGTAGATTTTTAGATTATGTTTTTTTGATTAAAAATTAATATTCTTTTTTTGATATTTAACCTTGTATCTTACTTGTATTTTTGTATAAACTAGAAATCAAGGCTGAAGAAATTAATTAAGATCTTTTGGTATCAGCAAGACCTCCATAGTATTATTACCTTCCATTGACTATTTGTAGAATCTATGTATATAATTGTAAAACTTTATATAGCTTTTTATTTTATGTGTACCTACTATGACTATTTTCAGAGTAAAGGCGTAGAACTTGGAAAATTAGCCCTTGCACATTCTCTAAATCAAGAGGGTATTGCAACACATTTGGTTGGAATGAGCAGTAAAACATTCCTTGAATACAATTTATCAGTTGTCTACAATGGATTAAGTTCCCATGAAAATGAAATTTTAAAGGAAATCAATGATAAGTAAGTTACAACTTAGATATTCTCAATTTTATAATGATCCCAAAAGCCACAAAATGCCAAGGTTTTTTGTTGTAACAACTATTTTGATGTTTATTTTAGATACAAACTAGACAAATTAAGAAATAGTTTAAACCTTTTCCGTGCTACGCATATGCTAAACAAAGTAACATCTTATGCGGCGCAATTTTCCCACCAAATTAAAATTGTCATATCTCAATAAATAGTTATCTGATATACTTGAAACCTTCGACAAAAATATTGATTTTTAGCTGGTTTAAATGTTGAATACATTTTTTTCTTTTTTTTGTCATTCTGTGTAGTATTTAATAGATTTTTTCAACATTTCAGCTTCCGAAAACATGACTTATTAGCAAAAAAATCACATAGGTAAAAAAAAGATATGAATTTTCAAATATTTCTTCGAAAACAATCACAGTTTTCAACAATTGCTTAGTGCCTTATGCGTGTCTATGAAGTTTATCTATAAGCGCTGACCTGTGCGCCACCTCACCGTGACTTTATCAGCTTATATGGTATAATATAGACATAAAAGGATTGATTGTTATAAATATTATTGTAATAATTCAACAGGCTCCGAGTATTTTTTCGGAACATTCATAATAACAAAAATTATTCATAATAGCCAAAAATGTTCAATATAATTTGCTTATCACCTAGTAAGATTTTAATAGTCCGTAACACAAAAAAATCAAAGTAACTCTCAAAAACACATGAACTTAAAAAAAATATTTCTAAATATTAACATTGATTAATATTTTGAAGTATTATTCAACGTTAAAGACAAATAAAAACATAAATTTACAACAAAATACTATGCTTTTATAATATTAAATACCGAACAAAAATATTTTTCTAATGCAGCGCACAATCTCTACAAACTCGGAGGGGTTACTGATATGGGTTGTAAGCAACGTTTATATCCATACAAAGCGGTATCTCAGTGCGGGTCCTGATTACGTCTCGGTATGAAATAGACAAAAAGTAAACACTACTGCCATCTACCAAATTTTTTCATATTTTTTTAAAATTATATTTATTTAGATTAATGGTTCGAATATTATATTTTGGATATTTCGATAAATAAGATTTCTACACTGTCAAAATATTTGATAAAATTAAGCAAAATACATATTAATTGATGTTTTGGCACTGCTTTGAACTCAGTATGGTTTTACGAAAAAAGTCAAATAAAGGTGTTCATAAATGAATCGGTAAATTATTTTAGTAGTTAACACGTTACACTTAAGTTTTTAAGATAACTTAGTAAAATCATAAGTTAGTTGTTTAAATACTCAAACATATTTACAATTGTCACTAGGGAATGTATCGTGCATCAAAATTTCAAACCCGCACGCTTGTGGGACTCAGGTCTTTTGCGGGATTACAAACTATGTATTTTCTCAAATCACAATTCTTTTTTAAGTTAATTTGCTAATAAAATTAAGTACAATACAATTAAAGACAACTAAATTTTAAATGAGTGTACCATTCAAATAACAAAAGTTTAAGAATACAGCTGAAACATCATCTTCATTCTGCCTTTAAAAAATGTTTTCGTTTTCTTTGTAAATGACACGCTTACACTTATTTTGTATCATTATCGATTGAAAGAGAAAAAAATATTTAGAAACAACGAGGGGGTTCTGCGCCAGGTTTTGATAATATAACAGCTGAAATACTAAAATTAAATAGAAAATCGCTCAGTAAACCCATTGCCCATATAATAAATTGTAGTCTTACAAATGGTAATTTTCCTAGTAATTATAAAACTACAATAATCACGCCAATTTTCAAAACTGGTGACTAAAAAAATACAAATAATTACAGACCGATATCATTAGTATCTAATATAGCAAAACTGTATGAAAAAGCCGTAAAAAAACAAATATTAAGTCCTTACATATGAAATTGGCGTTTTGCCGTACTGGCAACTTTGATCTCAAATATCTTCTCTTTGGTTAGGAATTCGAAATTCAAATTTATACAGCTATTTACTCATATATTTGTGTTTCGAAAATTATAATTCATCTGTTTTTTCCTCAATTGTTTTTTACCTTTACGTCACTCAGTTTATAAAATGGAAAACTTGAAATATCGCGTTATTTACGAATATGAGTTCCACCGTGGCACCAGTGCTGCAGAAATGGCTCTAAGGATTAATGATGTTTATGGCGATGGTGCCGCAAAAGAAAACACAGTGCGTTTTTGGTTCCAACGTTTTCGTTCTGGAAATTTCGACCTGCAGAACAAGCCCCGTGGACGGCCGGAGACCAAAGTTGATAATGAAGAATTGAAGTCTATTGTGGAAGCGGATCCATCGCAAACCACGTCCGAGTTAGCTGCAGGCTGCGGTGTTAGTGATAAAACTGTTTTAATCCACTTGAAGCAAATTGGGAAGGTAAAAAGCTTAAAAGGTGGGTACCTCACGAATTGAGTGAAGCAAATCAACAAACGCGCGTTGACTGCTGCGTTGCATTACTCAACCGGCACAATAATGAAGGGATTTTAAATCGAATCATTACCTGTGATGAAAAGTGGATCCTGTACGATAAACGGAAGCGCTCATCGCAATGGCTGAACCCTGCCGAACCAGCCAAACCATACCCCAAGCGAAAATTGACTCCAAAAAAGTTACTTGTGAGCGTTTGGTGGACTAGTGCTGGTGTCGTTCACTACAGCTTTCTTAAATCTGGCCAGACGATTACGGCAGATGTCTATTGTCAGCAACTGCAAACCATGATGGAAAAGCTAGCTGCTAAACAACTGAGGCTGTTTAATCGCTCTAGGCCGCTGCTGCTTCATGATAACGCTAAACCACACACTGCACAACAGACGGCTACCAAATTAGAGGAGCTTCAATTGGAATGTCTAAGACATCCACCGTACTCTCCGGACCTTGCCCCAACAGATTACCATTTTTTACGAAATTTGGATAACTTATTGCAAGGGAAAAAATTCAACTCCGATGGGGCAGTCCAAACCGCCTTCAAAGATTTTATTGATTCCCGTCGGAATGGTTTTTTTAGTAAAGAGATCGATGAAATACCTATGAGATGGCAAAAGTGCATAGATAGCAATGGTATATAGTTTGATTAAATAAATATATTATATTTAAAAAAAATCGACTTTATGTTCCTCCCATACAAAACGCCAATTTCATATGTAAGGACCTAATATTACAGTTTGTAAACAGAAATAAAATAATTAGCTCTAGCCAATATGGTTTTAGGGAGAAATTAAGCACTCAAGATGCTATTGTTGAATTGACCTCTACTATATATAATGCACTGGATCAAGGGAAAAAGTGTTTGGGAATATTTATTGACCTCCGAAAAGCATTTGATAGTGTATCACACACGAAACTAATAAATAAATTAAATAAAATTGGAATAACGGGAAAAGTTAAAAGCTGGGTACAAAATTATTTATTTAAAAGAAAACAATATGTCAAACTCAACAATACATTAAGTGATTTCAAAAACGCAAACTTTGGTATACCTCAAGGTACTGTACTTGGTCCACTTTTATTTATAATTTAAGTGAATGATATATTCAATCTGCCAATATCTGGTAAAATAATTTCTTATGCTGATGACACTGCCATTATACTGAAAGACAACACCTGGAAGGAATTAATTGCCTCAGCTGAATCAGATATAAGTGTTTTGAAGTCTTGGTTCGATTGTAATGTACTTTCATTGAATACAGATAAAACGTGTATTATCCCATTTGCACTAAATGATAAATACATCCCAGAAGACCTTAATATTAAAATTCATATTGACAATTCCTGTTTCAACAACTCCATATCTTGTAACTCAGCGTATATTAAATTATCCACTAAAAATAACATCCGATACCTAGGCATTATTATTGAAAGCAGTATGAAATGGAAATTACATATAACTACTACTATTGAACGCCTTAAAAAGCTAATTTTTATTTTTCTGAGACTAAGAAATATACTTCAAACAAACTTGCTTAAAACAATATATTTTTCATTATTTCAATCCATCTTACAATATGGCATTATATGTTGGGGGGGAGCTTTTAAAACCACTTTAGTGCCTTTAGAAGTTTTTCAACGAATCATTATTAAAATTATATTAAAAAAGAGATTTGATTATCCAACTATTAATTTATTCCAAGAATTTAAAGTTTCAACTGTTGAAAATATCTACAAAAAAATCTCATTGTTCCAAATTCATAAAGATATTCTTACAAATTCAAACCAATTGTCATTTTCTTTAAGCAGCAGAATAAATTCACAAGGATGTATTACCATTCCTCTTTTACGTACAACTGCCTCACAACATTTCACTGCCTCACAAGTATAAAGGTACTAAGTGGTTTAATGAACTCCCTTTGAGTCTTAGGGCCCGCTCACATTGGATACGAATTTGGTCGTACGTAAACGTATGATGCTGGTCGTACGAATCGAGTGCGCGCACTGGCTCGCTCACATTGGATACGAATTCGCATCATACGTATACGTACGATACTGGTCGAGTGCGCGCACTGGATACGGCTTTCTCCGATTTTTGATACAAATTTGATCGTACGTCGACGTACGATGCTGGTCGTACAATTTTATTTATTGAAGATTTGGTACACGGATAACAAACAATACACATAAACATAATATCAATCACAACAAAGCAACCGTGCACACAAAAATCCCACAAGGCACAGCCTCTCTGTGGGTTAGCCAATTTATTTATTTATTCATTTATTTGATATTTCTTCTCGGGCAACCAACAGGTACTATGTCAAATATTTATTTAACACGCACCCAATAACAAGTTGCCACATAAAAATACCTAGTCATAAAAAAAATATTTAGTTATTTGAATTCGGATCAAATTGCATAACGTAATCAGAAATCCCATAAACATTTGTGTCCAAAAACCAAATTAACAATATTTCTGTATCCATTTATGTGTAATCAAAGTACGAACGGAGCAAAATATCCAAACAAGTTTGGATCGAATTCGTATGTCGGAACTATACGCACGTCAACGTACGACTAACTCGCACCCAGTGTGAGCGCTCTCATAGTGCTCAAAGGATCGGGATTATTCGTGCGTTTTCGACGTTTTCGTACGTATTCGGACGACTGAATTTCGTACGAAAACGCATCCAATGTGAGCATGTCCATGATCGAATTCAGACGTCGTAACAATACGTGCGTATACGTACGACCACAGTACGACTACGTACGACCACGTACGACCACGTACGACCAACTCGCATCCAGTGTGAGCACTCTCATTTTTTTTTTTTTTTTTTTTTTCACTCTCATTTTGAGCACTCTCATAGTACATCAAGTATTGGTATCGTTCGTGCATTTACATACGTTTACGCACGAGCGAAATTCGTACGAAAACGCATCCAATGTGAGCGAGGCCTTAGACTCGAAAAAAATTATAATATATTTAAAAATAAAATAAAAAAATTGTACTGATTTATTTATTTATTTTTTGTTATTTCATTCTTGTTTTGTGTAGCTTCATATTTTTTAGTAGATGTACAATGTTTTGGTAAATGTAACAATATTAAATAGATACTCCCCTCTTTTAACACGAGATTTTATCTCAATTAAAGAGGGTTATTATGAATTATATGATGGAAATTGTATACCTTTTTAAATTATGATTTATATGTGAACCTTGTATTGTTTTTGTTAATAAATAAAAAAAAATAAAAAAAACTTGAGAATTTACGTCGTGAAGGGAGGCAATTTGCCCATATACCACCTAAGCTAAATTAAAAATTTGCACTTTACACAGCCTATTTGATTTCTCAAGTTATTTTCCAAAACTAATTAGCTAGGTACTATACAATTTTATACAAAATGAAAAAAACTTCACTTCACTTTGTTCTCAGTTGCGTGACACTTCTCGAGTGGTAACTAGTCTCAATCTTATATGGAAAGGAAAGTATCTTGTAGGGAATACTTACCATGTTCATGGTTGATATCATTCTGGTTTGGATATATTAACAATGAATACACTATTCCTCCAAGGAATACACATATGTTTTTCAAATTTGGATACATTGACAAATTGGTACACATATTTTCTCAAATTGGGATATTTTATTCCATCCTGCATTATTGATGCCGTAAAATGGATTCATGATTGGATTCTATAGTTGTCACTCACCTATTCAAAATCTTTTGTAAACGTACATTCAGATGACAGGTGTTGAGCATGTATTTTCATAATAAGCATTCAATAATAGAGACAATATCCCAACCTGACAATAGGCAAAAAAAAGAGGATTTAGTTATTCCTCCAAGGGATTTAGTGTGTTTTGGCTTCCTCTGATAGATATTCTTTTTTTTTTGTATTTATTAAATATCAGTATTCAAAATATCAATTTTCATTGTAACAATTTATAATGTTAAATTTACATAAATAACTTGTTACAGATTCCTAAAATCTATTCAAAATACAAATTGGGAAGGATATGAAGTTGAGATGTATTGGAATTACATGAAACAGACTGACAAAGAATCTAAAACTTCACTCACAAACCAATGGAAATCTTCATGAAGAAAATCCCTGTAAAAGTAATAAAATATAAAAAATACTTTTATGTAATTATTTTTGTATTAAAGTATTTTATTTGTTTGTTTGAAAATTTTATTTTCTATATTGTTTTGTCCGAAATTATTGTTATTGAGCTATGTCATGAACAACAGTGCAACGATAAGCAAGACATATATGATCTGTCAAAAACTGAAAGACTCAATATATAATAAATATGTAATATTAGCGACGAGGATTGTGATTAGCGAAGTGTGTATAAATTAGTGAAACTTTAATAAGAAAAAAGAGAAAAATTCAAAATAAAATCCGCAAAAATGAGCATCAAGTTCAAAGAATTTGACTTAGCACATGGGTGTTGGAAAAACTATATTGAAAGATTTATATACTGCCCACAGGCAAATTCAATAGAGTTAGATGATTTAAAAAAAGAAAATCTGATGGCAGTTTGTGGTGCAGATCTTTATGATCTTATAGTATCACTGAGGTTACGTTTAGTACTATAAAATCAAAATTGGACCAACATTTTGACCTAGTGCCAATTGAAATAGTGCAGTCTTTTAAGTTTCACATTAGAAAGAATGTAAATGGAGTAAATGTAATTTTTGTAAGAAAACTGGGCATATTGAAGCAGTTTGTATGATAAAACAGAGACACTGCTCAAACGTAAATGGATTGTATGTAGACAACATCAAGACAGATGAACTTGCCAGAGTGGATGAATACATGATTAAGGTATATCTAAACAATACTATGTTACACGTGGAAGTTGATTCAGGATCAGCATATTCAATTATAAGTGAAGAGACTGCGAGACAAATATGGGGTCACAGGCTGCCACCATTTAAAAAATCGGAGATTTCATTGAGAACATGGACAAATAATAAGCTTAAAATATTAGGCACAACAAATATACACGTCAGGTACAGAAATGTCAATGAAAATCTGAACTTTTTTGTGGCTAAAGAAGTGGACCTAACTTGATTGGTCGAAACTGGTTTTATTATTTAAAAATTCAGATACACGGGATATATCACACCATCTCTGATGAAATAGAAATCAAACGACTAGTGGAAATATACAAAGAAGTTTTTCAAAAAGGCTTGGATAAATATACAGGTCCCGTGGTTTGTATAACACTGAAACAAGGAGTTAAACTAGTTTTTCTCAAGAGTAGGAATATTCCATTTGCTATTCGTGAACGAGTGTATAAAGAAATTGATCAACCAGTAGCAGAAGTTTTGGAACCCATATCCCATTCGGAGTGGGCAACACCAATTGTGCCAGTAATGAAGCGAAATGGCGGGGTGAGATTATGCGGAGATTACTGATCTACAGTAAATGCTGCTATCGATAATGACACATACCCATTACCTACGTTGAATGAAACTTTTACAACTTTAGAGAGAGGAGCAATTTTCACCAAAATTGATTTAAAACAAGCATATACTCAGGTGTTAGTGGATGCATGAAAATCTTATCTGCTTACTCTAAATACACCAAAAGGACTCTTTAGAAAGAAGCAAAAAAGAAACAAATTATCTATTTATGGAGACTGTATTTTGTGGGGACACAGAGTAGTTTTGCCTCTAAAAATACAAGAGTATGCTTTGAAAGAATTGCACGGTAACCACGACGGAATAGTAATTACAAAGGCAATGGCCCGAAGCTATTTTTGGTGTCCAGGAATTAATAAACAAATAGAGGACATGATAAGTCAATGCCTCATTTGTGCCCACCATAGAAATTTACCTTCTCCGGTTACACATTGTTGGATTACACCAAGTAGAGCTTGGTCTAGAGTGCATATTGATTTTGCAGGACCTTTCCAAAGTAAATTATTTTTGATAGTAATTGAGGCATTTTCAAAATCGCCAGAAATAAAAATTATGTCAGATTTGAGTACGAAAACAGTCATCAAAAATATAAGAGAAATATTTTTACAACAAGGTCTACTAGATATTGTGGTTAGTGATAATGGTAAAGCATTTACCTCTGAAGAATGGAACAAATACAATGAAGGAAAATAATGGTTGACGATTTCACACTAAAGTCGACCAACTCAATCCACTATCACTATCAAATCTAAGAGGGAAGACGATGTGAAACATAATACAAATATCAAGGCAAGAACTTTCCAGACTGGACAATCAGTTTTATTCAAGAATTACTTTACTGGACCTAAATGGCTACAAGGTGTTATTAAAAAAAGAGTTGGAATTTGCCGATAATTGGTTGAGTGGAATGATAAAGTTCTAGTCGGACATGTAAACCAATTACTTATATATACAGGTTATAGTTCATCAAGAACCAATCATAATGAAGGACGCAGGTACTGCCAGAAGAGGGTACCTGTGAGAGAGGATCGTGTGACAGTGATGGGGAGAGTTAGGTTCGCAGGATTATTGTATTGCCTCCCGCTGATAAATGGCCAGACATTATAGGTGTTGGTCATAATGAAGATGTAGCATTCAATAACCAACTAAGTGCTAGTGCTGGAAAAAGGAATAGAGAGTTGCCACCATCTACCCCGCCGTACAAAAAAGATTGATATCAGAGAATGGGTGGTGTCGCTTCTGATGGCGAGTGGAGTGATGATGAGGATGATTTGGTGGATGAAGATTAATTGTTGAATGCCATATATGTGTATATGTGTGTCCAGCGATATTAAAAAAAATAAATAATGGCCTGGCCTGAGGGGAAGGCATGTCATGTACAACAGTGCAACATTAAGTAAGACATATATATATATATATATATATATATATATATATATATATATATATATATATATATATATATATATATATATATATATATATATATATATATATATATATATATATATATATATATATATATATATATATATATATATATATATATATATATATATATATATATATATATATATATATATATATATATATATATATATATATATATATATATATATATATATATATATATATATATATATATATATATATATATATATATATATATATATATATATATATATATATATATATATATATATATATATATATATATATATATATATATATATATATATATATATATATATATATATATATATATATATATATATATATATATATATATATATATATATATATATATATATATATATATATATATATATATATATATATATATATATATATATATATATATATATATATATATATATATATATATATATATATATATATATATATATATATATATATATATATATATATATATATATATATATATATATATATATATATATATATATATATATATATATAATCTGTCAAAAACTGAAAAAGACTAAAAATGTAATAAATATGTAATAGCTATAAAGGCTAGCGTCCATACAGGCGCAGTGAAGTGATCAGACGGAGCGCTTCAGACGGATTTTAGAATTCTTTGTATAGGAATTTATACATGTGCGTCCACTGATCGGCATCAAATAGAGCGTGCTCATTGGATCAGCAGAAGGCCGAAAGCAGAGGCAAAAATCCAATTGGATCTGTCATTTTTGTATGTGCATTTTCTATGGTGATGTCATATCACCTTTTTTAATAAAATATATTTTGTATAAAATTCAATTTGGCATTTGAATTTTTTTACAAATTATATTTTATTACTTTGTATAAACCATTTTTACATAGTAAGATAGAAGAAGTATCTTAATAATATTATAAATTCAATGTTTAGATGTTTGTTTCTAAATCACGTGAAAACGGCAGAAAGATTTTGGATGAAATTTGGCATTAAGATATGTAAATCCTAGAAAAGGGTATGGGGATATATATTTTTTACATTCATTGTTATTTTCATTGAATAAAATTATATACGAGCCAAGCATGCGATTACCAAATGATAGTTGTGCAATGATTGGTGCTCCTCTGTGGATGTACTGCCCCAAACAAATCCGTTTCATGCACTTTGTCCGATCTGTCCGCTGCGCCTATTTGAACGCTAGTCTTTAACCCGTGGGAAGGCGTATCAGACTTAAAAGTTACACGGACAGGCGCGCGTGAGCAAAATGCTTAAGCTTTTTCAAATGTATTTTTATGAAAAGTAATAACGAATTTAAAAATTGGTTAAAATAAATAAAAGGACATTTATTAAATACGAGATATGTTTTATTAGAACTAAATAACAAAAAAATCGCACCTTTATGCATATATTAAAAATCTCAACATTGTCTTCAATTTTGGTTGACTCAAGGGGAAAAATGCACCGTTGCTTTATTTAAATCATTATTAAGTGCATTTATTTTATATCATACCATGGCAGAGTAGTTCATGTCGTAAACTAGCAATCAAGTGTACTGGGAATCTAATATTTTTTTTATTAATTATCAAAATCATAAATCCTCGCACAACTAATTTCATTTAGGTACCTATATTAGAAGCATTTGGTCATTTTAGGAAATGTATAATATATGTAGTTCTTTCATAAAATTTATTTTCATTTTTTAATACATCAGGCATTAAGAATTAATTATTTCAATTTATGGATTGTATTTTCTCAAGTTTTCATTTGTATGTGTGATACATGTGTACATATTTCTTGTGAGGAATATAAATCCAAGTATAATAATTCTAAGTATTTTTTTTATCACTAATTTATATGGAATGACATCAATGTTATCAGTACAATGACATTAATGAGGGTGATATCTTTGATTTGTCTCAATGTAATAACAAATGTGTAGTTTATGATACCTAATATTAGATTGTATGTGATAAATTAGATTAGATATTTTTCTACTTACTTTATCTTGATACTAACCATTAGTCACTCATGTATCAATTATGTATGACCTTTCCAAAATGAATGCAAATATATGGGGATCTTTCTATATTTGTCAGGAATTTTTTCATGTACTTATACTAAACAATCCTCATTTGTGGCCTTACTCTTGACACTCTATTCCAATGCCAATTTCAATATATGTGTAGAAACTACCTACCTGCCACCTTATTCTTCATTATATATGTACATTCTAATTACTTTTACGCTTGGAACATATCTACCTGCCACATTATAAAGGTAGATAGGTTAAAGATAGATACAAAATCGCCCTTCGTGGTTTAGTTGGTTATAAACCAGAGGTCCTGGTTTCGATTCCTGATGGAGTCACAGTTTTTAATTGTATTTTCAGTTTACTTATCGTAGCAAATTGTTATTGGGTGCGTGCTAAATTAATATTTGACATCAAATATTTTTTTAATTGCATATACTCAAACATTGGATTTTTTTTCCCTTTCGGGAGTCAAATGATATTTTTATTGACAAACATTTTTTTCCAACATCTCAATAGAGGCGAAGTTGGGATATTGTAGAAGAACCAGGAACTCGAGGCACCTACAGGGCTTACGACCTGTCATCGGCTGCTACTATGTTAATATTTTTTATAGAAAATTAAATTATCTAGTTGAGGTATTTCGGCTTTTTTAAATATTTTAAAAAAAATTGGAAATATAGGCAGTTAAACACATAAATTTATCAAAAAAAAAAATTTTTCTTAATAAAAAATGTTTGAGAAACTGGAATTTTCTTGAAATACCCAATTTTTTTTTTTTTTTAATAAATATGTCCTTGTTAAACAAGTACATACACATCTTCCTACGTTCCCTAAAATAAGCAAATAAATGCTTGTGCTATAGGGGAACGAAATCGATCGAGGCAGGATTCGAACTCGTGATCACTGGATTACTAGCCCAGCGCGCTAACCGCTCTGCCATCGACCCATCTGATTTTATATTTGTCTATATTTTTACCAATTTTCAGGGTTCTAGCATTTATGGTTTCTGAGATATATGGAAAAATAAAGTAAAAATTCAAAATTTGATAACCCCTGACTTAAACAAAAATTCAAAATTCTGAGTATAAAAGTTTTGTAGGCCTATAATTATTTATATATTCTGAAATTTTGGGCTCTGTAAATTGAGTGTATCAAAAGTTATAAGGGACGGACGGACACACACAGACACACTAAATGTTCTACTCGGAATTCTGATGAAATCCGTATATAAAACATATATGCTGCGAAGCCTCTAAGAAGGTGTTTTTTGACTTCAAAGTTGGAAAAGCCGTGAAAAATATAGACCGTGCATACAAATCACGTGTATCCTGGCTTGAAACTTTGTCGATATGTTAAGAGAACAAAGTTTTCTTGAACAAATCAACAGTTGGAATACACAGCAACTCAATTTAGATGGGTGGTGGCAGAGTGGATAGCGCAATGGGGTTTGTAATCCAGTGGTCGCGAGTTTGAATCCTGCCATTATTGATTTCATCCACCTATAGCCCAAGCATTTATGCTTAATTTATGGAAAGTATGAGGATGTATATGTACTTGTTACTACAAAACATATTTAAAAAAAAAATACTACAATATTAAGTATTCTATGAGTATCACACTAATAATAATGTGCAACGCTTATCACATATAATCTCACACTTCACTTTGTCTGTCTCGCTCTCATACATCATTCATGTTTCTTACAATATGTCTACGAACATATACATTCCCTTTAATAAGCATAGATGGTATTTACAAAGTTGCAAAAGTGAATAAAATTTATCAAGGTGAGATTCCAACCCTCTCTGCTACTGAACCATCTTAGTTGATTCTTTAATATGCACAGGTGGGGAACTTTTTTTAAATTAGC
This sequence comes from Molanna angustata, assembly GCA_963576475.1. Classification (NCBI taxonomy): domain Eukaryota; kingdom Metazoa; phylum Arthropoda; class Insecta; order Trichoptera; family Molannidae; genus Molanna; species Molanna angustata. The sequence continues at coordinate 20,576,648 of OY754966.1, forward strand.
ATTGTCATATAACTATTCAATGATTAGTTACGATTCAAAATGTGTCTATAGATAAGGATTATTTTATCAACATGTGTAGGCATTTTGTTATATGATTGTAAGATTAAATATTTTAATCACATTCACAGGTGTTCTACGTATAAACACGCATGAAACTTTCTTTGATAATAGTGTAATTAACAATGTTTTCAATATCTTATACATCTTATTTGTCAATGTGTGTAATATTGTTTCCATTTTTTTTGTTTGCATATTTTCTTGTGTTCTCCAAAACTTCCCCTTTCTAATTTAAAAAATTAGATTACAACTCTGACATAGTATGAAAAAATTTCGCAAGAGCGAAACACCCACTCAACACCTGTCATCTGAATGTACCCTAGGTCACATAATAAAGATCTATTTGATTTATATTTTGTGGTATTTTCCCAATTTTTTTCCCCAATCTGTAGGACAAGTTCCATCCCATGGTAACCCATATTGTGGTCGTGACCCGCATTTTAAACCTATGTAGTAGGAGTATTCTATACAGAAAAAAATAAATTGAATATCTAAACAGAGGATTTTTCATTCCGCCGTTTGACTGAATTTGCCCCCCTGATTTCTACAAACACAATATTGAAATGTTGACTGCGAAGCAATAATTCATTATAGTTATTACTTCACCATATCAAGTATTATACTTATTATCCCTAAGCATTAATTTTTTTTTTTACATTGTCTTGTTAGATTTTACATTGTCTTGTTAGTGAAATATGGTGCCGATTGCTAAAAATCTAAATTTTCAATTGTTATTTTTTTTGTACAACTACCACGGCTCAGAAATATTATGTTTATATGAGCCTGACTTCTCCGTCTTTCCGCCTTTGAACATAATATTGTCGTTTGAATATGTATTAGAAAAAAAAACTTTATCTTGAAACAGCCCTGAATTAAGTAGTATCATAATCTTTTAAGTTATAAACCACTTGTTTAGCGGTTACTATTAAATAGATAGATAGATACTTTGGACTCTTATTTTTAATAAATTTATTTTATATATATGCATTCAGAATTGGACTAGTAAATTAGTAAATGATCAAAATTACTAATTTTTTTTTTAATAAAAAATGAATATGTCCTTGTTAAACATGTACATATACATCTTCCTACATTCCCTAAAATAATCATAAATGCTTGTGCTATAGGTGAACGAAATCGGTCGAGGCAGGATTCGAACTCACGTCCACTGGATTACTAACCCAGCGCACTAACCGCTCTGCCATCGACCCATCTTTATGATTAAATGGTTTTGATCTCATTTTGAGAGGATATTTCTTGCTACAATGATTATGAAAAGTTAATTGTGAAGTTGGCCAGGTATACATTTTTCATGGTTTTTCAATTTAGAATTCAAAAAACAGCATATATATGTTATATGAATATGGGTGAACTCAAAATTCAGAGTAGAACGTTTAGTGTGTCTGTATGTGTATGTGTGTCTGTCCGTCCATCTTTTATAACATTTGATCCGCTCGATTCACAGAGCCTAAAATTTCAAAAAGTATAGAATGTTTTTGGCCTACAAAACATTTTTACTCAGAATTTTGAATTTTTGTTCCAGTCAGGAGCTATCAACATTTGAATTTTTATTTCATTTTTCCATATATCAATAACCTTAAATCTAGAACACTGAAAATTTTCATAAATATGTACAAATACAATAACTCAAACTTGTTTCAAGTTTTATTTTCATTTAATTTATTTTATAGAAAACAACAGCAAACTTGAAAAATATATACCATGATATTGCCAAATAAAGTAATTTAAAATATATTACAAGATGTTAAAAATTTTGAAAATATTTTGACAATTTTGAAAACTGGATGGAAAAGGAAAGAGGTAGGGAAGAGAGTGGGGGAATATGATTTGTGAAAGATAGCTTTTCATCCAGTATGATACATTATTGATTTTATATTTGAATAATATTTTATTACGGTTATGTGAGTATGTTATGAAATTATGTATATTCTCCTGGAAAATTATGTATTATTCTCCTGGAAAATTGGAACGATATCTTCTTCTTATATAAATAGTGGACTCTCAGCTATCCCTCCAACTTTTAGTCTGTCTACCACGATTGCTGGTTCAGTGAGGCTGATTGTGCATCACAATATGAGGAAATCTGGTGCTGTCCATCCTTGGGACATGACAATACCAGTCCTACCTCCACTGCCTACTCCATCTGATGATATCATCAACCTCATATTACCCTTATTCTGGTGTTTCAATAACTATTAACATTGACATGATTGGAACAATATCTATTAGCATTAACTTCAATAAGAAAAAATGTATTGGTTTGTCACTGTAACTATTTATTTTTCTAATACGGTTCTGTATAATTTTGAATTATATTGAAATAAAAATAATCTACCTACATTGTATGATGTCAGGTGTTTATTAGATAACTAATTGGAGATTACCAGGTGGACAATTGATAAGACAACTAAAAAAATTTCACAATTAGTTGATCCCATTATATTAAGTGTTAGGATGAACAATTATTGTTTATGGAATCTCATTTTTAGTTTCATTCAGTTAGAAATGAGTGATTGAGGTGCAGTTTTTTTTATACGTTTTATCATTAACATTAACAATGATTACTTTAAATTTAATAGTTTTATCAGTGTTTTGTTTCGTACCATTCTTGCAATATTTTACAAATGCCGGTTGTGTTATGTACGGTCAATGCTATTACGATGAAATTAGAGGACATTATAAAAATTGTGCGCCCGAAGATCCAACTCCTAAGGATGTATCCGACTGGTCCGAGTACACTAGATCTTTACTCATGAAAAGATGTCCAGATATTATGACAGACAGTATGTTTTTTTTTTATATATTACTTGATCTTAAAATATATCTGTACCTGATATTTTTTAATAAGAAACACCATAGCCTATGGTCCCTTTCAGATATCTTATGCCCCGTTCCTTCTAATTTTTGAAGGTATGCGTACACTCACCATTTAACCTTTAACGGCGATCTTCTTCTTCGATGGCGGTACAGCCCAATTCGAGCCTTGGCCTCCGTTAACTTTTGCCTCCATCCAATCCTGTCCTCTGTTGCCACTTTCCAGCTCCTCTTAAAAATAAATATAATGGCAATCTTGCGATCCTTTTCATGACATGACAGTTTTTTTATAGTCATGATTAGAATTACCTACCTTATATTTCAACATTAGTGCTAAAGTCCATTGTTAGCCTTGGCCTCCACAGAATTTTCCGCCATTTAGTCCAATCCATCGCATGTGCTCTTCAGTTTGTTATACCAATCTTTTTCAAGCCTTTACAAGATTAGAAGTACTGCCATGAGCAATATTGTTATTTAATTTTTATAATTATTATAATATCCATATTTTCTTTTATTCTAGTAAATGATGATTCATTAACAACTTGCTGTGATCCAGATCAGGTTAAAGCAATTGATGATAATATAAAACTAGCCGAAGGAATAATAGCAAGATGTCCTACATGTTTGAAAAATTTTATCTCTCACATTTGCGAGTTCACATGTGGAACGAAACAAGATCTTTTCTCTACTACAGTTACTGAAATGCTAGACAATGGAACAAGTAAGAGAGTGGATTAATGATTATTATGGAGTGATCATACACAAGTTTATTTATTTTTAATAAATGCGAATTTATTTTTCAGAATATGTGGACATTTTAAATTTAGATATTTCATATGAATACATGAGTAAAGCATATCAATCATGTGCTGGAGTTGTCATGCCCCAGTCTGGAAACTTGGCTATGGATGTTTTGTGTGGTACACACGGTGCAGCTGGTTGTACTCCAGAAAAGTATGATGTTACATGTTTAACTTAATTTACTTATAATATTAAAGTGCTTTATTAATCACATTACCTCATCGCCTATTAATAATGTGATCACTTTATGTGCTAGTGATAATTCAAACAAACCATTTCTAGTAGAAAAGCTGATGTTTACTGGAATTAAAAATAAATAGAACAAATAAAAATGTAAAATTACATTTTATCTCAAGTTAAAATTTTTTCCATTAAGCGTTTAATTATTGTAAATTTTTGATTTATCAAGTATTAAAAATCAATTGAACATCTAATATACTTTTTTAAACATGGCTATGTAACGGACACCAGCTATTATGATTTGGATCCATTATACTCTTCCGAAGAATTGCACTATGTAGCGTTGGGGATACTTGTATAATGAATTCAGTGTCTAAGTAATTTAAATAATACTTTTGATATATGATGAACAATTTTTTTTAACCAGTGAAATTTAAGTTTATATTTTAATTATGTTATTTTTTCATATGTATTTCTAAACCTTTTATGGAGTCGAGAAGGACCTTCAGATAGTTGGTGTGTGGAATTGGAGAGAAAGGGCCATGGATAGGGTGCAATAGTGACGATTCCTTGAGGAGGCCAAAGCCCATCCTTGGCTGTGGTGCCACTGATAATGATGATGATTTCTAAACCTTTTAACCATGCTTGTTTTATAGATGGATGGAGTATATGGGAGATGTGAAAAATAATCCATTTGTTCCATTTCAAATTAACTTCATTGTCAGTGATTCACCAGATGCTCTAAATCCTCAAGTAATTGGTTGCCAAGAGAGAGATGATAAATTAGAGGTAAAAAATAAAATAAAATTGTGGAATAATATTTTCCTATCTTATTTGCTAATTTTAAAATGGATTTCCATTCTTTATGATTATTAAAAATAATATCATTCATACTTATCTATCTATCTATCTATTGTAAGATGTTGTAGAAACTATTCTTTTTTTTAATGTCAAATATTTATTTATTTATTTGTCTATATGGCTAGAAGCCTTGTACAATAAAAAATATATACAGTAGTTACAGAAGTATTTGACAAAAAAAAATGATGAAATCGATAAACTACAAAATAACAATTATAATAATAATATTCGATTCACAAAACAAAGTCAAAAAACATAATAACCAAAAATCTAGAAATGATATTAAATCACTAGATACTATACATAAGTACAAAAAACCAAAAATAAGAAAGTAATAAATAAAATAAGAAATAATTACACATTATAAATTATTAACAAGAAAGAATAAAACAATTCAATTATAAAAAAAAATAATTAATGAATGATGTATTAAAATGATGAAAAATTGCCAATGTAAATAAAGAACAAAATGTTGTATGCATGACGGCGATCGCGGTAACGGGGTGTAGGGCTCTAAGCAACGCACTCTTGTACTGAAACAGACCAGAGTTAAATATATCTATTATATGTACATACCTATTACCTAGTCTATGCAGTCTAGGTATAAGGGAATTTATGTGTGCATTTGTTTTGGTATTGTCACAGTAAAAAAGCGTCGGTAACCGAGTAATTGATTATTATTAAATATCAATTAATGGATTACTCAATAATGTGTAAAAACCGGTTGTAATTAATATATTTTTTTAATGGTTATTTATTTAAAAGAGTTTAATTTCATATTTTAATATAAAATGAATGATGTATTATTTTTTAGGATTCACTACCATGTAGTTGTGTTGACTGCGATGCTAGTTGTCCAACCAGCCTTCGACCAATACCATTTCCAGAATTTTGTGAAGTTTTGGGAGTTAACTGTATTGTTTTTGGTATTGCAGTTTCCCTTTTTTTCATTGCAAGCGGTATTTTCATCGGTGTATCCATAGGTAAATATCATTATATATATTAACTGAAATAATATGCGCCTGGCTTATGAAAAACTATGGAAAAATAGTCCAGAAACATTAAAGTTACAACACATATATGTAGCAGATATGAAAGTTCAAGACTATATTTTTATTACTTTTTTAAAGTACCTATATTGTATATTTATAAAATAAAATAAAATTATTGAATAATATATAAAAAAAAATTTCAAAAATTAAAATACAATGTGAAACCACATAGGTTCCTAGTTTAAACTCCGAATGTTTCTGTAATAAAAAATAATAATTTGAAAAAATATCATTGATGGGTGGTGGCAGAGCAATTAGCGCGGTAGGTGAATAATCCAGTGGTCACAAGTTCCAATCCTACCATGACCGATTTCGTTCACAGTCTATAATACAAGCATTTATACTTAGTTTAAGGAATGTATGAGGATATACTTGTTTCAAGGACATGTCCTCGATCGACAGATTGAAAACTGCTCATAAATATATGATAACAAACTAATTTACATATCAATGTTTACATTATAAATAATATCAGGAGAGCCAATTAAAAATCAAATCGAATATACCTAGTATTAAATATAAAAGAAAAATTGCTAATTAATCTGTTTCAATGCACATTATATTAATTGCATTTTTGATGGATCCAACATAAGACTGTAAAATTTATGCAAAATTTATAACATTCAGTAATTATTAAAAATAATATTTTATAATTTGAAAATTAATAACAACACAGTTGAAGCCGTTGAAGATTACATATACCTGGGGCACAAAATAAAACTGGGAAAGGAAAATCAATTAGCAGAGATACCCAGACGAATTGGACTAGGTTGGGCAGCCTTCGGTAAACTCGGTCACATCCTGAAAAACAAAGACATTCCGATGAATTTGATAAGAAAGGTCTTTGAAACATGTATCCTCCTAGTGCTAACATATGATTTGGAAACAATGACACTAACTGCCAACACAATATACAAACTGAAATGTACGCAACGAGCTATGGAACGGCAAATGTTGGGAGTGAGCCTCCGGGATAAAATAAGAAATGAAGAAATAAGACGCCAAACAAAAGTCGTTGACATAGCAGACCGTGTTGCAAAGTTGAAATGGCAGTGGGCAGGGCATGTTGCAAACAGGGTACCGAGAGGTGGACACCCAGAATACTAAAATGGAGACCGTGGGAAAATAAAAGACCGGTAGGGCGACCACAAAAAAGATGGGTGGACGATATTATTCCGGTTGCGGGAAGGGGTTGGCTGGGGGAAACACAGGACCGAGAGAGATGGTGTTCATTGGAGGAGGCCTACATCCAGCAGTGGAGAGATGGCTGACAAAGAAGAAGAAGAATATTTTATAGCTGTAGATTACATTAGGTGATGGCTGTTTATGTTATTGGATAATACATGGACTGTATAAAAATGTTCTCACTGATGCTCATTTCGCTGGTTCACAGTGAAGTGTTTCCTTTGTGTACAGTAGCAATTCTGAAAAATATGTTTTATGCTGTTTCAATTTCCATATGCTTTGTTTTAGGACATTTGATCATTTATAAAAAAAGAACACTCTCAAAAGAAGACGACGTAACTGAAAATAAAAAATGTGTTTTCAAGGGAATAAATGTTTTATTGGAAAAGATGTTTTATGCTTTAGGTGATGGTGAGTATGTTTGATTTTTTTTCCAATTGTGAGGCCTAATGAATAAGGTCAAATTATTAATATATTAGGTTAATTTATTCAATTACCTTTATTATACACCCGCGCACCTGTCGGTGGTTACTTCACATTGTGGGATATACTATAATGGTATGAATGAATGTAAAAGCAACTCAATGAAAGGCATAATGGTACATTTATTTATTTTTATGTCAACTGCTATTTACCTACATTTTTTTCTTTATAAAAAATTACATATGAATAGAGTCAATTATAGGCTATTATATATTAGGTAATTAGTATTAAACACATTATGAATATATGTACATATAATAAGAAAAAAAAAATAACTGCAGAGTACAAAAGAATAAGAATATAAGGTAAAGCCACATCATCACTGAAAGGGTCACATAAAAATTAATAGAGCGTTAGTAGGTACAACGGCACTGCAATTACAACCATGCAATGATTCATTACACAATATATTAGTTTGAATATAATAACAAGTCAAAATATATATGGGTGCTTTTATTTTGTTAATATTGATGGTATTGATATTATAGTTTTTTTAAATCAAACTGACTCTAGTTATACATATATATTTTTCCTTTTTACAGGATGATAAAGAAAAAATACTGTTTGTTTGTCTTAAAAAACCCCTAACGTGTAGGTGCCTTAATTTTATAGTTTATTTTTATCCCAAACAACTTAATAATTTCTTATTACATTATTGTTTATGTGCTTTTTTTAGCTTGTGCATCTTATCCATCTGTATTCATTATGGTGATATCATGGATCATAATCATCTTGTGTTATGGAATAGAAAGTCTTGATGTTACAACAGATCCCGTTGAACTGTGGTCATCAAAGACCTCTGAAGTTAGACAGCAAAAGGACTACTTTGATTCAAAGTTTGTATAATAATCATATATTTTGTTATAATAAAAATAAAATGGAGACAGGTCTTAATTGTGTTTTCAGTCTGGATCTGTGAACTCCAGGGGGGCAAGTCTCGTCCAACCGGCGAAATCGAAACCCTCATGATTACCCATATCATGGATATAATTATCACATGGAGTTTTATGACATCTAAAGGTATTATAGAACGCCATATAATAATTATATCCTTGATATTGGTGATTGAACGACCACATGATAGATATGGAAGTGCCATATTCACAAAGCCTGACATTGAGATCAAGTCAGTGGCAATGACGGATGTTAATGACATAGAGATTCTATCGGTGGAATTTGGTAACTGCATTGTTGTATCGGTCTACAAGCCACCAGCGATTAGGTTTAATTTTGCAACTCCTGGTAATTTTTATAACAATAAGAATAAAATCGTAATGGGAGATTTTAATTGCCACAGCACAACATGGGGATACAGGGAGACTGACGAGAATGGAGCGGACCTCGAAGAATGGGCGGAAATTAATAAGTTGAAATTAATACATCACCCAAAATTGCCCGCGTCTTTTAACAGTGCTAGATGGAGGAGGGGTTATAACCCTGATAACATCTTTATAAGTGAGCAGCTTATTGCACAAAGTAAGAAAACTGTAGAGGAGCCCATACCAAGAACTCAGCACAGGCCGATCACCTGCCACGTAATCCCAATGATACAACCAAACAAAGTCCCTTTCAGAAGACAATTCAACTTTAAAAGAGCAAACTGGGACCTGTTCCGAAAGCAGCTGGACAAAGTGATTGCTGAAATCCCACCAAGACCGGAGGAATATGACAGATTTGTTGAGGCTGTCCGAAAAGCATCAAGGAAATGTATACCGCGTGGCTGTAGGACAGAATACATACCTGGAATGACAGCCGAATCTAAGACCCTCCACGATAGGTACAGGAGGCTGTATGAGGAAGACCCATTTTCGGAAGCTACAATACTGTCAGGCGAGCAGCTCATGGAGGCCATATCTAATTCAAGAAGTGAAAAGTGGTGTAAATTGCTGGAAAGCCTTGATATGAAGCAGAACAGCAGGAAGGCTTGGAAAACTATAAAGAACCTGAGTAACGATCCAACATTAGTCGACCCTAGTCCATACATGGTTACTCCTAATCAGGTGGCACATCAGCTACTAATGAATGGAAAGTCGGGAGTGCGAATGTCGAAAGAGAGAATTGAAAGAGCCCACTCAGACGAAAACAACTTCCTGGGGGAGAAATTTACTGATGCCGAGATCAGGGCAGCTCTTGAAACCTTAAAACTTAACAAGGCGGCAGGACTTGATGATATAAGATCGGAACAAATAAAACGATTTAGTGACCGAACTGTTGACTGGTTGTTGCGAATGATGAATGAATGTATCAGAGAGTTGAAAATACCCAAGCTATGGAGAAAGGCTAGAGTCGTGGCAATCTTGAAGCCCGGTAAGGACCCTGCCGATCCAAAAAGTTTTCGACCAGTATCTCTAACATGCCAGCTCAGCAAGGTTTTTGAGAGATTGATCCTTAACCGAATATCGAACCACATAGACGGAGAAACCATAGACGAACAGGCCGGCTTCCGACCTGGCAGATCATGCGTGGGTCAGATATTGAATCTTGTACAATTCATAGAGGATGGTTATGAGAAAGAAAAGATAACTGGTGTCGCTTTTGTGGATCTCACTGCAGCGTATGACACGGTGAACCATAACAGACTCTTGAAAAAAGTATACGCCCAAACTAAAGATTATAAACTCGCGCGGACAATCGGTATGCTTCTTGAAAACAGAAGATTCTATGTCACCTTGCAGGGGAGGAAGAGCAGATGGCGAAGCCAAAACAATGGGCTCCCACAGGGAAGCGTCTTGGCGCCCATACTTTATAATATATATACGAACGACCAACCCACCACCAACTTGAACACCAAACACTTTATATATGCCGATGATACTGCTGTGGCGGCTCAGGAGGATACATTTCAGCGGGTTGAGGAAAGTCTGACTAGGTCACTGCGGGTTCTTGGGAGTTGGTATAGAGAAAATAATCTAAGGCCAAACCCAGGGAAAACGCAGCTCTCCGCTTTTCACCTAAAAAATAGAGAATCTACCAGAGAACTTAAGGTGGAGTGGATGGGGGAGAGAGTGAAACACTGCGGCACTCCTAAATATTTGGGGGTCACCCTGGATAGAACCCTGACCTTTAAAGAACACTGTCTGAACACAAAACAAAAAGTATGCGCCAGAAACAATATTTTGCGCAAGCTCACTGGGACAGTGTGGGGTGCGACGCCATCAGTGCTGAGGACGTCAGCTCAAGGCTTATGCCTGTCTGCGGCGGAATATGCGTGTCCGGTTTGGCAGAAATCTACTCACTGCAAACAGGTGGACGTTGCCTTGAATGATATGGCACGAATAGTCTCGGGGTGCTTAAAGCCTACACCAACTGAGAGACTGTACCCAATAATTGGAATTGCCCCACCACATATTCGACGTAGAACTGCCGCAGATGCAGAGAGGTACAAACAAACCCACGACATACGCCACCCTTTATACCATCACCAACCAGTGGTGTCGCGACTGAAGTCCAGGAAAAGTTTTATTAAGGCCACATCCCCTGTTGAGTCCTCTCAACAGCGTAGAGAAGAACTCTGGCGTCTGGACTCTGGAACGGCACCATGGATGGAACCAAATGAGAGTATCGGAGTTGGAGAACACATACCATATGCTCTATGGAAGACCCTCAATAGACTCAGGGTTGGCGTCACTAGATGCAAAAAAAACCTGCAAAGGTGGGGGTACCTGCCTGCATCAGATGACACCCGATGCGAATGCGGTGCAACCCAGGATGACAGCCACTTGCTGATGTGCCCACTGATGGGAGTGGTCTGTAGTCCTGGGGATCTGATTATGACAAACGACAATGCGATGTCAGTCGCTGCTTATTGGAGTGGTAGAGCTTAGCCGGACACGAAAAAGAAAAGATCCTTGATATGGGAAATCGTGAGGGTTTTGATTTCGCCGGTTGGACCAGATTTGCTCCCCAGAACGTGGCACCTTGTTATTGGTTGTGTCTTAAAGTAATATTATACAATTTTTAGTATATTTGACTCAAGGGATAATACAAAATAAAATAGAATTAAAATATTGACCTCAATTTAAAATTGATTCAGTAAAAAAGGTTGAATGTTTTTATTAAGTGGTTTCTATTTTTATTACACCCTTTTTATTAACTTCACACGCCTGTCTGTACTGGAATTTTTAAATTTTTAATTGACTTCCCAAACAGAGATCTGAAACTTTCAGAATTTATGTATTACAATCTTTGTTAAAACCGTTTTTAACTTGATTCATATAATAAAATTGAACAATATTGTCTTTCATACAATGTACATAAACATTAAACCAGGCATATTTGAATTTATTTTAATAGTAACAGAAAACGTTGCAATGGGTGTCCTCTTTTTTTATTTACTTGTTAAGTTTATTTAATATATAGCTCAATATTTGATTGAATATTGAAAAGCAGTTTTATTATATTTTTTTTATATACACAGGTTTAAAAATATTTAAATGAAATAAATTTATGTAAGTATTTATTTTGAAGGTTTGGTCCATTCTACCGATCAGAACAAGTATTCATACAAGCGAAAGGATTGCCTAAGGTAAAAAAATAATAATATTATGTATGTATAATGTCCCATTCTGATTGGTTTCAGAGTACGAAAATGTCTAAATCGTCTAAAGATAGAATGATTTTATCCAGGCGGTATAACTTAGTGAGTCCCGTATAAATGCTGTCAACTTTTTGATATTTCCCATATACTAAAATTCAGACGAATCAGAATAGGATATAGTATTTAAAGTGTTCCAACTGTCGATTTGGTCAAGAGAATTTATTTCTCTTAACATATTGACAAAGTATCAAGCCAAGATATGCGAAATTTGTATGCCAGGTCTATATTTTTCACGGTTATTCCAACCAAAAAACAACAACTTAAAGGCTTTGCAGCATATATGTTCTATATATTTACTCAGAAATCGGAGTAGAACATTTAGTGTGTCTGTGTGTGTGTGTGTCCCCTTATCACTTTTATGATAAATTTATGTGTTTAACTTCCTATATTTCCAAAGTTTTTATAAATATCGAAAAAAGCCGAAACACCCCAACTAGATATTGAATTTTCTATAGTAATATTTTATAAAATGTTTTAGAAAAATTGAATTTAGTGACAACATTCTTTCATACAATTTCTAAGGCAGTATATACTACACAATATCTCACTCAATAGTTTGATACCTACTTAATCTCCAAACATACATACATACCATCATGCTGTTTTCATATTATGGGTAGGAAAAACTGACTGACCTCCATACTATCCTATCCTGACATATATACCTATATGTTTTATATAGATAACAAAATATCTAAAAATATTAATTAATTTATGTTTAAGTGTTTATAGTTTGGTACATATTCATCAATTATACATACTATCGCCATCGACAGTTGGATCTCATGTGTTACATGCAACTAATTATTAGTATGTATATCAGATAAGATGTATATCAGAAGTAGGTATAGGTATTTGCAAATATAGGTATACAATTTTAGTAACACATTTTTTAAGTAATGTATATTGTTTGACTGTTTGTTTGCTTAAAAATAAATAAATAGGTATTGTCAATTTTTGGTATGGCTGGGGGTGGTTTGTGCGTATACCAATCAAGCAAAAAAAAAACAAAATTTCACAGTCTAGTGATACTTTGAAATATTTGCCGATAGCTATTTATAATTTACATAATTTACATAATAATACATGTTGAAAATATGGATTTCCAAAATTAAAAAAAATGTATATACAATGGGTGAAGCCATATTTTTATTAAATTATATATTTATACTAACATACATACATTCCATATAAATTCAAGAGCCCACAAAAATCTATGGAATTATCAATAATTGCTCTCAAATGAAATTATTGTTTTGTTTTTATCAGATTTTGAACGTAAAATGCGAAATAGTCAATTCACAAAATATACATGGGAAGAGCAGATCCAGGTTCGAATCCCTAATTCATTTCTTAGCTTTAGCATGGAAAATGTATTTACTCGTTGTGGATTATAACTGAGATGTATTTTTATGTTTATTAATTACATGATTATGAGCTTCCACTGTGTAAACGATAAAACTTTGTGTGATATACTCACTTCCTGAGTATATTATAGTTTACTTAGAAGAAGGAAGAAATCCAATACACCTGATCTTGTACATTATCTCTTTTATTATCAACAATATACCTCTGTGACCGCCAGTAACAGAATGGCGTCGCCTGCCTGCCGCCGCTATTCCTCCAGCATACATTCATCTCTTTCGCACTTCGATACATCCCACTCAAACATCACTCTACCACACTTTGAAATTATTAAAACAAAGGTGTTTACTGTATTGCAGGTTAATTTTACAGATGATAAGAATAACACGGTTTTATTTGGATCAGCATTTAATAAGAAGTTACTACTAGATGTTATTATGCTAGAACAAGAAATATTAAAGGTAATTGTTTATTTTTATCTATTTAATTGTGTATGTATTTTTAAACGAAGCACTCTACTTAGGGTTGGGGAGTTTTTTTTGTAATCTGCTCAAGAAAATTTTTATTTAGATCTTAAAAAAAACCTGGTTTGAAGAAGGTAGAAACACAGAATTCGTAAGATCTTTCTACAGGCAAGCTGCTGTGTTGACAAAGGAGTTCTAGAAGCGACTGGTTTGTGTGTGTTGAAGGTGAGTGACTATTGTGAATGATTGGAAGAGGGACCAAAGAAGCAAGTTCTTCCGAGCGTTCCCGTGGTCTTATGTAAAATTTTGTGAAAACATTAAGTATTGAATTTATTAAGACTGAATAAGGAGGAGAATGAAATATTTCATTTTCATTTACAGAAACCTTAAGTTTAGGTTTAGGAGAGCATAATAGGGCACATAAAATTGAAATAATAAATAAATTATGTATTATATAAAATTACCTTAAAATAAGTAAAAACACATTGTATGCATTGTATTAAAAGTATTGACCACTGACACGTTTCACTCAATCTGTAGATGCTCTTTGGGCGAAACGCGTCAGTGGTGGACGAGTATTGAGAGAGAGCTGAGGAAGGACCAGCTGACCAGTGAGATGACACATGACAGAAAGACATGGAGACTTCGTACCAGGAGGGCCAAACCCAGATGAACTGGGAAGAGGACCAGCCAAAGAAGAAGAAGAATTTATACAATAAAATATTTTTATATTTTACAGATTGGTTCAGAGGAAAATGCTGGTTTTGAAAAAATATGCTTTGCTCCTTTGAGGTCACCGTTTTCAGGCCAAGAAACATTGAGCCAATGTACAGTTATGTCTTTTTTTGGATATTTCAGTGATGACATAGAAAATTTCAATACATCTAATTATATGAAAGTAATTAAAGATTGTTTTGGGTAAGTTCTATCCGTGAATTGGTGCTCTTTCAAAATTATTAATTCCATATTTTGATTGATCAAAATGGATGAAACTGGATGAAATTTATTACTTAGATTTTATTCTTAGTGAGGTAATTTTTTTCACTAATTTTAGAGTTAATTTGTAATAAATTTGTCTACTTGCATCCAAAGAGTATATAATACCTACGGATAAGAGACACAACTCCATACAAATAAAAATAATCGGCAAAATGTATGAAGAGAATCACCAAAGCCATGCCAACGTTAAGAAAAAAAAACAATTTTGTCTCTGCGTTGCCTCTCTGCTATTTGACAGCATCTAGGGATGGAAGCTTTAGCTTTATTAAATACTGTCACCGGTAGTGATGGGCAATATTAATTAGTACCTACGCAAAAGTGCAGGCAGTCCATAGTATATTTTTTTAATTTAATATGTTTATAATTTTATAATCAGGGAGAAAATCATAGGCCCGGTATTACAGTCGGCCCTCAACTCATTGAGTTTGTTAAACTCAAGATTAATGTTAAGAAATCTTCAATTATAGAAATATTTTACTTTTTCTGTGGTTATTATCTGTCAAATTTTAAATAACCTCAAATAATACGAACTACAAAACGGGACGCTACCACTTGAAATACTATTGTTTTACTATCCAACATGGTAAATTTAATTTTTTTCACCAAAATAATGCTTTTAAATGCCCATGTTCGTTTCAATATGGCTGTCAGTTTATTTTGTTGTGTGGCGCCACCGTCGATACAACTAACGCCTCTAGTGATAGAAACTGAAACTACACGCGTTGCCTAGCAAATGACAGTTGACTCACCGTTAAGTACTTAATCTGCCAGAAACGTTGAGTTAAATATTTGTCGTTTTAGTGACATATTTGAAGGAAGATTATGCCTAAACGGACACTGTAATACGCTATATTTTTGTAAAGCTTGAGTTTAGCTCTTAAACTCAGACTGTAATACCGGGCCATAGACAGCATATTTTATAATACATACACATGTAAAAACTCAATAAAATACTAATTTTATGAACAGATTGCTATGCAACATAGGTATTTATAATAAAAGAGTAAAAAACGAAAAATATTAATAAAAACTTAAATATTTATGAATGTGAAACTAATTAATTTTTAGAAAATAATATTTAATATATCGCCGTTGCATTTCAAAAACGAGTCATGTGACCGAATTGAGAAAACACCAATTGGTTTTGAGAAATAATCACAGACTTTCCTCTCTTGGAAACTTTGAGAAACAAATATTTTCACTACCGTTTATCTCACACTTGCTACAAGTAACGCAATTTTTATGTTTCTGACTCTTGATGCTCAATAAGTTATGAAGGTTTGGTTATATTTTTAAGCATTAAGCACCAGAAAAAATTTAAAATGACGAAATTAATTAAAATTCTCATGTGGTCCTCAAGAACATTAAACAAAATTACAAGCAAAAAAGTAATTAGTAATTAATATGTAAAAAACACTTAAATACAATACTTTAATTATCTTTATTTCATGTTTAATGTCTATATTGAATAAATAAATTAAAATTCTTACGTGGTCTGGAATTTTCCATGAATTTTCCTCAAAAATAAACAAAATCCATCACCAAACAAAATGTTATGTTTCACGAAAAATACTTTTCCGCTGTCAAATAATAATCCAAATTCAAATGTGGCCAAAAAAGTATAGTAGGTACCTCCCAATGAGAATAATGATACCTACGTTCATTCATTCATACCATCACGGCATATCCCACAATGTGGGGTAACCAGCGAAAGGTGTGCGGGTGTGCATTGCCTTATAAAAGGGAGCACAACATATCTGTGTATACCAACACACCAGTCTCGTTTCACCTCAAAAGGCACTATATTCAGAATGGGTGGTGAACCTCATTGCTGAACTATGTGAGATGTTATAATTGTTGCCTGTTGTATTTTCGATTATCCGGCTCTTACGGGACACTCGAAAACAATAATAGAAAAGAGTGGAAGCACTATTCTAAGCCGATACGTCAAAGTTCTGAAAATTGTGTTCTTAATGTTGGCTAACCTTAGTTTGTAAGTTTCTGTATTTTGATATTTCATCCAAATTCTCCCCATACAAAATCTTCTTGTATGGAAGTTGTTTCAAAACCATGTGTCCAAAGAGTATATAATACCTACGGATACATGAGTCAGTCGGAAGGATACAAATGTCAAATACCTTTTTCATAAATCGTTTAGATCTAAGAATATAGAATACTTGTATTATTGTCTACATATTACACTCATTGTTGAACAGTACAATTTATATATTTTTTGTTCTAACAGAAATGGTTTTGATATTTATTTATTTATTTATTTAATATATCTTTACATTTACATGTCACAAAGATAATATACAATAATCGACCTCACTAGGGCTGGCCTGTATTGAGGTATATTAAAAACATAGTTAATTTTTTTTCATTGAATTCTATTTTTTATAGCAATCCATACAACCCTTCTTGCTTGGCACCATGGGGAGGTGGTGTGGAACCAAGTTTAGCATTTGGAGGGGGCAAAACTGGTGTTGCAAAAGACTCGGATACAGTGATTCTTACTTTCTTGTCAAAAAATCATTTAAATAAAGATGATCTTGAACCAGCTTTGAAATGGGAAGCAAAGTAAGTACATAATAATGCATTATTTATAAATAAATAAACAGAACTGATTAGAGTAAAGAGAAAAGTAGAGATTGAATATAAAAGAAATGCCATAACCATATAAATTAAATTCTGACAAAGGGAATGTAAAGAATAAAAAACTGCAAACAAGTAAGGTATTGTCTATTGATCTAGTTTTGCTTTTCGTGTTGTTATTTTTAAACTTATTCTTCTAATTTTGATTCATTTCTGTGTATCTGTGTATTGCATTTCTACATCTAAATAAAATGTATTTTTAAGGTTTATTGAATTCATGAAAAATTACGATGCAAACAGAAAACCTTCCTACATGGACATATCATTTTCATCTGAACGTTCTATTCAAGATGAACTAGAAAGATTATCACAGGGAGAAATTTCGACAGCCATTATTAGTTATATTGTGATGTTTCTTTACATTGCTGTATCTTTAGGAAATATTCGCTCATATAAGACGATACTGGCAAGTATAATTGAGTTTATTCCTTTATTTTTAATTAAAAATAAGTTTTGAATCATTTAACATTAGGAATTTTAATTAAAAATAAGTTTTGAATCATTTAACATTAGGAGTAAGTACTAAAATTTTGTTTAAATTGTTTGAAAATTTAGCGACTAGTGGTTTTACTCTTGAAATTCAAATAAGCAACCATACTCTTGACACTCAAATCTGGGGGGCAAGTCTGGTCCAACCGGCGAAATTAAAACCCTCGTGATCACCCATATCATGGATATAATTATTATAGGGAGTTCTATGACATCTAAAGACCTCCATATAACAGTTATATTAATGATATGGGTAATCTTGAGGGTTTTGATTTCGCCAGTTGAAGCAGACTTGCCCTCCAGATCCCAATTTCAAATTTTCACTTAGATCATACCTACCTGTCACCTGTGTACATCCAAATTACTATTATGATTAAAACATATATGTACACCTACAACCTGACGTAAACTTGATGATTAAAACTACCTACAACCTGATTCTCCATTCTAGGTTCCTAGTCAAAAATGAAAATCCATGAACTAATCGAAATTGGGATCGGAGAAAGGTTAATGATCCCAATTTCGAATTTTCACTAATAACCTATATTTGTATTAGGGTATAAGGTAATTATAATGGATAATAATGTTTTAATCATAATAATTATTGTAGATAATTTGATAATCTGGCGAAGGGCAGGTGGGTTCTTAGCGGAAATTTGAAATCGGATTTGAATATCATGAGTAAGTCCGCTGATTTGTAGCTAATTGTTACATAATATATCGATCAGTATTTTTCTTTTCATATTAAAATTTAATTTAATATTTATTTCATTGTAAATATTAAAGACAATAAATTGCATGATTTGGGGTTTATTAATTGACTTGTAAAGACTGTTCTGCAATTAATATTGGAATAATGATATAATGAATAACAAAATGTTTCCAATGACTTTGAATAAGATTTTAACTTTACATATGTATCTATGTGTTTTAGATGGACAGTAAAATCACATTAGGATTGGTTGGAATTATAATAGTACTTTCTTCTGTGGGATGTTCTCTCGGATTATTTGGATATGCTGGTGTTCCCACTACACTCCTAATTGTAGAGGTATTTATTTTTTATCACTTTTCACTTGAGATAATACAATATAACACTACATCTAAATCAACTAAATAACTGAAATCATGATATATTAAAACCGCCAAATGCACTATGAAGTTCCATGTTTTTCAGGCTTACTATCGCATGATAATAAAAAAGAGTTTACTTATAATTTGATTCAAATTATTAGATATTTAAAAATTTTAAATTTTTGTATTAGAGCAAACCTATCTAGAAATGAAAAAATTATCTCAAACATTCACATTGATTTCATGCACTTTTTAAACACAAAAAAGACATTTTCTGTATTCAGTTAATGTTTCACAAGCAACATTTTAAATATATGGTATGATCATGTCCAAACGATGGACAGCACCAGACTACCTACCTTATATAGTGCAGCAAAAATCAACCTCACGAAACCCGGCCTCGCGGTTGCTTAAAAGATTGAGGGATAGCTGGGAGCCAACATCCAGAGTAGCAGGCCTCTTAAAAACAGGTTTAAATAAAAGGACAAGAAGAAGAAATTTCAATAAAAATATTCATCATCATCATCAGCATTGGTGCTACAGCCCTGGCCTCCTCCAGAATCCTTTTCCAGCCGTTCCTCCCATTTAATATTCCTATTTCCCTTATGTTGTCATAATATGAATGTACCAATATATAAATTGCTTGATTTTTTTTAAACAGGTTTTGCCATTCTTAGTACTCGCTATTGGGGTAGATAATATATTTATTCTTGTTTCTGCTTATAATGACATTTGTATTGCTCTTCAAGAAGAAACCATAACTTTAGATAGCGATGATCTTATGGAAAAAAAGAAATTTATATTTGGGAAAACTCTTTCTAAAGTGGGACCTTCAATGATGCTTACCACAGCGTCACAGTGTGTATGTTTTGGTATAGGTAAGTTATAATTTATTATATTAGAATTGTATTGAGTGTCACTAGTATTATTTGTAACAAAAAATCCTTGAATTTAAAAAAAAATGTACATATATAAGTTTTGTCATCTTTACATAAATTTTATGTTTGGTGGAAATGCAAGTCAGTGAAAAATTCTATTGATTTGGCTACAATGAATAATTCAAATTTAAAGCATGATATGAGTATGTATCCCATAACACCAGTCTTCTCTCACCCAAAGGGCACTAAATTCAGAACAGTAGATGAAGCTCATTGCTGAAGTATGTGACATATTTTGTTTGTTGTATTTTCGATTACCTGACTCTTATGGGATACCCGAAAACGTTAGTAGAAAAAAACGGAAACGCTAACCACAGCTTATTATTAAAATCTGTAAAAATTTTAAATGGAGTAACATTAAAATGTATTTGGGTTGGTGAAAGTGGTTATTGCGCCGTTATCAAACCAATTCTTCAAATGAACAAAAGAATAATTATTGTGAATTATGTATTTTTTTACTTTTATTTATTACTTTTATAGGTTCACTCTCAGGTATGCCAGCTGTGAGTACATTTGCATTGTATGCCGCCATCGCTATATTTTTGGATTTCTTCTTTCAAATAACAGCCTTTGTTTCATTTTTATCCTTGGATAGCATCAGGTTTGAGGTATTTTGATTAGTCACTTTTTTTCCTAATCATTTATGTCTTTTTAGCAATAAAAATGTATAATTCACAGACAGATACGCTGTTGCTAATACAGCGCCAGATACAATTTGAATCATTAAAAAATCAAATAATTTATTAAATCATTTATATATTTTATTGCTGAATTTTTAATATGATATAAGTAGTTTTGTTATACCTATTTTCAAGAAGGAAGTAAATATAAAAAAAGTAGCTATACATTAATAAATCATTAAAATCGCTGCTGTAAACCGTCCAAGCATGACTTTGGTATGATTCGTCGCAAAAATGTTATTGACATGTTAAAGGCATGTAAACATGACATGTTTAACGTGTTAAGGACTTCAAAATAAAATGATATAAAATGTGTTTTAAAAATGTGTAAATGTTGACATATCTTTATGATAGGTCATACCAATGTCAAGCTTGGACGAACTATAAAATAAAATAAAACTATATCTCTCATACTATTACATAATAAATATGTATCTATGATTCTAAAAGATTAAAAATGTAATATTTTGAGATTATAATAGTTATTCATTATGTTAATATTCATTATGTTAATTTTTTTAGTCTGGGAGATTGGACGTATTTTGCTGCATTAAGCAAAAACAGTGTTCCGAAAATTCTGCTGGACCAGTTTACACAAAAGGATTAATTCACAAACTTATAAAAATTTTCTATGCGCCAGCTCTTTTTCACAAGTAAGTATTTTTCATTTAAAAAAAGGTTAATAATGATGGTATATGATTTTATTTTTATCAAATATTTTGATACATAGTAAGTATTTTTTTTGTATTTTTCCAGATATGTTAAACCTGTAATAGCTGTATTATTCATGGTTTGGTTATGTCTAAGTATAAGTGTAATACCAAATATAGAAATTGGATTAGACCAAGAAATAGCTTTGCCGTATGATTCATTTGTTCGTAAATATCTTTTGAGCGTTGGAAGTTTGCTACAAATGGGACCTCCAGTGTATTGGGTTGTAACTGGTGGTTTGAACTATTCTAATGCAGATGACCAAAATTTAGTATGCGGAGGAGTTTTATGTAATAATGATTCTATGTTGACATTACTTTATTCTGCATCAAAGTATTCTGAGAGGTAAGCTTATTATTATTTATTTATTATTTATTAGGAGTGGGTCCAACACGCCCCTGCACCGCGACCATAGGTTGATCTATTGTGCCTCCCTTAGGGGGATGTCACTTCAACAGCAATCCGGTTTCTTGAATAAAGTCCCATATTTTGCAGATTGAAATGCCTTCCAGATCTTGGGGTCTTAGTATAAAGGCTCCCAGGTGTCTGTGTCTGGATTCCATTAGGGCTGGACACTCGCAGATCACATGAGAGGCTGTTTCTTCCTCTTGTTGACACATTCTACAATTTGGTTCATCGGCGATCCCCATTATGTAATGGTGTCTTTTTAGATGACAATGCCCAGTAAATAGACCAGTCATCGTTCTTAGTTACTCTCTGCTGAGACTCAGCAGCTTTCTTGTCCTCTTTTTGGAGGGCCCTTCTATGAATTCTTTCGCCTGCCGTTGTCCACAACTAGCTTCCCAGAACTCTTTGTGTTTGACTGTTATCCAGTCTTTGACCGATCTTTTGATCGTTGCTGCAGACAAGCCAACCGCTGGTTCAGGTCCTATGAAAGGCATCCCTGATCCTTTCTTTGCCAGCTTATCTGCTCTTTCATTTCCTTCTATACCTTTATGTCCAGGTACCCACACCAAATGTATTTTGTTGTTTTCCCTTAGCCTATTAAGGTACTTTAGACAGTCCCATACCAGTTTTGAAGTGACCTGGTATGATTCTAGCGCCTTAAGGGCTGCTTGGCTGTCTGATAAAATATAAATGTTCCTATTTCTATAGTTCCTATTTATATTCTCACATGCACATTCAATAATTGCGTACATTTCTGCCTGGAATACAGTAGAGTATTGTCCAAGACTACATGAAAAATTCATCTTGGTTCCCCAACAATGCCCCCCCGCACCAGTGCCTGTGCTGGTCTTTGATCCATCTGTATACCAGATCAATCCCTGCTTCTTTGGTTTATATACCTTTTTCCCATCCCATTCTTCGTACGTGGGGTAGCTGATTGTGAATGGTTTGTGGTAGTGGTAGTGTGGTAACATTTTGTCCGTACTCATATATAATAATGAGTCCAGCTTATTGTCCCCACTGAAATTGGTATGGCCGTAGCCTACATGTTTATGGCTCCAAAGGCCATTACAAATTAATCTATATATTCCAAGCCTAGCCTCTGCCTCAATCACTATATGAAGGGGTGGAAGGCCAAGAAGGATCTCTAAAGCAGCTGTTGGCGCTGTTCTAATTGCTCCTGTAATTCCCATACACGCAAGTCTCTGTAACCTACCTAGCTGGTTCTTACAGGTCATAAGTTTGGTTCTTGGCCACCATACCAGTGCAGCATAACTGATGACCGGTTTAATTATGGTGGAGTAGACCCAGTGCAGGGTTTTGGGTTTAAGTCCCCATGATTTCCCAAAGGTTCTTCTACATGCCCAGAAAACTCTGCTTGCTTTATTTGTTGTATGATCAACGTGTTGTTTCCAGTTTAATCCCTTGTCGATTATCACTCCAAGGTATTTAACCTGGTCACTGGGCGTGATCTGCTTTCCAAAAAGAGTTGGTGAAATAAAGTCTTCTAGTTTCCTCTTTTTGGTAAATGGTACTAGGACTGCCTTATTAGGGTTAATTTTCAGTCCCACATCTTTGCACCATCCTTCAACTGCTTGGATAGCTGATTGAGTCACTTCCGTGACTGTCCTTGGGAATTTTCCACTTACAATGATTGCAATATCATCTGCATAGCCTATGGCTTAAATCCCTTTTTTCTCGAGTTTGTCCAGTAGTTCATCCACCACCAGGGTCCACAAGAGTGGTGATAGCACCCCCCCCTGAGGACAACCCCTGTTAGTGGATGCCCTTACTGTCTCCCCGAATAGGGTTGCTGATACTATTCTATCCTTAAGCATCGAGTTGATCCATCTGCTTATGGTGTTTTCAATTCCATGCCTCTTAGCAGCCTTGGTAATCACCTCATGAGAGGTTTGGTCAAATGCTCCCTCTATGTCAATGAATGTCCCTAGTGCTAGCTCCTTATAATATAAGGATTTTTCAATACTCAGCACTATTTCATGCAGTGCTGCTTCTGTGGATCTACCCGGTTGGTAGGGAAATTGATGTTTGTGTAAAGGTTTCATCTTTAGCGCTCCATCCTTTACGTATCTATCGACCAGTTTTTCCATTGTCTTTAACAAGAAAGAGGTTAGGCTGATCGGTCGAAAAGCCTTTTCCTCTATGTAGTTTTCTCGGCCTTGTTTGGGGATGAAAAAAATGTTTGGGGATGGGGGGAGAGGTAAGCTTGAATCTAATAGTAATCAAATTATCTAAATGTATAATCAAATTTGTTTCTTACAATTCTTTACACATTATTTCAACTCAAAAGTAATATAATTTTAATGTAATGTATAGGAGTATTCATTGGTGATATTTAAAATATTTAACAAAGGGTTCGCTAACGGAAAATTTTCACCCGGAAATGTTAGGTCATGACTTGCACCCGTCTAACAACAAACTGGCTATCCCTGGAACCGGCACATGCTCTGAACAGATTTCTCGGAAACTGTGAATGGTCGGGGATGTTCCGAACCGATCTCGGTAACATACTCAATGCAAGACTAATCTGGTGTACTAAGTGCATCCATAGTAACATCCCCTAAATTTGACAAACAAATTTGATCGTTTGACTGGTGCATATGGCCAGTTTACAGAGTATAATATATTTTTTAAAAGAAAGAAAACCACTGAGAAATGTTACGCGTGTTTAACAAAGGGTTCGGAAATCTTTGAAAATTTTAACAACAATATCGGCCGAACCCCTTGAATATCAATACTTGCTTCGGCAGTGCACATACTAAAATTGGAACGATACAGAGAACATTAGCATGGCCCCTGCTCAAGGATGGCACGCAAAATCATGAAGCGTTCTATTTTTTTCATTTAATATTTTTTCTCCCAAAAAGAAGCAGATCGTTTGATCATGAACAGAATGTGGCAAATTTGATTATTAATTGGAATTTCTTCAATGGCTTGTAAATGTTTTTTTTTTCATCTTTCTATCCAACAGTGGATATTTGATTTAAATTGTACAGCGCAAATTCGCCTATATTGGTGGCTGTGCCTTAATAATAAAAAAAATGTATAGGTGTAAAACGAAAATAAAAAACTATAGTATTGAAAAAAATAACTGTTATTTTTACAAAAACCTATGAGTTCACAAATAATTATTACACATACAACTTAAATTTTCACAATGAACTTCTTTTATGAAATCATAGAAATATAGTCATTTATTTTTATCCAAAACACAAATTTATCCAATACACCTAAATTCTATTTGTAATATTATGTTAGAATTAGTTTCTATGTTCAAGATACTGTGTTTTGAACAGTAAAATTTAATGTTTTTTCAATATTTTTTACTCACCTGAAACTATTGTTCTGATAGATTCATTTAATAATCTGAATAAAAATGTTATGAATTTTAAATTAATTTTGGTCTAAATTTTTACAATAAAACCTATCTTCTATTACAAGAGTTAATATTCT
Organism: Molanna angustata; assembly: GCA_963576475.1. Taxonomy (NCBI): domain Eukaryota; kingdom Metazoa; phylum Arthropoda; class Insecta; order Trichoptera; family Molannidae; genus Molanna; species Molanna angustata. The sequence continues at coordinate 20,601,956 of OY754966.1, forward strand.
CTGATTTTTAAAATTATCCATAAATTAATGTCTTAAAAAATTGTAATATTAATTCTGAATCAAATATTAATCTATTTTAAGCTTGTTTATAATTACAGCACATATCTAACTCGTACTCCAAATTCATGGCTGGATGACTTTTTTGACTGGTCAGGTGCAAGTGATAGTTGCTGTAAATATTTCCGATCAAATGGCTCTTTCTGTCCCCATGACTGTATGTATTCAAGTTATTATAATTTTTTTTAAAAATCATATTTATTTCTCATATTTTCCAATGTTAAGAAATTATTTAAGATTAATTTTAATTAATTCCTGTAGGAAGGTTTAAGCTCACAAGAAATTTTGATGTTATCTTAAATAATGTTTGAGTAATTAATGGTAAATCTTCAATAAACAAGTACATTGTAGACTTTATAAAAGAAACACATTTTTTTCACTTATGCCATTAAACAAGTTTCTCTCTCTGATAGCATCAATAAAATGGTACTCTGACAATAGTGGTACTTTTGTTTATATTGTAAACACTTGATAGAAAATTTTTGTCCTCTATTTTTGGTATCTATTATATTATAATGTACAATGCAAATTGAAATTGTATAAAATATTCTTTTGTACTAATTTTTGAAATATTTGATTAAAGTTATAATTTTATTGAGTGGTTTCCAAAGAAATAACATCTTCACACAATGATGAAAATGAATTTCTTAAATGTACTATATATTAAAAGTGAAATTGAAAATTTCAACACACTACATTAAAAGAAATACATATTTTTGCAGATACTGATGAATTTTGCAGCACGTGTACAGTACAAATGGATTATTATAATATTCGACCATCTGCAGAAGACTTTCAGAAATATCTACCATTCTTTTTACAAGACAATCCCGATCCAAAATGTGCTAAAGGAGGACATGCAAGTTACGGGCCTGTAAATATTAATTGATTATGATTATTACATTTTCATTTATAGTAATCAATTATTTCTTATAATTTAAAATGTTATTTTCAAGGGACTTAATTATATATTGGATGAATCTGGAAATACAGTTGTAAAGGACTCTTATTTCATGGGATATCACAGAACTTTAAGAGGATCCAAAGATTTTTATGAATCATACAGATATGCCAAAAATATAGCTGCAAATATAACTAAAGACATACGGCATAAGTCGAAGAACCAAGAGGTCACCGTATTCCCATATAGGTAAATATTTTTTTTTAACTAACCTTTTGACAACATACATATATGAAAAATAACTTTGGTGCCTGTAGATGGGCATATTTGTTGTATATACCACTGCAGCATCTAGAGATGACACTTGTATTTTAGGCACAGAATCAGCTACCATGTTTACATGATACTCGTCATTAAAAGGTTACAAATATTTCATTCATTGTTTTTCTTTTAACTGATAACATAGCTTCATTGCTTAAATTTTCCAATAAATCTGATTATTTATTAAAAATATTATAAAGGCTCATAGTTCCAGTTTCTTAAAGATTTATATTGAAAATTAACATTATTATTTAGCTACAAACTGCTGTGGGATTAGTGGTCCAGTTGATTGACTTCTATCATTATGGGTTTGATTCCAGTAGAAAAAAAATTAAACACGTTTTTAGTTACTTGGAAGATTCCAATAACGAATATTTTTTTTTAAATAACATGGTAAAATTATAATGTCGGTGCATAATGATAATAAATTTAAATTTCTTTTATATTTACAAAAGGTTATTTATTTTTCAGCATCCATTATGTATTTTATGAGCAGTATTTGACTATGTGGGAAGATACATTATCAGCTTTAGGCTATTCACTTCTAGTTATATTTGTGGTCAGTTTTGTTTTTACTGGATTCGATATTTTCTCTGCCACTGTCATACTTATATCAGTATTGATGATTTTGATTGATATTATGGGACTGATGTATTTTTGGAGTATATCTCTCAATGCAGTGTCACTTGTTAATCTTGTAATGGTAAGTTTATTCTACTTTACTCAATTTCAACAATCTGTTTTCAAATGAAACGGGACATAATAATTTTAAGTCTAAAAATTAAAAATATAATAATCTCTAGAAAATTTGGCAATAATGCTTAAACAAAGGTTTTATGAGTGATGATCTGAGGAATAATAATTTAATAACACCTTGTTGTTCTATAGTTTTATAGATTTTTAGGTAAATAATAATTCTGTGATGAGTTTGATGATGAGATACATATTCAATAATAATTACTTCAACAAATGCAAAAAGGTATTGCAGTTAGGCATTAAATCTGCGATTGTGCATCATTGTGTTATTGATTGTGTTCAAATTGTTTGAAAATAAATATTAGAACAATTTGTTAGCTTAACTTTAATAATTTTGAATTTCTTTTTAAGGGGGGGACTGCTGCCAACATACCTATTTTTCAATTTGATATACCATCATTATTTCTTATCAAATCGTTTTGAAAAAAATAATTTAAATAGTTTGGATATTAATAAACAAAAATATACCTTAACTTTTTGATAATGTTCTGTATAAATTCTTGTAGAAAAATAATGGCATACCCCGATTTTCAATTTTTAATAAACTATAAGGCGTAGAGTAATATATTTTTTTTTAAATTAAAGAAGACAAAAATATCTAGAAAAATATGATGTGACGTTGCATCAATGCTTCAGGTTTCGTAAATAAACCTAAAAAACATTTATTTTCCATTCAGCGCCATTGCGTAATAAAAGTTTTTTTGGTTTATTTACTTAACCTGATGCGTTAATGCAATGTCATATCATATTTTTCCAGGTATTTTGTTCTTCTTAAATTTATAAAAAAAAATATTGCTCTATACCTTATATTTTTTTAGAAATTTAAGATAAATGTCTAAAATCGGGGTATGCTTATTATTTTCCTACAAGAATATATACAGAACATAATCAAAAAGTTAAGGTATATTTCTCTTAATTAATATCCAAACTAACTAGGTTATTTTTTTCAAAATGATTCGTTTAGTAATAAGATGGTATATCAAATTGAAAAAATAGGTACGTTGGCAGCAGTCACCCTCTTAAAGTGAATTTATGTATGTTTTAGTAGGCATTTTAGAGTTGCCACAAATATTTAGGTACCAAAGAGTATATTATAATATAATATACTAAGATATTAGTATCATGATAGGTACATGCACAGACAATTAATTTTCTAGCACACAGCAAATATATTGGTTGTTGTATTCGCTGTTAATCTAAATTTTTATTAATATGTTTTTATTCATTGCTTAATAGTTGTATACAAAAATAATCAAATTGTTGTTGATTTGTTTTTCAGTGTGTTGGAATTGCTGTAGAGTTTTGCAGTCACATAGTCCACACGTATGCAATCAGTACTGATACCTCAGAGAATAGAGTTTTCAATTGCTTGGTTGAAATGGGAAGCAATGTATTGAGTGGTATAACTCTAACAAAATTTGCTGGAATAGTCGTGTTGGCATTCTCACAATCTGAAATATTTCAAATATTTTATTTTAGAATGTTTTTGTGTATAGTTTTGGTCGGTGCGGCACACGGTTTAATATTTCTCCCTGTGCTATTACATTATTTATCTCAAATAAATTATATAATAAGAAATTACAGAAGTTAACAACAAATAAAGATTTATTTAACAAAACATCATGCGATGCGACCTAAAATTAGTTTAAGATTATTTTTTTTATATTTGCAAGCGAAATTCATATTGCGATGTGTTTTTTTTAATATTAATTTATTGCAATATGTATTATGAAATAAAAACATAAATACCTAGTTTTCTTTTGTATATTTTCCTTTTTTGCATTTTTCATATATTTTGCGTTTATATAGCTTTACTAATAAATGTATGTTCATGCCCTTTCATAATATGACAAACTTATTTTCACGTTGTTTCATTGATTGAAATTTTTATTTTATCATAATTCAATCTATCCATGATTGTAACCAAGTTTTTGTGGAATAAAATAACTATCTCTATGATAAAATTTTTGAAAGCATTATTTATGTAGCCGACTGCCGTGGCACAGTTGGTAAGCAGTTCGGTTTCTGTGCGGGCGTCCTGGGTTTGATTCCCAGCAGAGGACAAATTTATTGAAATTCATTTCTCACGCAAATATTGCTTCTCTGGGCTGGAAACACTGGTTGGTTGTAAGAAATTGCCATATGGCAATAAACTCGCTACTTGCGCAGGGTGCAAGGAAGTGTTCATTATTATTATTATTATGTATACGGGCCTAATTTATAAGACGTACGACTTTGAATTTGCTCAATGCAAGACAAATATTTTTTAAATACGGCTCAAAGGTGTAATAAATAAGCTGTAACTATATCTTATTGGAGATTACCAGGAGGACAATCGACAAGACAAGTATAAAATATATAAATTAAATATATTATAAAAATTATTGTTGTCTGTAAAATTCTTCTGATATACTTTAATAGTCCCAAATACAGCAATGTACGGCAAATTATTATAAAATCAGGAACTAAATGATTGCAGTGCTTAGACATAATGTACAAGTCAACAATAAATATAGGTAAGTATATTTTTGCATATTTTAATGTGACACCCCAGCAATTATAACGAACCTCATCACCAAATCTTATGAGATAGATACTGACACAGAATCATATGAAAATTATTGAAACTATAAGGAAATGATAGAATTTCAATGATATAGTGCTTTTATAGGATTATTTTAAGCTAGTTCATCAATTATAACTAAAACCTACATCTAAACTTGACTTATATTGACACTCGATCCTCATTGGACAAAGAAAGGTATGGGACTATCAAAACTGAGATCAAGGAATGATATCAGAGGGTATGCTGGGACATCCTGGATGCAGACTGCACAGGACAGGACGACATGGTAAATGGCCTTTGTCCAGGAGTGGATAGGAATAGGCTGAGGAAGAAGAAGATCCCTTGTCTTAAAATATATTTTTATAAGTACAATGTGGTGAAATGCAGTTTTCCTACATCATATTGATCAGTCAATGCCAATCAGCAAATTTTGGAATAGATGATGCATAACATGGAAAACTTAAAAATTCTTATATGTTGAAATAACAATTCTTTATATTCTTACTTTAAGGACTAAGGTCTCCCTAGGGGTAAAGTAAAAGAACTTCTGGATAGGGTGTTACAAGCAGCATTGTCCACATCCTATTGGATTAGGTTGCGCAGGGGAGTAGAGTATCGGTCGGAGTTTGGTGGGTGAGTGGTGAGCGTGGCTCGAGTCATAAAGGAGCCACTTGAGGTTAGGTTATCACAAAAACGGTGCTTTAAAAATTATCCCAATTTATTTATTATTTAAGGCCGCTTACATGGTCGCAAGCCCATGTGGCTTGTCTATTCTGACTGATACTCTGGTCACATGTGCTCGTGGGCCTGGATTTGTGAACCAGTGAAACCACAGTATTAGTAAGAAAGTATGACAATTAGATTGATGGCCTGTGATGCAATCTACAAACTTCTAAATTTAAAAAATATATTTCAACACAGTTGTAAGCTACCATGCCAAATGATATACTTTTCTTCTTCTGGGTCACAATCCTTAGATTGGTTTGCACTTAGCATTTGATTATTCTTTCCACTTCTCTCTATTATTCGTCGGTCTCTTTATCTCTTGGAAGCTGCTTCACTGGTCACCTGGTCCATATTATAATGTAGTGATCTGGCTATAATAATGTGGTGATCATTTATCGATACAAGTTTGAAAAGAGGCATTAAGATCTTAATACAGGGAGCTACTCATGACACATCCTTAATAGTTCCCATCTTGCTTTAATCGTAAAAAAATTGTTAAGATCAATGTTTAGTATGAAATTGTCATTAATTTTTGTATAAATTAATATTATTATTTGATTAATTTTAAAGGGTCCCGGGTTCGATTCCCGGTGGAGACACAGTTTTTAAAATTGTGTTTTTAGTCTGGATCTGTGAGACGATCGTAAGTCTCCATAATGTGGTAACTTGTTATTGGGTGCGTGTTAAATAATAATTTGACATAGCACCTGTTATTTGCCCGAGAAGCTACATAAGATAAAAAAAAATAAGCTCAATAGTGTGAAGCTGATCTAATTCCATTGCTGATTGACTTGACAATTTTTTGTATTCGCCGCCTAATCACGCACCGTGATTGGATGGAAAATATTGTGATATTGACCTTGGGGGATTGGAAAGAATAATTAATCTTGTATATTCGCCAAACATGTTGAAGGAGCTTCCGGTGGCGCAGAGCGCAAATTTATGTCTTTTTGCTTCGATGATTTACGTGCAAATCGCCCCTCTTCTCGGCAAAAAGTTCTATTCTAAGTTATTTGGCGACAACTATATCACACCTTCATGAACCAATCACGTCGTTTGTTAGCTCTTTTTTTTACTATATGGCAATATAAGCTCGGGTTGAGATTTTTTTTTGTTTTATAGAAACACTTTATTGTAGATGTCAAATGTCAATGTCAGTTTTCATTTTTCATTTAACTACGAAATTGCTCCGAAATGTACATGATTTTGAGAACGTGAATTCTTTTTTTTAATGAACGTGAATTCCTTTTTTATTAATAATAGGTAGATTTGAAGTGTTAACAAAATATAAAATCTAATTTTATATTACCATCATTTTTGTTTTATCTCAATCGTGTGCTTTCGGCATGATTCGTTTAAAGTAGTGAAATAAACAATTCATGTAATTCTTATCAAATAAGATAATATAGGTATTAAGTATCATCATTATTTTATGGTTAGTGTGATTTGTTTCTTCCTAGTCTTTGTATGGTTGGGATAATTTTATTTTTTTATGTTTTCTAAAATATCAATATCTATTTCTTATACGCGTGTAATGTCGCTGAAGTTTATTTCCGGAATCTAAGCAGAATTTTGCTCAGAAAATTTACCATGACATCCAGGTAATGCTATTTAAAATTATGTTTTCATTTAAAAATTGTATATGTATTTAATTTTATATCAAATTCTATTATCAAAAAATGTGATCTTCATTCACCTTTCCAGAAAATTTCAGGGTTGTTGCAGTATTGATTTTCTATAGAGTATTGTATGTAGGTATCATATTCATAGCTGTAATGCAATTGATTTTAAATGGTTCTAACATAGAACTTTTCATGCAAGGTTACTGGGTGAAGGGAAAAATTCAATTAGTTGTAAGATCAGCATATGGTGAATTACTGTAAATATTTAAAATTGGTCTATTTTATATTTTATTAAACAAATTTTTGACAAAAATGTTCTTGAATTATAGGTATTAATAAACTTATATGAAATTACTCACCGAAATATGAGAGTATTTTTCCTTGCTCATTGAAGTGAAAAAAATTCACATTGGTTTCACTATATCTTTTGTCTTCCTAAAATACTTTAATGTTATTTATTTTGTTCCAAGGGCTTATATTTCTTTAATTATAGGTATAGGTAGGTTGCTCAATATAAATGATAAAATATATAAAAACTCCTGATTGGACCTATATGAGTCAAGCAATATTTCCACATGTAGGTAGTACTTAAATATGCTTTCGATTTAAAAAAAAGTATAATGTATTGATTTTTCATTTAATCAATGTAATACTTACTTACCTAATACTTAAATATTCTATGGTTTACAACATCAATTGCAGAAATATTTTGATTTTGGAATATTTTTCAGTAGGTACTTACTCATGTAAAAAATAAACTCAAAAGACACTACAATTATATTAGATTATATATTATGATATAGATACCTAGTCAGCACAATGAATGTATGCCAACTAAAATTACGCTGAAACAGACTAATTTCTAGTATACGTACACCTACCTATACGCACACCTACATAATACGTAGACCAACCGATCTACCGCCTCACACACACACATGTTCAAAAAAACTTGGCATACATTTGAATTCAAAATTTGTACTACACGCGGCTTCTGTACATTATAATTCTATGACAATTATTCATCTTTTGTAATATTTGATTATTTCCATTTTTTACAAATTAAACAATCAAAAGTAGGTGTATAAAACTTACACAATAAACCAAAATATATTTACCTTTACCAGAGTGCAAGCACTCATGTGTAAAGGAGATATAGATACCATTAAATTTATTGAGCCTATTCGCCGGTGGGAGCCGTTTTGCACAAAAATCTGTGTTCTGTGCACCAATGTGACGGGCTCAACTGTTTTTATTGAGCTATTAAGATCATAACAAAAATGTAACAGTTGTCGGCTTTCGTGGATCAGTTGGTTTAATATTAGACTGCTTAGCCATGGGTTCTGGGTTCGATTCCCGGTGGAGACACGAGTTTTAATCCTGTTTTCAGTCTGAATCTGTGAGACGATAAATATCCTAAGTCTCCAGAATGTAGCAACTTGCAGGTAATTGGGTGCGTGTTGAATTAATATTTGACACAGTACATTTTAGTTGCATTAGAAGCAAAATAAAAATGTTTTTTTTTTATGAGGGTGTCAGTATCAATATAACAAGAAATTGTTTTTCTTTAAAATTCTAATTTAATTTTACTATTTTTAGTGAGGTTTATGATGTGATAGTAGTGGGATGTGGCGCTTCTGGCATAGCAGCATTGTCTAAACTTCATCAGAATGGTTTAAAAGTATTGGGACTTGAAGCAGCTGATCGAATTGGGGGAAGAATACATAGTGTCGAATGTGGCACTGGCTTCATTGATTTGGGTGCAGAATGGTAAGTTTTTAATAGTATCAGATGGAATTTTTGTATTACTTGGTAAGTACGTAGTATTTTGAAGATTTTACATTTACTTAAGTAATTGTTTTTAATATAAAATTTGAATTATTGTTTATTTAGAAATAACTACTCCCTTATTCTAATACCCAAACTGTAATTTATAAAAGCAAAAGAAATAAATCGCTTAATCTACATTTATATACATATCATCAAATTAATGTCATTCATTGTTCATCAGGCAATCTTTATTAATATGGCCCAACCATCTCAGCTTGTCTTCTTTGGCTTCTTTTCCTGTGTCCTCATTTCTTATCTTGTCAACATTGAATAATAATATTTTGATAATTAATTATATTTACTTGTACTGGCAATCATTTAAAGTAGCTTAATTTATTTTATGTACCTAAGTCACCTTTTTATTGCGTGTATCAAAAGATTTCAGCAAATAAATTTAAAATTTAATTGTACTGCAATAATAGTCTTTAATAAAGGTGACTTGAATGTATGCCCGCACATTGTTAAATATTAAGAAGTGATAAGATAAAACCTATAATACATATATGTGATGGTAAACACATAGTATACATAGATATTATCTAGATTAAATAAAAACAAATCATTATGTGATAGATAACATATTGGTTTTACTATCCATTTTATAGTTATTTATTCAATATTATTAACATAACATCATTAACATAATTAATATGATACCTGAATTTTCGCAAACAACCTAGTTGTAATGGAGAATGAAGTGGTTGGTAAAAATATTCTAATCCTAATAATAATTAGAATGTATGTCTATTGAAATAGTTAGTTATAAAATATACCTAGAAAAGTGCGGCAGGTTCTAAGTATAGATTGCAAATGGATTTGGAATCTAGTTTCTAGTTTCAGCTGATCATTTTGAATATGTGTTATTTAACCAAAAATAAATAATCACTTTTCAGGTGTCATGGAAAGAAAGACAACATAGTTTATGACTTGGTAAAAGACCTTAAAATTTTAAGGGAACCAAAAGGCGATTTTGAAATAACTTTTTTTGATTCATCTGGTGAGAAAGTACCACAAGACATATCAAAGATCTTTACATCAATTTATGAAAAAATTGCAAGTACACTTTACACATCTATGGTAGATTCTGATCGACCTCTCGGAGAACATTTTATTGAAGAGTGAGTACTAATATTTTTACTGCTTACATATATATTATATTTTTGCCATAAAACCGTGTCAAATAATTTACTGTGATAAATAAATATTGAATCAACGTTATTTGGTTGTATAATGCAATTAGCGCAAAATATAAATTTTATTTATATTTTACAACTGTATAAAATTACTTTGCAAATGCGTAAGTATTTATGCGTTTTTTTAGTGTATTCAAGAAATCAATGCTTTTTAGGAATGAATTTGTCCTTGATTTAATCTGAAATCCTCTTGATATTGCTAGTATATTGCATTCACAAATCCAATAAACTTTAAAAACAAAATATCGAAAGCACAATAAAATAGTCATTTTTTTTTAAATGTGTTTGGTATGACTTTTAAATCCATGAATCGAATGATCAAAATTGTTTTTTGATTACATTCCAATTGAATAATGATTTTTCCAATTCGATATATACAAGAATAGTTTGAGAATTTGTTGATAATTCAGTATTTGAACAAAACTGTATAGATTGTGAACTTGGTAATTTTATGTATCTTGTATCATTCACCTAGAAATTGCAATAAAAATCAACTCAGCACTGCAAAGTAAATATAATAAATATTATTTTGTACATTTATATCTCAAATCTAATTTGCATTGGCCTACCTAGACATTATGTAGATAATATTGATAGAGATTTTGTTTATCTGCAAAGTTTGGAATGTGATCATGTCCTGGGAATGTAGTTTACTATGAAACAAAACAGAATTTAATAACATTTTTAGCTCTGCCATATAATTTTAAAATATAAATTACACATTATTTATAACATAGAGATACATTTATTTATTTAAAGTCATCTATTTTGTGTCTATCAAAAAATAAAGCTTTTTTGGTTATTCCAGCAATCAAGTTAAAATATTAATTTTTCCTACCTTCAGTTATTGATTGACTTTGAAACTGATTTATTCAAAGTTTAAGGTACCTTTTAACTATATAAGCTAAGCGCACTGCACTAAAGATGATTGCATAAAGGCAATGATGGCACTTGCATGTATTTAAAGCGAACCAAAATGGCAGATATCATTATGGCGGTATCTTACATTTGGTAGAGATAAATAGTACAAAATGCATTAAAATTCAACTAACAATAAAACTCATAGCATTGTGGTAAATTGTTTGTCCTCTATTTTCTTTAGCTATTTTTGTTTCTTTTAACTGTACTACTGCTTAACAGGAAGAAATTGCCATTTGGCAATAAGCTCGCCACTAATACAGGTTGCAAAAAAGTTTATTTTTATTAATGTTATCTCGCTCTCGTAAGTTGCGATATTTCTAAATCACTTCAACCGTACTGAAAAATAAATAGAAAACAAAATATCTTAAATATCCAATAATTTGGATTCAAGGGTTTATAGTTTGGAACGTATTAGTCATACTATCGCCATCTGCAGTTGGATATCATATGTTACATGCAAAAATAAATTTCAAATTAATATGCATACATTCAAATATGTTTTTATGTACTCTAATTTTATGTAATTTAAATTTACATTAAACTTTTGAAATTTCGTAGAGGCACATCTTAGTCATGAAGTGATATAGCACTTGTTTTATAATAATACTTTTTAGATTCTGGAATATTATTAAGAATGAACATCCGAATATTGATCATAAACTATGCGACGGTGTGCTCAATTGGTTTCACAAATTTGAGAATTCCATCAATGCTTCAGATACGTGGTATGATGCTTCTGGAAAAGGTCATTTGGAATATTGGGAATGCGAGGGCAATCCTCAATTGCATTGGAATGGACATGGTTTTAAAATTGTTCTCGATATTCTGCTGGTAATTTTTTTTTATTAATCTGTTTTTAGAACTTATTTCTTTTACAATGACAATAATTGTATACAATTTCTTAACACTTCTTCATTTTCGATTTTTGGAGCTATAACCGTTAGAAATATAATGTCTCTTGTAAAGTGTTATCCGGCCAAAATATGATGTCAAAAGAACCAAAGAGATACTTTCGTTCAGAAGAGACTTACTCGCCAGAGCCATATCGGTATTGACGGGACCCTGGCTCATAGGAAAGCATACCAGAAGGCTAGGACTGGAAGCACTGCAGAACATGCCAAGACGAATAGGAAGAAGAGACTGTGGTCCACTTCCTCTGTCACTGTCCTGCTCTCTCTAGAATTAGGAGAAGCTCTTTGGGAAGTTCTTCTATGATAGTCTATTGGACATAGTGTCAGCTGATATCGGAGAAAAGGTCAATTGGCCTAAGTGTTTTCTCCTTAAAACTGCCACCCACAAAAAAGTGGCATCTGAATTCAGGGAATTGTGATGTAGAATTACACTATATTGTCCAATTAATACACACACACACACATACACAAACTACTGACTTTTTATTTATTTTTTTATCACAGCATTTAAATATGCTTCATTAAAAATAGACAACTGCTGCCCAATTAGGTTTACCTGTTCTAGAGCTAGTATAAGTAAGTAATAATCAAATAAATAGTTAACATGTTGCATCTACCAAAACTTCAGTGCTTTTTATAATGATACATTCCATTTGTTTAGTCAATTTTGCAGAATATACATATAATGCAAAATCTTTACTAATCTTAATGTGATATTGGATGATGATTTTATTTATTCAATTATTTTGCTACTTGTTATGTATTTAAGGGGAGGTATCCTGATCCCATCAAAAAATTGCCAGTAAAAATACTTCTAAACAAAGAAGTTGAAAAGATTATATGGGATGGAGGTGTTAACAACCTTGTAGAAATTCAATGCCAAAATGGAAACACTTTTACAAGCAAACATGTTATTGTCACAGTCTCTGTGGGAGTTTTACAAAAGAGGTATAACATTTTTTTAAACATTATGAAGGATCTTTTTTGCTTTCTTGACATTTTTAATTATATTCTATTATTCCTTTTTTACATTATGTGAGTTTGCCACATAATTGAATATCAACATTTTTTTAAATGCTTTTTCACTTCCTCAGGCATTTAATGATGTTTCAACCGACATTGCCTCCAGAGAAAGCTAATTGCATTTCAAATATTCCTATTGGAACTGTGAATAAAATGATTTTGGGTTTTGATAAGCCATGGTGGAATGAAGGTGGGCTATGGTTTGGATTTGTTTGGAAAGAGGAAGACAAGAAGACCTTGAAACAGGATGATGAATGGCTTACAGAAGTGTTTGGATTCAACTCTAGTTTTCATAATCCAAATGTACTGTGTGGATGGATTTCTGGATCTGCTGGACGATATATGGAAACCCTTCCAATCGATAAGGTCAAGGACGGTCTTTATCGACTTTTGAAAATTTTTTTGAAGGACAAGTACGAAATACCACCACCTTTATTTATAAAAAGGTTAGCTAAAATTTTTTCATTGTTAAAGTTAATTTTATCAGCTTTTATGTATAGTGTCACACATTAAATATTGGACAAAAGTTCATATTTCATTCAATAGTATAATAATAATAATGAACTATTTCTTGCACCCTGCGCAAGTGGCGAGTTTATTACCATGTGGCAATTTCTTTCATGTAACCAGTATTTCCAGCCCAGAGAAGCAATATTTACGTGAGAAATAAATTTAAATAAATTTCTCCTCTGCTGGGAATCAAACCCAGTACGCCCACACAAAAACCAAATGGTTTACCAACAGTGCCACGGCGGTCGGCACTAGTATAGGTACTAATTATTAAAAAATTTGATAATTTGTTTATAATATAGATGGGTCGGTGGCAGAGCGGTTAGCGCGCTGGGTTAGTAATCCAGTGGTCGCGAGTTCGAATCCTGCCTCGACCGATTTCGTTCACCTATATCACAAGCATTTATTTGCTTATTTTAGGGAACGTATGAAGATGTATATGTACTTGTTTAACAAGGACATATTCATTTAAAAAAAAAAAAATATATCCTTTTACATTATTTTTGCATACATTTTACATGCATCCTTGGGGGCGTTTCCATTCTATTCATTCCTTTATGGTTATTAATGTGTTTTATTATAATAATTTGAATTTGTTTATAATTAGAACAACATGGTACCAAAATCCCCTCACAATTGGATCATACACCTTCCGTAGTATGAAAACTGAGACCACTGGAGCTTCAGCTGAGGGTTTGAGCGCCCCTATGTATAACACAGTCGGGGCACCGGCTCTGTGCTTTGCTGGTGAAGCCACTTCCCATCACTATTTCTCTACAGTTCATGGTGCTATTGAGGCAGGCTTTAGAGAGGCTGATAGGATAATTGATTATCAACAGTCCCGGTAAGTTATTTTAGGGTTCATCAATGTTTTATTCCTAAGACTTGTCTTTGATAGCGAAAAATGTTATTAAAAATCTATAATAACATTTTTATCTCAAATGTTATTATAGATTTGTATTGTGTTAAAAAAAAATATTTCTGCTTTTGATGCAATTAGTAATTTTATTGTCAAATAACAATTTGTTTCAACTAACTTTCTGTTTAAACTGTTTGTCTAAACAAGTCCGGTCAAACGGTGTCATGAAAACCCTCCATTTAAAGTCGATTTTTTAAATTTTCTATACAGAATACTCTTGCTACATAGGATTGTAATGTGTGTTACCATTTTGATATGTGTTACCATTTCGATATGTGTTACCATGAAATGGGACTTGCTCTGCTGATCAAGGCGCAGAAACATGTGAATAGTGCATATTTAGATTATATTAAATTGTGAAAATAATATCCATTTTAAAATATTTACTGATACTCAAATTTAACACATAAAACAATTCCCTTGTATAATAAGTACCTACATATTACTATGTGGTATAAAGGTGTAAGTACTTATTCATTAGTTGCAATTTTGTATTGTAATATTTGCATGGAATGCCTTTAAGCTTTATTATTTTTAGTGTTGTGTGTATGTGTGTGTTTGTTATAGTGTTGTGTGATCTAATAAATATTATCTTTAAGACCATACATTTTTTTGAGATAAATAATTCCTTTACATACTCCTTTGTGTTAATAATTATTGTCTTGATCTTTTGGGAATATTTCTTTGAAAGTGGTAATTTTTTATTTTAGCATTATTTCTAGTTGGGTACCTATTTAGTAACAATAAAATCAAATTATCTTATCATGGAAAAATTGATTTTATGAGTACTCATATCTATGGATAAATTTTGAAAATTGAGGGTCCACTATATTTTTTATAAGTAATGTATTTTTATATTAGGTATTGATAAATCTTAGGATACATATAAAACAATTCAGTATTTTATTTTATTTTTTAATTATCGACGAAGTTTTTATTTGGTAGAATTCCATTATAAGTTATATCTATAATTAAAAGTAAAAACTTTTTGATTCTACATTAATTTTATTCTGCGCGATAGGCCTATTTCGCCTTGCTATAAGCTAGTTAATGCCCTAACAAGGCGAAATAGGCCTATCGCGCAGAATAAAATTAATGTAGAATCAAAAAGTCTTTACTTTTAATTATAGATATAATTTTATTTTTTTATTTTGTTTTCATTTTCTTTTTTTAATATACAGGTTTGTTTCTTCCAAACTCTAAGTTGAAGCCAATACTGTCAGAGTGCTTTTCCTTCAGAGTTACAGTGGAAAAAAATATTCAAGAAATGTCTTCATACACAAAACAAACATATTTATTATATCAAAGTATTATTTTTACTCTACCATATTTTATACAACATGATATAGGGATTATATTTATCACTTAACATAATATTAAAAGTTATAAGCAGGTACATAGATAATAATTTTAAAAAGTATCTATGTATGTTAAAACAGAAAGTTCAAAAAGTAGTACACTATTGTTTTTTACTCTCCTGTGTAAATGTGGATTTACTCTAGATTCATGACTCTCCTCTATGGAGTAGTGGAGAGTCATGAATCCACAATTTTTAAGCATATTTTTTTACATTGATTTCTCAATGGGTATCGTGTAGAGAGTGCATACTTTGAGTTTCGTCGTGATGTTTTTGTGTGTATGCCGTACACAAATATGAAAATTTGTGTACTCTGTACAGCCCAAAATAAAAGGCCGATCAACTTCATATTGATACTATATGTGTGAAGTACATCACATTAGAGCTGATTAGTTTTCCACAGACAACGGTTTATTTTTCTCTATGATTTCATCTGTCAAAACTTTAATTGTGACTGTCTTATTTTGTTTAAATTTTTGATACAATAGAAATACACCTTTCAAAAGAGAATTCAGGGGTTGTATACCTTTAAAAAAATAAATTAAATGTGATATTGCAAATTTATATGAAAAATGTATATATTATAACAGTAGTAAAATAGCAACTGCTTGGGAAAATTAAGTTATCAACTTTATATTGATATTGTAGGTATGTGTTTCTATAGAAAAATGTATATTTTTACTCTTCACTACTATGGATGTTATAGTATTCATCTACTTACTATCATGACATCTTCATCATAGGGTAGGTAAAGAGAAACAAACACCGCAATCTACTATCTTGACATATATCCATGATCTCATCAACACTAATGCATCGTCTTATACATGATCGTCTATTGTTGAAGCAAAATTTTTCATAAAATTTTCAACAGTCATCATGTAGAGAGTGCATACTATGAGTTTTTGTGTGTATGGTGTTATGAAAACTTTTGTCCCCAGGAAAACTAATATTTGTTTAGGAATCCAATAGAAATGTACTTCATAGAAATGCATTTAGGGATTGTTAACCTTTCAAGACGAAAAAATGTACCCTTATCATGTAGTGGAGAGTTTAGTGTTGGCCACAACCCATTCGTTTACACATATATGGACCACTTCTAGTTTTATTTTCAATTGTAAAAAAAATCAAGTATTCTGCAAAATCCTAAATTTGTAATTTTGATGATTAATTTTTTTTAAGGTTATCTACCTACTATGATAAAATACATATTATCATGTAAATTTCATTTATTATAATTGTTACAATGTATTTATTTTTCACATACTTTGAGGCTCTTTCAAATTTTTTCTATAAGTTTTTCCACTAACAATTTTCATAATGCCCTTCATATATTAAAGTTTTTTATATTCAACCTCTGTCATTTTTTTTTTATTTTTCATTTACCTACTTATTTTTGTCTATAAGAAATATATCTATAATTTTGTAAGCATAAACATTTTTATGTAATATACATATTTTAGAGTAGTTAAATATACATATTACAGAATTCAAATGACAAACCACATACCTACTAGGTTAGATTTATATTCCTATTAATGGAAACTTATTTATAAATATTACTCGCGTATGTATCTATTATTTTTGCTTTTGTTTAAAAAACGGATACTTTGGCAACAAATACAGGTTTAATGGAAGTTTTCACAATCAATATAATATTTTCTGATAATATATGATTTTCTATTAAAAGTACACGAACTGAAGAATATACTTATACTTAGAAGAATATATAGTGTCAAATGAGGATAACCGGTAAATATTACACTGCATTTTTAAAAATGCAATATAATGCTGCATATGATTAATAACTGTAAGTATGAATGTCAAATAAATGGTATAGATATATTATAACATATGGCGATGAATGTGTGAAAGAATTACACTAAGTTTTAATAAAAAAAATCAGTCATCAAAACTTAATTGTACATGATTAAGGAGTAGTTATTTTGAAATGTATATTTTTGAAATATCATTTTCAATTATCTATTTTTTAAATTAAAGCCAATTAAACCAAAAAATTATGAAATGATATAATATCTAGTTATATTATGTATTAATTCATATATTTGATAAACAATTGTGATTAGCTTCGTGTGATAGTTAACCATATTACCATTTTATTAAATATATCTAAAAATATATGTTGTAATTTATTATTACTAAAATTTTATGAATTTTTATGTTTGTATTTAAAAATAAATATGTTTTACCACATTTTTTTTTATTTCTTGTATCTTTAGACATTTACATTTGTAAAAAAAATATGCCTTAATTTAGTTAAATGTTACCTTGTATATTAATTTTATTCTAATATAATAATATTTTCTTGAGAATATTACAAATATTACCTAGTTACTGATTTCTTGAGAAAATTACAAATATTACCTAGTTACTGAATTGAAAGTGACAACAAATAAGTATTTAAGGTAAGTCTTATGCAAAACAAAGTAATATGTGTTTTTATATTGGAAAACAATCTTAAACCATTATAATTGCAACATGTGATGGTTTCGGATTAACAGCATGATTGAGTTTTTGACATATAACTTGAGAAACTATTTGGTTACGCAGAGCTCATAATGGTTTTTTGTATTTGCTTGGTTGTTACGGATGAAAATTCTCTAGTTATTTGCCGGAAACTGTAGTTTAATATAATATGTTGTGTTTTTCAAATGTTAACCAAACACCATTCACTTTGCAATAAGGTAAACAAGGATTAAGCTTGTTAACTGCGAAATCAGCTCTCCCATCTGCCGTTCCCCTGCTCACCCCGAACATAAGAATGATGTTATAATATTTGACGAATGAAACGATCGTCCCTTTAAAGAAGGAATAAAAATTCGTAGAATATGAAATATAGTTTATTTGACCAATACATACATAGAGTTCTACAATCTTAACACTGCCTCAATTGGTAAAAAAAATCAAAAGTCATATTTTTACTCATACTTAATTATTTATTATACATGTAGGTATTAGTTATTATCTTCTTATAACTAAGTACCTATAGTTAACGCTAAATATCTAGAAACATTACAAGGGTGCGAGGAAGACAAGTTTGTGTTTTGTGCTCGATTGATTTGATTGCGTGTAAACAGCCCCGCTCCAGCTCAAAAAAATCAAGACGTTTGGGGATTAACTCTGTATAATGTAGTACAACTACCTATTAAAGAGGTAGGTATTATTTAAATTTATGTTTTATTTTTATAAACCTTGTTGATAGTATATTTAAAATAATAATTAATTGCGTTATTTCGACAAGTTAAACTTTTTTATCAGGCGATTAGTGTGGATTACCTACTTATGTATGTGTTTATTGACTATCAAATTAATAATTAAAAAAAAATACATATAACAAATAAAGCTGGATTAATAATGTCATGTTTAATACATTTTTATCTTCTAATCTTATTTAAACTTTAGGTAGGTACCTACTTTTATTTTGAATGAGAATTAAGAAGGATGGAGACTATGATGTAATTACTTAGGTACATATATTTTGTTTATATTCTGTATTGGTGAGTACCTACCAAACACGAAAAAGAAGACAAAAGACATTGCTAATTTTTAAATATTTCATTATTATTGGCCTATGGTCAACTATTTCCAATGATCTAATTGCAATAAACTAAATTGAATATATTTTTTCCATGTTTGTAAAAGGTGATAGAAGTTATATACCAAATCACTCTTAATGTATACCTATATAATTATCTATTTTCAGTATTTATTTATTATATGTATGTATTTTTTATTTAGATGTAAAAAATAAATACCTACATTTTCTTACATCTAGTATAACCAACATTGATGCATATGAATTCTAGATGGGTCGGTGCTAAAACGTTTAGTGCGCTAATAATCCAGGATTTGAATCATACATCTGGGAATATGAATATATTTATTTCTGGGAATATTGTAATACTGTTGAAAAAAGTGTTTTGATTGAATGTTAATTAATTATATATAAACTTTCTGTTAATTATTTACAGCAATAAA